>CAJHZI010000641.1:882500-1282500 GCA_905160935.1 Enchytraeus crypticus
TTTTGGCTCTCTTTATCTTTTTATTCTATCTCTTTTACATGTATATTTCTCTCTACTTTTATGTCCATCTCTCTCATACACACTCTCTCTCCCTCTCCCTCTTTCCCTCTCTAGATTACTTAATATTTTTATTTGTTCACTTCCTTGTCCAACGTTGGCTTGCTTATTATTTCTCCCTTCGCTCCTCAATTGAAAGCTTCAGCTGTATAGATTTCAGTTTTTAACTTGACGACTATAGCTAAGAGGAGGTCTTATGCTGAATTACAGACCTGATGGGTTATCGTAGGTATCGTCATGATATTGAGCATGGATGTTATATTGGTTGGATGGCTTAATTTGATATCTACGTGTATAATTAATAAGCTTTTACGTTATTTGATATATTTTATGCATTTAATGGATTTTGACCATAATATAAGTAACAAGTCGTAATGTAGATGGCATAGTATATTTGCACATTATGACATGAAATATGACATTACAAATTGTACAATCAGTGGCGTGGCCTATTAGCCAGGATATACACATGCTTACCAAGGGTTCCAATCTAAGTTTTGCTGCAATTTGTTGTACATGAATAGATTTCTATAGGCAATGTTGTTTTAGGCAGCTTTAGAATTCAACTGTCTAACACGGAAAGAAATCTGCTTTGCCTTTAACTTTTGAACGAGACACATCAAAAACATTCATTCGTCGTGTAAAAAAGATTATATATATATATACCAAAAATACTTTGAAAAAAAATTGTATTTTTCATAAAAGTGAAAAAGTGCCTTCACAAATGGTTAAATACCACGAGAACCAGCAAATTGAAGAATTATCAAATCTCTGTCAGGCTTCAGATATGAAGGCCAACAATCAGTCCAGGTATTTGGGACCAATTTGATTGAGTGGAGCAAAAGAGTTTAGATATGACAGGATTTATTGAGATTTGTGCTGTAAGAATTTTACCACCATTTGATTATCCTGACGTCAAAACCCGGTCAAATAGTTGCTCGGATTAAGCGTCAGCATAAGATATAAATAAGCTGATTGAGTAGCTGTGGGCTGTAGTTAATGCTTTCTGACTGCACGTCTGAGATAGTGCTCATACCAGAAATATCCGAATAATACTAATTCCCAAAACACCGGCGTTAAGCACAGCGAGAAATGGATAAAGGATGCAAGGGGAAAGACTAAAACTACTAACTAGTCTCAGACAGTCAGATATATCTCTTCTGAGCATTCAGAGGAAGGTTAATACAATTTTATTTGTTCGAGCATATAGCCTAATTGACTATGTTAGCGCTACTGTGGCTTTTTTTAGATAAATCGGCGCTAGTAGAAATGTATTAATTATTATTATTATTTGAAATTTTACCCCTGGTGTAAAGTACAAGTGATTTGATAAAAACGATTCGAACAATACGTGCTGCAACGCCGCCCGGCTACTCGAGACCATCTGGATGCTTAAAAGAATTGCTGAAGCAGTCTGTATTAAATGTTGCAAAGTTATGGAAAGCCTTCGCCAAAGAAATGAAATCTCTCGCTTATCTCTGGTTCGCTTCCTGTGCCATTAATGAAGTCAACTCCATCAGGATTCATGGGGCCCATGGTTTTAATGGCCACCGGAACAATTCGTAACCTAAGGACAGATCGCCATACTTATCCATTTTTATGCTGTTATTATTGTTTTTATTTTTATTATTTTCTTGCTTTTATTAGAAAATATAACTGTGTAATGTCATTGTCTAGCTTAAAAAAGTATATTGTGTTAGTTAAGTACATATATGCATTCTCGTTAATAAAATGTGTAGGCCTATTTTTATTAGTAATAATCTTACCGACTTCGCCACTGGCTCCAGCCAGTGGCGAAGTCCATAAGATACTCGACCGCGGATCAATATGTGCGGGGTTAAAATTCTGGGCTCGCTCGTCATTGACATCGCTTTCGAGTGAGAAAACTGACGTTTTCATTAGCTTTACCAGCTTTTAGTATTTTGAAGGAGTCTTAAATAAGCTGTAATTTGCTTTCTGACTCAGAAACTGTTATGCTATGTTATGTTATTATGCATGAATTAATTTTATTATTATTATTACTATTATTATTATTGTTATATATTTTTTTTAATTTTACCCCGGTGTAAAGAACCTGGGGTTTGATAAAAGCGATTCAAGCAATACGTGCTGAATCGCCGCCCGACTACTCGAGGTCATCAATCGGCTTAAAAGAATTGTTGAAGCAGACTGCATTAAATCTTTGCAAAGTCATGGAAAGCCTTTGCCAAAGAAAAGATGTCTCTCGCTTATCGCCGGTTTGCTCTGCAATAAGTCTGCCTATGCCATTAATAAAGTCAACTCCTTCGGGATTCATCGGGCCCATTATTATTATTATTATTTATTATTATTGTTATTATTATTATGTGGTACCATTTAACTAAATAATTAAATATTTTTCGTGGGAGCCTCTACGACGCTTAGCGTAACGAGAAACGCTATGCTATATATATAGTGTTAACCTCCACAACTATTTAAGAGTCATCGAGAACGTGTGCCTACTTGCATGAAACGAGTGCCTATGTCGTAAAACCACTGATTTACTATTTTGGTAAAATGTCTACAAAAAATAATTACTACTATAAAATCTTTTAATAAAATAGAAGTTCTGCTTACATTTTGTAGTAAACTGAAACTTTCGTTGGTCAGAGAAATCCGACAGATTGGACAAAAAATGAAATTGCTTTGGAAATGCAAAAAAATTGTCTACGCAATAAGTTTAAGTCTCCCAATATTTTTGGTATTCATTGTCGTCGAGTCGTCACGGTAAACACTACAGTCTGAAGTGTCCAGGAGTTAATGGCGTTTACTTAGTTTAAGGCGACGATGAATGTCAACGGCACGCTATCCATACCATCTCTATGCTACAGTCAATGTCACAAAGTGTGGGTGGAAAGATACGGAATGATTGTTCACGATTCCGCTTAAATCCTATTTTAATAGAAGCCTTTGTTCTTGACGGAAGTTGAAATGGCATAAATACTTAAACACGTCAATAATAAAATTATCCGCAATCGATAATGAAACTCCCTAAGAGTTAGAGTGCGAAAGAGAGAAGATTCACAATGAAGTGATAGCAGATAATTTTCTTCACGAGTGCAATTAGCACGAATAATATTAACTAAATATACAGTACATCTGCAAATTTACACTCATGGAGATCCAACTTAATTGTGAAGAAGTATAAATCACATTGGAGCAATGAAAATTTAGTTGCTTATTTCATTGTATAATTTGGTAAAGCAAGCGAAAATTCATAAAATAATAATAATAATAATTATAATAATAATAAGCCTAATAATAATAATTATGTTAATAACAATAGTAATAACAATAATTATGAATAATAATGATAATAACAATAAATAATAATGTGGATATATACATGTACATGCGCTGTTCTACGCAAAAAACTACAGGAACTCTGAAAATATACATGACCCTATGATAGTAGTGAAGAAGTAAGATCTTAAAACCCGAAAAAGCACTGGAATCTAATGTTATATTTCGATGATATTAACATAACAGCGATAATGGTTCAGCAGCTGTAGAATTTAACTTAACTTAGACTAAATATACTGGTTTAGGAACTCATGAAGGAATGGAACACCAGCCTGACGTAGAAGTTAAACAGCTTTACAATTTAAGCAACAGTACAAGTTAAACAGCTGTAAAAGCTAAACAGCAGTAGAAAGCTTACATATACATCTGTTGAACTTTTAGAGCTGTAAAAGAGACATGGAAGCTAAACACTTTGAATCATTAAAGCTGTAAAGCCGATGCTAACGTCAGTTTCATCTCTCGAAAGCGATATCATTGACGAGGGAGCCCAGGATTTGACCCCCCCCTTACTGATCCGCGGTCGGTTATCTTACCGACATCGCCACTGGCTCCTATTATTAATAGCAAACGAAGAGATTATAACTGAAATTATAGTTCGAACTTATATAATATTTATGGCTATACATTTGAAAAACGGAAAATATAAATATAAACTTTGGGATCATGATTAATGGCAGACAATTTGAGAGAAATAATAGGACTGCTTATATATGCCATATCAAAGAATACTCGGCCTCTTGTGTCGCAACGAAATTGAACTGAAGAATGTTAATATAATACGACTGAACATATTTAATAATTTAAAAAGTAAGCCTTTATTGGATTACAATAATAAATAGCAAAAGCCATAATAATAGTACCTCAACAGAGCGCGTAGCGCTCCATTGACAATAGGAACAATGTATAATATCGTAGTACATGTACAGTAGGTGTTGCTGTTAGACTTTCAATGCCTTTCAACTTAGTGCGTTCTTTTCTACAGTATACTCAGGTTATATATAACAGTTTAAATTTCAAATAGATTCTGGCCAAGTTCTTGAGATTAGTTATATTAGTCTGATTATTTAAAAGACTAATTCTAAATTATAATAAAATAACTAACCATGATGCTCTAGCTTTTCGAATAATACGCTTAATTTTCCGGGCTGTTTTAAGTCCATAAAGCAGTTACCGGTTAAGTGTATGTTCGAGATTTTTCTTTGTTAAGCTAACTTCCCCGTGTTGTGCTCGGGTGGGTTGGACCACTGCAGAATAGGGCAACCGCAAACTATCTGCTGCTTGTACGTAAGAGGCGACTAAGGCAGGAGCTGAGGATGGCTAGAGGAGACCCACCTCATTATGAAATATTGTCCCCCAGGATTAGATTAATAAATCAATCTATCTAATTGAGGAAGGCATCGGGAAACCACCTCAGAAGCCATTCTTTTTACAAGCAATAGGCTACATAAGGTTTGGATATGGCATAGACTTTTTGAAGGGATTTACTTGTTGATCTAAGGAGTGCTCTAATGGTGCGAGAAAACAGACTTTGAGTATGAATATGTACCTTGAACCTGCCACTTGGCAGTGCACTGAAGAATAAGAAGCTAACATAGGAAATGAACGTATAATTTATTCTACCTAACGCATCGGATCGGTCATTTAGCATTTCATTACTTTACTATAAAATAAGCTCTACAAAACTCTATTGGAACCTTTATGTACTTAACTTGGAACGATGTAGTGCAAAGCCGTCGGTATTGTCATGAATTACAACAAAATTATATTGTTATTGTGCTTATATAGAATTTCTGAAAATTTATAACAAATTTTAAACTTTAAATCTAAGAAAACTGTAAAAATTTTCAGTTTGATTTAGTACAAGCCTTCAATTTACATTCTAAAACTTCCGAAATATTATGCCGTCGATTTTCTAGGTGATCTAAATTACGTTCATTAACAGCGAACCTATAACCATCCGCATTTAAATTCCCATTTAGTGCTTACCAATAATTAAATAATTTAAAGCGTTAAATACTTAATTTCATTTACATTGCGTTGTATGACAGTAAAATACTAGAACTAAATGTATTTATTCGAAAGGAATTCAGTGCTATATGCGGAACTAAAGATAGAATTAGCTGCTCAGGGGTCGAGTGGTTCAGCAGAGCAATAGTCGCAGGATCGATTCTCAGCCTGCGAACTTTCACCTCTCTATCTAATTATTTTCCTATCGGTCTCTTCTGATTCCCATTAGCACCCACAAAACGTTCAGTAGACCAACGCTCACCAATTGTCGGGATTCACTGGACGAATATCAATGAAAGCTGGACAGAAGTTTTTTGTACAGCGCGAAACACCATGCGATAAGCTCCACACTTGATTGAAGCCACACGACCCAGTTATTGTGACGTTAATGCGAAGTTTAAGGAAGTAAAATTCATAAAAACAATAACATCATTTTTTCATTTATGTATTGTAGATATCAACTGATATCAAACGTGTTCAATTTCTCTTTTTCTCAGTGTACTGCATAATGGCAGATACGCGGCCTATATCTTCCCCCGTTTAATTCTATCCTTTGCGTTTCCTTTCATCGCCGCATTTGAATGCAATGTCAAATCACTCAGCATCCTAAAATTTGATAACCACTCTAAGCATACGCTAATTACGTAAATATTCCGTCATCTTATTTCTTTCTTCATGTAATTATTTAGTATTAAAATAAATACTTAATTTTACTCTGTAAAATGTAATGGATTCCTGATTACAAAATACCATCAAGTAGTGTCAAGTACTTTCCATTTGGCACCACTTAATTGGTCAATTTTGTACATAGGCATCCATATATTTTAAACTTGAAGCTATCTTGCTGGAGCCAGTGGCGAAGTCGGTAAGACACTCGACCGCGGATCAAATGGTGCGGGTTCAAATCCTGGGCTCGCCCGTCACTGACATCGCTTTCGAGTGAGGAAACTGACGTTAACTTTAGCTTTTTTCTTTTTTTTCTTGTACGGTTAAAATCCGAATCATTTTTCAGTCTGATATGTTTCGTAACATGTCTAACGAATTTCCTTTTTACATGGTAGCCTAATTTTCAACTCTTCGTTCAGCATGACCACCAGCTGAATGTCGTCCAACATCGCGCGTATTTAGTACTTAAACCCAAATTTATATTTCAAAGCATTATGTGGAGTTTTGTTTTAAAATATGTCTATATTATATTTGACGTTATTTGCTATTATCTAGGTCAGTAGACTAGTCAAAAGACGATAAAGAGCGCAGTGATTAAGGCATGGCTGTTTTAAACTTCAAAGATATAAAAAAGGTAAAAGCTAAGGTTAACGTCAGTTTCATCATTCCAAAGCGATGTCAGTGACGGGTGAGCCCAGGATTTGAATCCCACACATACTGATCCGCGGTCGAGTGTCTTGTCGACTTCGAAGTCGATAAAAAGCTAAGATTACCTAAATTCAGCACAGGAGTTGACTTAGAATAGTTTAGAGAAGTTCAACAGCTTTTAAGAGTTTTTAGACTTGCTAAAATGTAAATAGGCCTATAACATAAAAACCAAAACGAACTATAAACTAATAGTTCGCTTTTCTATATCAAGCACAATATCGTCTACAAAGTCGCTAGTTAGTTTGTTATTCAACGGACGATGTGAACCCTGTCTATTATTTTGCTTTTGTAGTGCGATATCTTCATCGTGATAGTTTCTGGCTGTAGGTATTGTTTGAAATCTCGTGCTTTTAGAATAGTCGTTACCGTGACTCGATGCGTGGGTAATATTCCTGCGTTTACGCCCGTCTATATGACCATTTTCAACTGTTAAAAAATTCATAGGAAAATGTTGCCTACGTTTAACACTACCACCAGCTGCTCCGTACGATTTTCTAACATAAGCCGGACGGGGTCTCTCTCTAACATAATGTGATCTACTCTTAGAAAGTCTATTATCACTTTTATCTTGAGAACTAGAATATGCTTCATACTTTTCGCTATACGGATGCTTAATTTTCTTTGGAATCTCGTGTAATTTCTTTGAAACCAAATTAGAAGCTGGCTGAATAGTTGATAACGGTGCTTCGGTAACTGTATCAATGTTTGAAGATTTAGAACTTAGAGGATCGAGCTGATTGTGGAGTGAGTCATTTGACCCGATCATATCTTTGTTAATTCTATAATCTTTCATAGGTATATTCTCGTGCATCCCAGGCTCAACGTTGGAATTTCTCAATCTGTCGACGTTTGACCAATTATAATCCAGATCCCTGTCTGCTCTTCGCTCATTATGTTCCGGTAACCTTTTGCGTCTTCTCGAAGAATCTGGTTGTCTATATATAGGTCGGTACTGAAGTCGTTTGCCAGTTCTATCAACAAGCGTCATATATCTAAGGCTTCTTCTCGTTGGTCTGCTTCTGACGTAACCTTGGTCATGATATCGTCGTTGTGCTCGAGCTTGTGAAGCCACGCCCTCTGATCTCCTGAGCGACTTCTTATTTCTGTCAGGTTCACCGGTATCATCAGCCGCAGCTTTAAAAAGAGGATCAAATATTTCATCTACATCGATGTCTCTTTCAACTCTAGGACGACGGGAATTACGCGGTGGATGTCTGTATATTACCTCGCCGGGTTGCAATGCCGCAGTGCCTACAAAATCCTTTTTTCTTTTAAAATCACGATCATCATAGGTTGGTCCTTCTGACCTAGGTCGATTAGCCCTTGATGAAAGCTCATATAAAGGCCAGTCCAGCAGCAGATGACCTTGAGGATTGCGAGCCTGACTCCGCGACATCTGTCGATTATATCTATCATCAATCCTCTGAGAGTCACGTGGTACCTGCAGATATTGCGATCCACTCGTAATCCGCCCTGCTGACCAATCAGCGATTGGATTGTAGTAATTAGCATTAGATCTATTCAAGGAATAGGGTTCGACTTGTAATCGAGCTGAACTCCTACGATACCCGTATCCGTTATTCTGAGCCACAGGAGATAGAAAAGGACTGTGATGCATACCGTAGGAGTGATACCGATAGTAATTGTTCCCGTTTGGGTCTATATAACTTGATGAATATTCCGTTCGTAGACATTCATCCCTTTCAAAGCTTCTAGGTTTTGTTGTATCCTGAAAAATTAATGTAACGTTAGAATTGAAAATGTGCATCTTTGATTTCACCAAAAGTATGGTTACAAATAGATAGAAGTATACAACATAAAGTAAGTTGACATAATGTTCAAAGAAATAGGGCCTACGAGATATATGGAGTACGAAACGAAAAGAATATGAAACATCACCAAACATGTACCCGAAAAGCGGTGCGATACATAAACAATTAAATTAAAGTAGATAAGTTAATAAGTTAATGAAAGTAGATTAAAATAAATACAATATCGTGCATTTATTTAATATACTATTCCGTTTCTTATAATCAAAGAACAAAAATGAAAACACAAACAAAAATTCCAGTTTACTTTTGATAGATCCGTCACAATGTAACCGTCTAAAAAAGAACTGTACTCTGTCATTAGTTTGCACAATTCCTTTGTCTGTAATCAATAATTCCATAGTAATTAATACTAATTAAACGTTGCTTAGCTAAGAAATTCAATCTTCGATTTTCAATATTTTGTTCGGCAGTAAATTGTCTCATATAGGGCCTAGTTAGTATTGGCTTTGAGCTAAATTTATATTTTTATCGAACGTACGAATAGCTTAATGTAGTCCTGTGTGTAGGCAATTTCCATGCTATGGTTGTTATTCCTGGACAGAATGAAACATAAATATACTGTAAATTCATAAGCACACACACTTCGCTCTCACTCACTAAGTTAAATTCTTTAATTTTTTCTACTCTCTATCACATTCTCTCTCTCTCTCTCTCTCTCTCTCTCTCTCTCTCTCCTCTAACTCTCTCACTCCTGAGAAAGATTATAAGAGTATGAGGACTGCAGGTTTACCTTATTCACTCTTGTTGGTGTATGTGGTCGATCAACCGAAAATCCTTTGCTTTTTATATTCATGCTAAATGCAATAACGCCAATTAATAATAGTGACAAACAAAATTCAATTGATAGTAAGATATTTTTCAGATATTGAAGAAATTAAATTCACTTTTAACTCATTATGCGGAGACTACTCATTTACAAATTATCTACAAAATGGAAAGAAGACTTAATATAGTCATCAAAATGTGAATGCTTGATGTGCAAAATGAATAAATTAAAATTCAACGAAAAACGGAAAATTTTTCAGAATTATAACGCCTAAATTCATTGACCAATTCAATAATAAAATTGTAAGGGTAAATTCTATATTAAAATTATCTTGCAGAAAATGCCATGTAAAGTTATCTATCTTATAAGTTAATAAGACTCATGCTCATGAGTTTAAAAAAATATTTAAGCAAAATGATCGAGATCGAATTAGTAAAACATTTATGCAGACCGAAAATTTGAATGCAATCAGAGGCGCGGCTCAGATTCGTACAATTACACGGTTCGCGCCTACATCTCTTCATATAGATGTGAAGGAACAGATAAAATAATTCAATCACATTTATTGTGAAATTAAATGAGCTCTTATAAAATTACATCTATGAAATTATTTCTAATTATTTCTAATAAATAAGATGAAAAATTAGATCATACTTGTAAGCAGATGATGGAGAAAGAAGATTTTTATCTGAACCGTCTGTTGAGTAATCTGATGGGAAATACACCCGGGCTTTTCCAGGTCCTCCATTCTTCGGGCTCTTTACGGCTGACCGATTTGCAGACACTCGCTTTGATTCCATGTCTTCCACTATGCTTCTATTAATGCACATTAATATACGAAATAAGTTAAATAGCAAAAAATAACAAATAATCTGACGTTGTGTGTTTGTAATCGTTAGAGAAGTGTGACGGGAAAGTATTTTACCTTCCTAACAAATCCACCAGACGATAAACTGTTAATTAACTCTTCATGTATTGATTACCTTGAATGATTGACACTAAATTCTTTATTTTATGCTCTAAATTCAGCTCGCATTTTGCCACAACCTAGATTTCACTTCTTTAAAGATATTTTCAACTTAAACAAGCAATTACAATGAACTTATGAACAGGAAAGAACGTTAACATCTGCCACAGAATTTGTTAGTAGTGGTAACTTTAAATATTTGTAGGCGATCAAGCTACGTGCATCTACTGTATAGTATATACTTATACATCCTATAGCTGTATTTTCATATATCTAAACAACGGGGGCTGATGTGTGTGGTCTATCGCTACAGTGTTACCAGGATGACAGTGTACGTGTAGCAGTGGCAACACTGTGAGGGGGGAAATAGTGAAGAAGTTGGGAAGGAACCATAATAGTATTAATCAGATTAGGACTATTATTATATATACTAGAATATATAATAAATATTAAAATTTATATCTTCATTATAACCTTATCATATATCTGTATTTTCACCTTAGAGTCTGCCTACAAAGCGATGTACGCTGATTTATGAATTACGATTTTTATTTACGAAGCATATTTTTTGCAGACATTTTTCTGCCATTTTTAACGAAGTTAATTTGCATATTTAATATATTTCGATGGTATACATGTACATTTTCTAACCGGTATTCATCCGAAGGCGAATTCAAGCCATTTGCAGCTGCAGTAGCAGCAGCTGTCGAAGCAGCGGAAACACCCGCAGCTGCTACAGCTGAGGTCAGACCTATTGAGGCCAGGGCTGACTTGGCACCATAGGGCGGAGTCCCGGGAGAGGGCGGGGCTGAAGATAATCGACGTGTCCAGTTACTGACCGTGCCAGCGAATCTGTGAAACACCGAGGGGCGCTGAGAGTAACATCAAAGTTACATTAGAGGTGCTAGGAAACTATTATATCTATAAATAAAATTAATAAAGTATAAATTGTTAGCAATTTTTAGAAAACTGAATCGATAACGTGATCAACCGTTTTCAGAAATATTTAAATATTGACCTCAAGTAAAATATTTATTTAATTTTAGAGTAAAAATTGCGTAAACCACGCGAATAGTGCAACTGTTGAACATTGCTAGAAATAACTACATCCCTGATGAAGTGCGTATGTGTACTTGATAGAAGCATGGCTAGCTCAAATGAAAAATTACTTAATTACGGTATTCGGATTGACTTGAGTTTAAATATGCCTACTACCAGTAAGCAAGACTAATTGATATTATAATACTTGCATTATTTGCAGCTTGAATCTACGTATAAAGAGATTTCAAAGTTCACATTCATTTTGTCAAAAACAACAACTTAATAATCATATTCCTTTCAAGTAAGATATATATTTAATAAGATTTTCAAGCATTAAAATCAAATCTTAATTAAAACCTTTAGAATAAAGCAACGCACAGACCTTCTTCATATTAGCCGGGACCTCCTGTTCAAAATAAAACAAGAAAAAACTATAACTAATGTTTGAGATGAATTGGTTAATATTTACTTGATTATAGATTAGATCATTTAAAAGCGGTCTAATTAGCAAATATCTAATCAGACATACTGAGCCTTGCAACATTTGATCAAAGCTTCAATCTCGACATATTGACGAGTGGTGGCGAAATAGAGTATCCTCTAATCGCTGCCGTATAGAGACGACGACGACAGCGAAGATGCAGTGCCGCGGTCAAGGTGCCGTGTTAACAGCGGTCAACAGAGTACCGCGGTACTTCATATATATATATATATATATATATATATATATATATATATATATATATATATATATAATATTTTAAATTAAGAATTAAGGGAAATCAGATTATTTATTGCAATTTACAAATAGTGAATTGTAACAAAGGTGCGTTTACTTTCACATGTTTTAAACGAAAGATTTTTGATGACTTCATACAATAGACTTTTCTAGATTTAAAGAAAAGTATTTGAAATTGTAAGAATTAAATTATTTAAAGTAGCTTTATTCTATATTTATTTATTTGCAGATAATTTATAAAATATATTATTTTCTAAATATATTATTTAATTTAAATATTCTCTATTGGCGATTCAATTTTCTAACCGAAATCGAATTGAATTTTGTAAGCTTCATGGACTACTTCAGATTAGTTCAGACACATTTGCCTCATTAATTATTGATTAATCGAATTGCATTGCTTCAATCTTTTGTTCCGAAAACTCTGCACAAGATAAGGTTCTTACATACAGCATGAAGCATAAGTAACTGCTCTATTAAGACATATAGCTACTTATTGAGTTATTGCATACATGAATCTATTTAGCTAACACACTGATTGTCATCCCTTTGCATCACTGATAACTGGTTTCAATTTCTGGAGTAAATTCTTCACTGATATATTCTCGTAGTCTGCCTTCTTACTTAGGTATTTAGCCTTTTATTCAATTTTGTTTCCCCTGTCCATGCTATTATTTTCGAGGAGTATATTCAATACGAATGTTTCAGTTTTCATGATAAAGTGTAGTTTTAATTTACAATACAAAAAGTTTTAAAATAATAAACCTCTTCTTGAAAGCTGCCACATCGAGCGCTCTTGTAGTGAGACCAGTTTTCAGCAATTAATAAGCCAGCGTATATCTTTCCAACTGTCAGCTTACTATACGTGACATCTAATCAGAAATAATAAAATGCTTTGACCTTCAGGATGTTATAAGATATTGCAAATTTAGTCTTAGGTAAAAATATTATAGCCGTATATATAATCTTTAAAAATTCATGGCAGTAGAAATATCAAATCTTATAAACTCGTTCCTCTTGTTCGTCGAACAAAACCGTTGGTGAACAGTTACAAATAATTCACGATAAGTGTTCGCACGACATAGTCTTTAGGCCCTAATGCCCACGACTGTGCATGACTCTGTGAGTTTTCACATCTAATTTTGGCATATTTACTCTCAAACTTATCTGTGTAACATCGCAAAGCGAAAATGGGGTTTTGGCAGAAATAAAGTGAATCTGATCGGGAACTGGATGCACTAATCCTCCACATTGTGCAAAAATCAAAAAGAAAAATTTCTAAAAAATATTAGACGGCATGTTAAATCATGTAATTATATTCCTACAGACCTTCTTTATTGGGTACAAGTAAATGAAGTTGCTTCTTAGACTGAGACGGCCAAAGTTTTTTAATGTTTTCCCTCAGTTCTTCATCCATAGCATCCCTGGTCTCGTCAAATGATATTTTTATATCGAGAGCCTCTCGAATGAGGAGGAACAGAGTTGTCTTGAAATTAACCGTCTCGTCTTCAGGATAGACTGGCTGATTCATTCTTATCAATTTCTATCAAAATAACAACCATGACAATAGTGAGCCTACTGAAAATGATCTAATTTTAAGGAAGTATGGGTAAACACAGAATGGTTTTCTCAGGGAATGACGACCCTGCAATTAAATGTTGTCGAAAAGCTGATGAAGGCATAGGAGCCCACCTAGTCGTAAGTAAAATCCCCTAAGAATAATGGTATATCAAAAGGAATGTTAGAGATAATGTAAAGTTCCACTCGTATGTGGACATTGAGAGGAAAATGAAAGATAAGGAAAAGTGGAGGCGTAGTATATCATGGACCTGCCAGTAGGCAGTGCACTAAGAGAGAGAGAGATAGAGAAGGAAGCAAGTTATCAGAAGCAGGGTTGTATTTGATGGGGGATTGGGGGTTCGACAACCTTGGCAGATGTGTGACCCTCCATGCTAAAGTTTTAATCTCCCTTTTAGCCTCTCCCTTTGAAAAAGTCCTGATGATCCCTTGGTAAGCCTTCGACCCCCGAACAGACCCCCTTGGAAAAAATTAGCAAATGCACTCCTGATCATAACAAATAAATATTGCCTTTTTATATCTTAAGTGCGACAATTATTGACTATTATAAATATACATGTAATTACACACCGACTAGTCAGCTTACAAGCAATAATCTCTCTCTCTTTCTCTATGTTCTGCCAATAGCAGGTGCAAGGTACACTAGGATCAAGGTACAAGGTTCAAGGTACACTAGGATCAAGGTACACTAGGATCAAGGTACATTCCTACATTGATGCTGTTTTCATGAATCAGGTTTTATGATGTTTTATAATATATTATTCACTTCTGCGAATACATACTCTATAGGCGAGCCGATAAGGACAGCTTTTTCCAAATCCAGCAGGTGGCTCCAGATTTCTCAGTAAATCATACATATCCGTGTAGTGAATCCGACCACTAAAATTTATAAAAGCACATACATTATGTCATCATTTTTATTTTTAAAATCTCAAAAATTCTTAAATATAAATATAATATAGTAATCATAAATCTGGAGAAACGGATAATGCATCACGTGCCTGGTTGAAGTTGAACCCATCGTAATAATGGCTGGAGCTAGTGGCTATGTCGGTAAGAAATTCGACCGCGGATCAGTATGTTGCGGGTTTCAAATTTCAGTTTCATGTTTTCAAGATCCAGGTCAATTAATGAAATGCTTAAGTGACACAGGTCTATTTATCAGATGCTTAGACGACACAGGTCTATTGAACAATTACTAAGATGACATAGATCTATTTAGTCATTACTAATTTATTGGATGGAGCCAGTGGCAATGTCGATAAGATATTCGATCGCGAATTAGTATATGCGGGGTTCAAATCGTTGGCTCGCCCGTGACCGACATGGCTTTCGAGCGAGGAAAATGACGTTAACATTAGCTTTTTTACTTTTACTTAAATGACGGCATAAATCTATTCAACAGTTATTCAGATGACACATACGTTGCTGAGGGATCGTATTTGGCCCACAGTAGAACGTATTCATCGAGATGATGTGGTCCGAGTATCGAAGAATCGCGAGTTAGGTAATCGAAGTTGTCCATAATAACGGCCACAAACAAATTTAGGAGCTTTTAAAATGAAACAGTATTTAAACAATATATATATATATATCAACCAGATCAGTTGTGACGTGGTTAAAACAACGTGTGTAAGATAGAGCAAGGCTACAAATAAAAAGTCTGGATTTTGAAGATATCATTAAACTTAGATGCTCGTTATGAGATCAATCATCATCCTCATCATCCTCCCGTAAATCCCAGTTTAACCAGGGTCGGGAAACGAATAATTTTTCATTCGTTTAAGTTTTTGTAGAAATTTCTGAAGCCTAGGTGCTCACTAACCGAAGGCCTTTTCTGACGCTGGTTTGAATCTAGTTTTATTGAGTTCTGGTCGATCCAGTATCTGTCCAGAAGGGGCCGCAGGATTTGAATGTCTATCTACTGCGAGTAATGACATTACGAGTTCTAACTTCAGATCCTAAGCTGAGCCTAACGGATGACACTTTTATTTACAAACAATATCTTTCTATAGTTTTAAATTTAATATTTTATCTTAATTCGTTAAATTGTTTCTCATACACTTTACTCTACTATATTACTTATAATTTTCTATATTTCAATATACATTTATTTTTTTCTAATTTACGATAAGGGTTTAAACATATTTGTTTTAAAATTTTCACATTTTGCCGCGCTTTTTATCCTAACATTTAAACACGTTTTTTATCCTAGAATGTTTTTCCTTTATTTTAATTGGTTGATTTTTTTCTCCTTCACCCGCAGAAAGAAATCATTTCCCATTTTTCATGCTCTAGATGTACTTTCATTGCTTTTTCTTTCCATTTATCTTGTTTTAGCCCTCACTACTCCACAAATGACCAACCATTTCACCATGACAGTTCCATTGACCATATTTCTTCCTCATGCAAACTCACTTACCAACCTATACCGCAAGCCTCCGTTTGTCAGTGCCTTGATTCTTTACCTTTGCCATACTTTCAAATCCTACATTCATGTTGTTTCACTTAATCTCACTTCTAAACGACATTTAAATTTCATTCTTTCCTTTCTCTTAATTCTAGCTGGCGATATTGAATTAAATCCTGGCCCTGTTTCTTCCTCTAACTTATCCATTTACTGTCTCAATATTCGATCTGCCACCACAATTACAAAAATGTAAACAAACATAAGCTAATACAACAGTATATTCTTGATGAGTCAATTGATCTTCTCTTTTTAAGTGAATCATGGTTACCTTCTGACACTCCACCCCAGTCCTTAACTCTCTTACTCCTCCTGGCTATTCCATTCTGCACATACGTCGTTCTTCTGGTCGTGGCGGTGGTATTGCTGCTATTTTTAAGTCCTCTTTTTCTGCTTCCCTCGTTAAAAGCTTATCTTTTCCATCTTTTGAGCACATGTTGCTTAGGCTTACTTGTGCCTCTAAATCATATCTCTTTCTAATTCTATATAGACCTCCTTGCTTGTCCAAGTCTGACTTCCTTTCTGACTTCTCACTACTTCTTGAGGATATTTTCTGCAAACTGCCTGTGGTCATTAACTCCTTTTCTTCTAGAACTATTGAAAGCTATCGTAAACTCTCCTCCATCATATTTCTTCATTTTCTGCCGATATTATGGCTTTCATTATATTCCAGTCCAACTTCAACTGTTGCTAATTATACACAACAATTTCACTCTGCGCTTTCGTCTTTATTAGACAAGTACGCTGCTCTCTTAACTATTTCTTGTCACTCCAAACCGAGGATACCCTTTATTTCTGATGAACTTCTCCTACAAAAGACCTTACGTGCCAAACTGGAATCAAAATATAGGAGAGATAAGAAAAATCCTCCTGAAATGCAAAACCCACGATCAAGGCTAACTACGTTAAACAACGTAAGTTAGTTGATCATATGATCTCCTCCGCCAAGAGTTCTTAGTTTAAGAACTTGATCTTGCAGAATCAAAACTGCCCCAAAAAACTTTTGGGAACCCTTGATTCACTGCTTGGTCGCACTATCCCTAAGTCTCTTCCAAATTTCAATTCTCCGTCAACTCTTGCCAGCAATTTTCCTAATTTCTTTGATGACAAAATTACCAGACTCTGTTCTTCTATTCCTCCCTGTCCTGAGACTATTTCATATCCATCTATGCCAAATCCTCCTCTGCTGTTAAATTTTAAACCTGCTTCTCTTGAAAAAATACGTCATCTAATACTCTGCTCTACCGGCTCATCTTGCTCGCTAGATGCCATTCCAACCAAACTACTTAAATCTTGCATTGATACCCTCCTAACTCCAATTACCCATCTGGTTAATCTTTCACTTTCTGAAGGAGTTTTTCCATCTACTTTTAAAAATGCTGTTGTTTCTCCTCTGCTTAAAAAGCAATCTCTTCCTAAATGTGATCTTTCTAGCTATCGTTCCATTTCCAACTTAAATTTCATTTCTAAAATCTTGGAAAAATTAATCTACAGTCGCTTAAGCAGCCATCTCGAATCTTTTCCATCCCTATCTTGTTTCCAATCTGTATATCGAAAGCTTCACTCCACTGAAACTGCCTTACTCAGCATTCATAATGACCTTTGCTTAGCCTTAAACTCTCAAAAAGTATCATCCCTTGTACTACTTGATCTTTCGTCTGCCTTCGACACCATCGATCATAACATTCTTACCAGTAGACTTAAAACGTGCTTTGGTATCTCTGATTCCGCTTTCTCTATGATTTCCTCCTATCTTTCTGGTCGCACTCAATCTGTTATTATAGACTATGAACGCTCCCCTGAACTACCTCTTCTTCGTGGTGTGTCCCAAAGTTCTGTACTTGGACCTTTACTTTTTTTCCTCTACACTACCCCACTCAGTTATGTTTTAGATAATGCTTCAATAAAATTTCATTTCTATGCTGATGATACTCAGCTGTACATCTCATTTTTTAGCTCAGATTCTGACTTGAAATTGCAACACCTTTTATCTGTTCTTGATAAAGTGTATTCATGGTTTTGCAGTAATCGTCTCTCTGTCAACCCCTCTAAAACCGAATATTTTTTAATCGACACTCCCCAGCAAAGAACCAAAACTGCCAATGCCTCCATATATTTTCAAAATCTTGTTCTCACTCCTACTCCCAAGGCTAAAAACCTTGGTGTCATGTGTGATGAAAATCTTGATTTTAAATCTCATATCTCATCTGTCTGTCGTTCATCTTTCTTCCAGATTCGTCAAATCAGACAGATACGGTCATCTCTTGATAAATATTCATCCATAATTCTTGCCAACTCAATAGTTCATTCTAAACTTGACTACTGCAATTCATTGCTATATGGTTTAGCTTCTTCTTATCTTATGCGTTTGCAACGCATGAGAAAAGAAGTATGTTTGCAACAAATACTCTAGCACGTGTTGTCTGTCGATCCTCGAGGCTTCAGGCCACCTCTAGTTCCTTGCTTAAACTTTCATTGCCTTCCTGTGGTTAAAAGAATTAAGTATAAAATTGCTCTTTTAACTTTCAAAACACTCCTTTCTGGTAAACCTTCTTACCTTTCTGATCTCCTAATCCAATATCAACTTCTCGTAAGCTTCGTTCTTCTGATACAAAACTGCTCGAAATTCCTAATATTCCCACTTCGTTAGGTAGACGTTCATTTTATTTCTCCGCTCCTACTGTTTGGAACTCTCTGCCTCCTGATCTTCGCTCATGTTCTACTACTTCCACTTTCCGTTGTAAGTTGAAAACACATCTCTTCCCACCATAGATTTTATTTCATCTTGCCTGACTGTTTTTTTGATCACCGGACCGGCAATGTTTAGGATCTTTTATTTCTCTTCAGCACGTGTTTTTCAGATCGTTTGGGGTGAATCGATTTGTAGTGACATGTGATGGGGGGACGTCCCTGACATCATCCTTGTATGAGGAAACGGACGTTAAACCTTTATTATTATTATTATTATTATTATATTATCCGCCATGTCACAATTCATTCACAGAATTATCAATTTTCTATGTTAAAAACTTCAAAAATAAGAATTTAAGTTTATCGCCAGCTTTCAAATCAAAATTGTGCCAATTGAAAAGTTTACCTCGAAGTGCCAAAGACCAAATATTAGTGCCGATATATTATTTTTTAGTTAAATATTGCTTGCAATTGTATAAAATACATTAGAAAATAAATCACATCATACAGGATAAAATACATCACATAATGCATTAAAAAAATATACTTCGCTACAAAATTTAAAATATTTTAATTTCATCTAGTAACATTTCACTAATATATGCAGTCACATAGGTTAATTTTCTCATACTTATCGGTAGTATATTTAATTTCCAATTTAGTCTGTTTTTTCTCTTTTTTACTTTTGCATGTTACTAATTTAAGAATAAATGCAAAATAATTACCAGAAATGTACATAAAAATATAAAGGAGACGAAGTAAGCGATCGAAAAATCCAATCCGCAAAGAGGAGGCACGAATGTAGCGTCTTCCGGAGGGGGTGGAGTGACGTAAGACCTGACGTCACACGGTACCCCTCCCATACATGATAGCATAATAGACACCCATTTGTCAAGTGTTGCAATTCTGCACGGAAGTCAAACACACGGAGCAAATGGAGGATATACTTAATTAAACCAAAGCTCACAGTATCAAAAGCTTCTGTACTTAAACGCTTTCTAAAAGAGACCAAAGTTAGAGCTTCATGAGATGAATAGATGTTAGTCATAAAGCTAGGAGAACTGCTACTTAAATGCAGAAATAGCTGAAAAACTAACAACATTTAATTATTAGAAATCATCGTAATGCAATAATTTTCGCCATCACCTGGGACTTTTAGTAGAAAGTTCAAACGTTTATTAACTTTAGATGAACTTGTCACAAAATATAATAAATTAATGGACAATATTATTTTTATGTATTATTTAATAATAATAATTCCGTATGTGAATCAAACACTATTAGTTATACACGTAAGAACTACCGTAAATCCTTTGTAGAACCAGAAAATATTAGTAAGTTTAAGTTAACGCTATAATACTTTTAGAATTAACAAATTGAAACTACTGATGCGATACTAAAAAAGAATAATCGCATTAGGGTACCATAAATATAGTTTAGACAGAACTAAATGTAGTTTAAAAGAATAGTCGCAATATTCATTATCCAATATTAATTATTCAACATAATACACAATTCACTATTCATTCATTACTAAGTAATCTCAAACCATGTAACCTATAGTTGAGGAGAGCCATCCAACCTGTCTGCCGGGTGGCCTGTCTACGCTAAGCTGCCTCGCAAGTGAAGTAGTTATCTGGATTAAAGCGTAATATGCTAAATAAAATAATACTAAGTAATGATCTGGACTGATGTCGTACCTTATCAGCACTCTCATTGCATCTGGAAAAGACTGGAAGTTCGCGTAACGATTTATGTCTCGGTCATCATTCAGAGCAATGTTACCAAACAACTGCAAGCATCAGTAATCACAACAGGGAATGCAATTCAGTATAATTATTAGCACATTAGCAGACATCATGAAATCGAAAGTAATCAATGCGACACGCGTTTGAAATATGGGATAAGGAACAGAGGGATAGACCCCAGGACCAGTTGCCAAGAGAGTAATATTTTGGAGAGATGAAGCTAAATAAATTAAAGCTAAAAGACCAAAGTCATTCTTACAGTCATTTCCCGGTCTCGAAAGTATGTAGTTCCACAGTAGAAATGACTTGATAAATAAGTAGACAAATAAATAAATAATAATAAAGAAATAAAACAACTAGTGAGGCGCGGCGGGAGAAGTTGTATTGATATAAATGGCTTATAAATTAAGCTAGTAAAACATTATTAGTAAAATATTATTAAACTTGCAATTGTATTGGTACTTTCGTTGGAAAGCTAAAAACTCATCTCTTTCCGCTATAGATCTAAATTTTGACACGCTTGCCTTGGATCTTTTTCAAATCCTCCTAATAGATTACCAGCTTTCCCACAAAAAGGACACAGATAAATTAAATTGTATCCACTGAAATTATGCCAAATAAATGCAGCTGTATACTGTATAGAGCGTTTTCGATACACCATGATTGAGAATCGTGTAATTTCATTTACCTGCATTCCAATTATTCCGTAGATAAAAAATAGAATTCCAATCAAGGTAAGCACGTACGGCAGAGCCTACAAAATATTTAAAGACCAATTAAAGTAGTTATTCGGATTAATCAGAGATAATATAATTATATTTAGATAAATTTTAACTGTGTGGGCATCACAATGAGTCAGCCGCTTATTCCGTGTGCGTCAGATAGTGCCACCGAGGCAGCACACTCTGACACAACCCGTTGATACGGTCAACTGAATCACTGTGGGATCATAGCCCTCGATATCTAAGACCTCTCTAAAGAACAGCCGAAGACACCGATATCAGATATGATCAACTAAGTGCAATTCTGTCTGCGTTTAAGTACTCCGAGTGTGGATACGAAAGAGCAAATTCAATTATACGTCAATGACGTCTTCACCATGGGAGTGATGCAAATATAAACAACTATGCAAATGTGCATTATGTACGTTTTAGAATTATTATATTATACAATTATTAATTATTACCCGTTTTGTGCCTGGATTTATGTATTGGACGATCAAGATATACATTATATTCTAGAAATTAGATTAGATGTTCATTACACTTGTTATTTTTAATGCTTTAGATATTTCACCTTAAAATTTATTTTTGTTGATTTGTGCTTATAATTGTCTATTGTTGAGTTGGTGCAATAAATAGATTGATAGAAAATTGATCACTTACACGTACATAACAAAGTTATTCTCTTTTTTTTTTCTAACCGCAAACATTCAAAGAACATCTTGATTGCATCGCAAAGGCAAGAGATTTACAGCTGCAATTACGACTCAGACCTTATTCTTTAAAAATGACTTTAGAAAGAAATTATGAATTTCTCGGCCCTCGCTATACATTTGACAATTTGCACAGTGTGCTGTTGTGCCCAATAAACTGATATGAAATACAATGGTACGGAAATTTATGAATACCCTAACTGCTTATAACTAAGTAACTACTCTAGTGCCATAGTTCAAATCGTATATGTCACAAAAAGTGAGCGCCAAACTTCGGTTCGATCAGGATCTATATAATACTACTTTCTATATAATAATGTTTATAATCTATATTATAAACTATAGTATAGTGAATAAAAAAGCACATAACGCATATTGTGCATCTTTGTTGACATTTTCGTCACCCATTGTCGACGACGTCATGGACTTATGAATATTTCATTCTAATTTGTTCTATACGGTCTACTGACGAAGTTTTAAACACAGCCAGAAACGATGATATCGGAGAAACCAAAGATAGGAGAAACCAAAGACCTTTCTCTTTCGAGGTGTCTTTGATATTGTGGACGATGATATCGGTGAGACCAAAGATAGGGGAAACCAAAAAGCTTTCTCTTTCGAGGTGTCTTTGATATCGAGAGCGATGATATCGGTGAGACCAAAGACAGGAGAAACCAAAGAGCTTTCGAGGGATCTGCGATATCGAGAACGATGATATCAATGAGACCAAAGATAGTGGAAACCAAAAAGGATTCTCTTCCTAGGGATCTTCGATATCAAGGACGATGAGATATCGGTGAAACCAACGATCGGGGAAACCAAAAAAGGTTCTCTTTCGCGGAATCTTTGATTTCGAGATCGATGATATCATTGATTCCAAAGATAGAAGAAACCATAAAGGGTTCTCTTTCGCGGAATCTCTGATATAGAGAGCGATGATATCGGTGATTCCAAAGATCGGGGAAACCAAAAAGAGTTCTCTTTCGAGAACCCCTTCGGGATTTTTGATATCGAGGGCGACTATGTCCGTGAAACTGAAAGTAGAAGAAACAAAAGAGCTTTTTCTTTCGAGGGATCTCTTGAGTTTACCTTAAGACACCTTGAGTTTTATTTTTCAAAAACATTTAAAATTTCAATTTGTCTAAGTTATGATGATTTGGTTTATAGCCACAATCAAGTTTATATCGTTCGATGATGATCTGGTCACCGATTTGCTATATGCGATTAGATCGGTGCGGTGAGAGAGAAACAGAAAAAAACTTTGAATAAAATTAAAAATGATCAAAATATTAATACTTTTTTCAACAGTTTGGATAATCAACTTGTATGAAATTGAATGTTAAAAGAAGTGATTTAGGAAGATTAAATGTAGCAGACGTCAGTAAAAGTTTACTTAAGTTTACTTTACATGCTCTATTTATGATATCATCATTAACATCAGCTTCTTCTTCTCTTGAATTTTCAATTTTTGATATACATTTTTTATATTAGATATATATTTTGTGTTTAATTTATAGTATTTTGTACAAAAGTTCATATTGTTTTTTTAAGATCCACGCATCACAGGAGTCAGTCGCTTATACCGTGTAAGTCAGATAATTATTATTATATTCGTTTATTACTTGAAATCTGACATACCGCAGAAAACGTACACACACAAATGGCAATATAGAAAGTAATAAATATAAGCAGACATTGTTTAAAAAAACTTAATAAGAGTCTTTATATAGCATTCTAATTATAAAGTTCTTATCCATCAAAGGTGTGCGCTTAGATGGTAAAGAGAAAGGGTGAGCCCTCTCACTGAGCTTAAAGTTAACATTATCTTTAAGCGGCGAAAGACGCCGGTGCAGGACATGCTGTTTGTTACTGATGATAGCGTTAAACAATTTCTCATCTGCATCGGCAGCGATATCCGCAAAAGATCGTACTCCATCATAGAAGTTACATCTTGTAGCCTTCCTGAGGAAGGCTTCAAGGCGTTCACTCTCGGAGGAACCAACATAATCCCACCAAAATTGCGATGCATATGTTAACTTGGAGAGTGCAATAGATTTAAAGACAGTGACAATTAGGTCAGAATTAAGACCTTTTGATTTTAGAGTGCGAATGGCAAAAAGATTAGAAGAGCAACTGCTAATTATATCATCCACGTGGACAGAAAAAGGAAAGTTGGATTGCAGTGTAACACCTAAGCACTTCAAGGTGTTGACTCTTTCAATTCCATCTAGGAGCGGTGGCACAGAACTTGCTAGAAATCTAGATCGCGGAGGATGGAAAAGAAGTTCACGGGATTTCGACTTATTCAACTGTAGATTGTTTTTACTGGACCACAAGTCAATGTTAGCAAGTTCATCGTCAGTGGTATAAAGATACTGAGATGGGATAATGAGGTATGTATCATCAGCGAACTTAATAATGTTATTATAAGAGCGGATAGGTCTTAAATCCGAAGCAGTAATGGAATATGAAGCGGGACCAATAGCTGAACCTTGTACAACACTAGCTGAAATATTTGCAGTAGAGGATACATTGCCATCAAATTTAGTACAATGTTGACGGCCAGTAAAGAAACTAACAATTATGGATGCAAGATGGTATGTCCAGATCAGCAAACTTTGCAATAACAGTTGAATGTCTGATCCGATCAAAAGCTTTGCTAAAATCTAGAACAATGACTCTGATAAGGGGACTACTTGACAACATTTGTGTGATACTCTGATAGAGTGCTATCAGAGCACCTTTGGTAGTTCCGGTTGGCCTGAACTGGTCATATAAACAAAGTGTAGCAAGAGGACTTAATAGAGCAGGATAAATGTAAGTTGAAATGATGACTCTCTCACAAAGACTGGAAAGAACAGGGGTGATGGAAATAGGACGAAAATCGGACAGTGTAGAGGGTTTAGAAACTTTAGACAAAGGTATTATACAAGAAGTTTTCCACTGATTAGGGACAACAGACTGTGCCATGGAAGCATTTAAACATGTTGTTAGAGGTTGATAGAATACAGGAGCAGACAACCTGAGAAACCAGGCAGTTAGACCATCCAAACCAGTAGCGGTTGGCTTCAGGTTGTTCAATATATTAAAAACTTGAAATTCAAAAAGTGGTTTAAAATCGGCCTTAGAATTGGTACTTTTGAAGAGAGGCGCAGAATATTTAGGGTCAGCTGATATATTAGCATAATGATCGTTAAGGGAGTTAGCAGTGATGTTACCAGGAACTAGATGCTTAGATTTTTTCCCTAAACATTGCTTTACCATTTGCCAGAGTTCAATCGTTGATGAATCTGTATTGAGTCGCGATAGCTGCTTAGAATTAGCTTTAGCAATAAGATTACCTTTTCAATCTTGTCAGAGCGCATCAGAGCATTCTTTCGTATATATTTTTTTCTATTTTTTTAATTATACTTTTTGTATAGATAATGCCACAGAGACAGCACACTTTGACCCAACCCGTTGATATGGTTAGATGAATCGTTATGGCATCATCACCTTCGATATCTAAAACCTCTCTAAGGAAAAGCCAAAGATGCCGATGTCAGATCAATGCCGAGGTGATCAATTAAGTGGAATTCTGGCTGTGTTTAAATACTCCGACAGTGGATAAGGAAATGTAAATTATAATGAATTAGTTACAGGTCAATAACGCCTTCATCTAGGGGTAAGAATATAAACAACGATACATAGGCTACTATTTCTACAAAGTTGCCATAACAGTTTCATATATCTTTTAAACTAGTTATGCAACTGCGGCAGTGAAGCTAAGAATCTCGATCTGTACGTTATTGAGTATAAGCTGCTTATTTATATTTATAAGATCTTATTTGGTTACCATCATTCGAATCGTGCTGTGCTGATTCTTGCTCAAATCACAAAAGAAAACACTGCTCGAGTTAAGATCGTAAGAGGTGCTCCCAGATTTCGTGTTGATATGAGCTTAAAAGTTTCCAGCGTCACAATATCGACGAAAAACAGCAATGTTTGCCATTAGCACACCCAAAACAAATCAGTTGAACCAGAAATCTATACTTTTTGGGTCAATTAAAAATGTACATACTGATATTTCAATTCAAGGAGCTGTAGCTCCTCAAGTACAAACTGTATTGGTTTTGTTATTATCTCATTTATTGAAGAAATTATACACATAAGAGACTAGGTTATCATACTGCATATCACACCAAGTATATTCTTGTGAAACTGTAATAATCGCATTCAGGTCTATTCCTATCACAATAAATGCATGATTATTATTTATTTTAAGCAACAGTAGAATTAAATAAATAAAAATAATAAAATTAAAATTAAAATATTTCACAATTTAAAAACTTCAGTCTTAATAATTCAGTTCGTTTTAATTGTATCTATTTATTCAAATAAATTTCTGTTTTAGTTTTGAAGATATAATTTAATAAGTGCACAAATTGATTTTGTATATTAATAATTATATTTAATTAGTTTTTTTATTGCCCTGGGCTGTATAAGGCCCTGGGCTAAAATATAAGATAAAAAAGACTTTATTTAATTAAAAGAAAGATGAAAAATATTTAAATTAGTTAAATGCTAATGAAGTAAATTCTACTAACTTTCAGAGATTGCACAAATGTCCACAGCAGAGTTCTTATGGAGTAACTTTGACGTAGAAGCTTAACAAGTCTGGCAGCCCGAAAGAGTCTTAGTAAACTTAATCCAGAAAAACTACTCTGTTCACGAAATTTGATAACAAATTTGATAATTGCATAGTAGTAGTCTGGAATATAATGTGGTAACTGGGCAAGTCATCGTCTTGCTTTGATATATATAATATCAAAATGTCTCCCTGGATGCAGATTATAAATTTGATTCTCGAATATAAAATAGCTCACTAGATGCAGATTATCAAATGCAAAACCTGTAGTCATTTCAATAGCATATGATGCTAAGAAAATTAATGTTGGTTTTGATAATTGCTGTAAAGTTGTTAAATTTAGGTTAGAACAACTGAAAAATTGTATAGTATAGCCCTATTCTGTTTAATCAAATCCTTGAACAAGCATATATTTAAATTACAAAGATAAGTAGTTCAATTTAAACAACCTAAGTAGGCTTAAATATTAGTGAGTTCATTGCAAACTTCATAAAAACAATCTAATGGCATAGGCCCTACAATAGATATCGGAGAATTTATACATGTATAAGTAGTTGAGGATAAGTAGGCCTACTACCGACCTGAAAGACAGTAATAAAAATGTCTGCAATGCTTCCAAGGATTACGAGAAAATCGAATACGTTCCAAGGTTGTCGAAAATAATTCTGCAATAAATTTTAATATACTGTATTAAACTTAATCAACACAACTGTACGTGAAAAATTAAGAACTATATCAATTAGTATTAGTACACACAATGTGTGTAAAATTGTCAGCTACTGCTTACGTTAAACCGGAAGTGTAACAAAAAGTAGATTTAGAATATTTTCTTCTCCTTCGCTAATTTTAAAAATTAAAAATCGGTTCACAAATATTAAACTTACGTGCGAAATACTGCGCACATGGCTTCTTGTGACTCTGCGTAATATATTTTCATTTGCTACTCTACACTGTGCGTCTATAGCTATAAACAATTGACACAATTTTATTTATTTAAGAAAAATATGATAAATGATGTCCATACCACTACAAGTCCATGTATACTGTTAATCCATATCGTAATACAAGTAAATAATATCGCGATATCAATATAATATAGGCCTAATATAATGTCAAATATAGAGCATCTTGAGCCAAATACATACGGCATCAACACAAAAATATTATTTTAGAAAACATCGAGTGAGTGGCTAACCAGCGGTCCGTAGCCCACAATTTTGAGCAGAGATTCTACAGCGAAAACACAGGTAAAGGAAATGTTGAGATAATTGAGCATCCTCTCATACCAGCCTGGCTGGTTATAATGCTGTAAATACATGTATACTACAACGATATCAATTCAGATATCTATGCCGCTATATACAGTATATATATTTATATATATATATATATATATATATATATACATATATATATATGTATATATATATACATATACATCATATACATATATATATATATATATATATATATATACAGTATATATATATATATATATATATATATATATA
This sequence comes from Enchytraeus crypticus, assembly GCA_905160935.1. Taxonomy (NCBI): domain Eukaryota; kingdom Metazoa; phylum Annelida; class Clitellata; order Enchytraeida; family Enchytraeidae; genus Enchytraeus; species Enchytraeus crypticus. The sequence continues at coordinate 910,662 of CAJHZI010000641.1, forward strand.
TATATATATATACTGTATATATCACCTTCTCGGTACGCCAAAAACCTTGGAGTCATATTTGATGAAAACCTTGACTTTAAATCCCATATATCTTCTGTTTGTCGCGCTTCTTTCTTTCAGATTCGTCTGATTAGGCAAATACGTCCATCCCTTACTAGAAATTCAGCCAGTATCTTTGCTAATTCTATAGTTCATTCAAAGCTCGACTACTGTAATTCATTATTACATGGGTTGCCTACTTCTTCTCTCAATCGTTTGCAGCACGTCCAATATTCTCTTGCACGTGTTGTTTGTAAGTCCTCTCGACTTCAATTTCGCTCTCTTTCTCTACTTCGCAGTCTTCACTGGCTCCCTGTTAATCAAAGCATAAAATATAAAATAGCTCTATTAACTTTAAAAACTCTGCGATTTGGCAAGCCTTCTTACTTATCTGAAATTCTTCTTCCCTATCGTCCTTCACGTACACTTCGCTTCACCTATGCCAATCTTCTCTCGGTTCCAAATGTTCTCACGTCATTGGGCAGACGTTCATTTTCTTACGCAGCACCCACAATCTAGAACTCTTTACCTGCTAATCTTCGCTCTTGTTTTTCTCTTTCAACATTCTCTAGCAAGCTTAAAACCTACCTTTTCCCACCATAGACATAATCAATCTACCTTGATCATTTTTTGATCACCGGACTGGCTTTCGTTTAGGACCTTACTTCTCAGCACATTTCTTTCGCAGATTAGTCTGAGTGAATTGATCTGTAGTGATGTGTGCTGTTGGGGACGTCCCTGACATCATCCCTGGATGAGGAAACGGACGTCAAACCTTTATTATTATTATAATATATATATATATATATATATATATATATATATATATATATTACCACTGATCAAACAAGCACTGCAGACTTGTAGCACAAATACACACAGTGTAAAGGTGTGGGGCCCATATCTTTACAAATTTACACTGTATAAATATGTATCTTTGCATAAAATCAATAGAAGCTGGGTTTTAAATTGCTTGTCACAAATTAATGAATAACTTTACAGAATTTAAGCTATAGTTAAATTTGTTTTAACCCTTGTAATTTTTATTTTTAGAAAAAACTACTATCCTAATATTCTATTTTAAGCACAAACTAAAAACTTTAATTTATTTCTATTTTGAGCACAAACATTTTCATTTAAAATGAATTGCATCAGTACCTTCATCATTAGAACGACTGTATTCAGCGCGATCATCAGCAGGATAAAACTCTCGAAAGGCTTCGAGTGAATCAACCTCCACACGCAGAATTGAAATGATTTCTTATTCGCCGGTCTGTAGTAGTTAAGTGGTTCGGCGTTTATCACAAATTCTATACATTGTTTCTACGCATACATAAAATATAAGCAGGATTAAGATGAAAAATGGTTATATATAGTTAAGAATGTAACCCAGAATATATATATATATATATATATATATATATATATATATATATATATATATAAAAGTAGCTTCCGTGAAGTCCATTTTGTTTTTAAAGTGTTCTGTTTTGTCATTGATAACAGTAGCGCTCTTGTTGTTGTTGTTTTGTTATACAATGATTGTTTATAAACCTAAAACATTTTCTGAATCTAAATCTAACAAAGACTGTGACATTGCGCTTTAAATATATAAACTTCTATATACTTTAAAAAAATATAATATCACGTTGCTCGTTAATCATGGTGCTGTTCTTTAATTTCCAACAAAATTGTGTCTTCAATGCATTACATCGCATTTAACATAAACTACGCTTTAATTAATTCGTTTGAAGTAAATTAATTATTAATTACAATATTATGAAATTAATGCGTGAAATTAAAGCTACTGCATAAATTTATTAAACTGTAATTAATTAATACATGCTTAATTTATATAAAACTAATATCTTAACATGTCAAAGTAATAATACGGTTTTATGGGTTGCATGGCGCTTTTAACTCAGCACCTATTTGTTTGATATCTTCCTTCTAATAAGTAGGCATAAAAACTGACTGCTAAACAAAAGGCCAATAACCATTAGCGGTAAAATTATCGAAGAGATAACCTGATTCTTATCAAAATCGACTTCAGCTAATTCCAGCTCTCCCTGTTTCTGGAACGTCACTATGACCAAAGCGACGAAGAGATTTACAAGAAAGAAGGGGAATACAATGAAGTAGAGAACATAGAAGGCAGCCATGTTTGAACTGTAGCCCGGTGATGGACCTCTGCCCGGATACGTTGCATCCATGGACACCTTGAGAAGACTAAAACAAAAATATATAAATATATCTGTTACTAATAACCATAATAACTTTTTCCTAAGTTGTGACCGGACTGTGGAATATATCAACCACATAATGCACGTTTCGCATGGAGACTAAACGGACATTGACAAAGACAACGAGAAACTAGTTCAGTAGATTTAGGCCTACTTTCTCAAACTAAGATGTCCATAAGTTTTAGTTTATTCTTAGTTTTGTGATAGCACCAATTTTTAAAATTAGCATTAATATTAAATTTAGCTACTACTGTACAGGGTATCAAAGACATGTAATGGGTTCATGTACTTGGGACTTGCCAATTCATAGAACTTTAAATCGATAATTAATAATAAAATGACTAATAATTTAGCTACTTTTATTTCGATTGAAATATGCATGTACGAAGCACTTATTCGAGAGATTTCGCCTTTTTTTGGTCAACCGGACTGGCACCGTTTAAGAACTTTTTCTTTCTCTTATGCACATCTTTTCTCAGATCGTTCGGGGGGGAATCGATTTGTAGTGACATGTGATGGGAGACGTCCCTGACATCATCCATGTATGAGGAAACGGACGTTAAAACTTTATTATTTTTATTATTATATAACGCCTCCACTTATCTCTATCTTGCGCTTTCCTCTTTATGTCCACACACTACGATACTTATGGATCTTTAAATCATCTAGAACATTCCTTTTGATATAACACTATTCTTGAGGATTTTGCTTATGACGAGATGGGTCTCCTATGCCTTCCTAAGCTTCGACTAACATTTATTGGGCAGAGGCGTCATTCTCTAAGTAAACTATCCTGTTTATCCAATACAGTTACTAGAAATATTCAATTTACAACAAGCAATTTACTAACTCAGGCCAATCTGAACCGGTTTGGACGGTGAATAAGGACAAGGCGGCGGCTGGGAGGTTGTCGAAGTGAAGTTTATTTCTCGACCACGCTCGCGTCATCACAACAGGCTGCTCGTCGTAGTTAATATAAGTCCCTCTGTGAAATATCAGCGAACACCATAGTAAAGTTATAATGCTGTACAATGACGATTCAACGCCGGGTTCCTCGTCTGAAAGTCAGGGACGTGTTTACCATTATGTACATTTGCAAGCAATTCCATACCACCAGCATGTACATGTAGAGTGCATAGAAATAAGTGTATGAAAAGTCGTCAAGCCGATACCAGGGCGAGACCGTCATTAAAGTGCGCATTATTCATCACCCCGTTAAAACATGTTCTGCGCTTAACACTAACAGTGAATTGTACACTTTCGTTCGAACATTTCAAGTTACTATTAAATGATGTTATGAGATATGTCAATCAGTCTATAGTAGACACAATTACAATGACGTGTGCAATTACCTTATGAAGATGCTTACTGTAAAGGTGTCGTTCCATATAAGTCTAATTGTATATAGGTCGCCGTATTGTGTCCGCCAGTTCTCTAAAGAATTGACCAGCCGTAAGTGCATTTTTCATAGACGACGACTAAGAAGAAAACTTGGGAAGACAAGTAGAACCACCTTAGAAGCCATATTTTACTGCGAATAAGGCTGCAGTAATATTTGCCTTCCATTTGAAGAACACGAAAGAGATCGATATAGGTAAGAGAAGCGAAATGTGTAAAATGTACCACCTACAAGCAATATCGATAGTACACAACAGAGAAAGTAATAAAATCGTAGAAAAAAACCCAAAAATGCATAGTAATAAAATCGTAGAATAAAATCCAAAAATGCATAGTAATAAAATCGTAGAATAAAATCCAAAAATGCATAGTAATAAAATCTAAATAGTAATCGACTAGCAGAACTCAACCACCTGCAGTCCTGTTCAGTTTCCTTGGAGAGATCATTGCAGCCGTAGAAGGTTCCTTTCATCAGTTGGACGCCGACAATGGCAAAGACAATCTGCAGCAGGAGGTAGATGGTAAGTATAACGAGCACCTCACGTAGAGCATGTAGCAGACAGTTAAACACTGCCTTCAGCTGCTTGAAACGATTAATGGTCTTCAGTGGGCGTATAACCCGCAATACTCTCATCGTCTTGGCGATGTTATTTGCTCCGTGTCCGATTATGCTGAATTGTACAAGTGAAATATATTTAAATTACATGTGTGCTATTTATTCATAAATAGCATATACAGTAGTAAAAACAATTTTTAGATACCTTATAGGGGTAATTGCTAATTAATTAGAATAGCTCAGTGGCTAATTGGTTAGAAAGTTATTTACCTGGTCGAATAGATGTTAATTATTTTTAACTGATGAGCTTAATTAGTTTATAATTATTTCGCTATTACACTATTAATAGTTATTTTACTTAAATTATAAGAAATTGCACATGCACACAATTGCAGATCATATTCAATTGAATGTCTTTCTAGTTTAATGGCAACGCCTATTCTCAAAGTTGCCATAGGGCATCGACAATAAAGATTTTCTCACAATGAACATTGAAATGCGTTAGAAGGTTATGAAGCATTATTCTGAATCTAAAACAAGGTGGGCTTTGGCTTGCTGCGAGTTGTTCGACAGCGGATCAGTAGGTGAAGGTTTCAAATCCAGTCCTGTACCCTTCAATGACATGATATTCGAGCAGGATACTGACTTTAAACTTGACCGTTTAGCTTCTTTTACAAATCAAGTACACACAGATATTCTGAGTTGTGGCGAAATTCGCAGACGGTGAATAAAGCATTACATGGACGAATTAGTCCACTTGTATTGAGAAATACTGTGCACTTACAGAAGCACAAGAGCAACGATAGATGATATAACGACGAGGAGATCCAGAAGATTCCACGGATCTCTGCAATATGAACCCGGATGTAGTATGAATCCCATGTCAATTATCTGTTATCAAACCAATGTCATTTAATTAATCAAAATAAATTTTAATCCTTAATATCAGTTGTCCAAAATATTAAATCGCCAGTATGTCAAGGATCTTAACTGAATTGAAGTTATACTTGTACATAATTTTTAATCATAATTTTGATTATAATATAAATCTCTATTAAACTAAATTAATATTTAATATTTTTTGTAATTGATAAATATAGATTGATTTCGAATTATAATTTCTAATTTATGTCACCTTCTCCTGATCTCAACTAACTTGTACTACAGTACAACTCCCCCGTTTCTGCTCTGCTCGATAAGCATGCACCTTGGATTAGCAAGACTATATAAGGGAGTCTTCTTTGTTCACTCCTGAACTAAGTTAAAATTTGCGTGTCGTAGAGCTGACCATAAGTGGCGCCATACTCATGCTGTGTTCCGGAAAACCACCTCAAATGTACAATACAAGCTGTATAGCACCGCCATTGCATCTGCCAAACAGGCATACTATTCCTCTTTCATAAGCAATGCAGTAGATTCCAGGAACGTATGGAAAACGGGTATACTTATTCTGGAATAGCATACATAAATGTAAGATATTTAACTGTATTTGTTTTGATTTTATGTTGGAATTAGACTAAAGCTGTGGGATATTTACATATAGGGCCTACTCAATACAATGCAGTAATTTTGAGCGATGTTTTTTATGCTGGTTCATTTAACCTGCAAAATAAAGAATATACTACCTTCAATATATATCTCATCGCCACTGGCTGGAGCCCGTGGCGATGTCGGCAAGTTATTCTACCGCGGATCAGTATTGTGCTGGGTTCAAATTCTTCGCTCGCCCGTCACTGACATCGCTTTCGAGTGAAAACACTGACATTAACATTAGCTTTACCAGCCTTTTTCAAACTAATGTTCTACCAAGTGGCCTTGTAATGTATATAGGCCTAATCCTACCAACATGGTGTTTTCACTCTCCGTAAAGAGCACTCTTCCGATTAATTAAAAAGCTAATCCCTTCACAAAGCTTTATGCTTATCCATACCTCAATGTAGCTTATAGCTTGAAAATAGTACGGCTTCTGAAATGGTTTCCAGTTTATTTCCTCAGTTCTTGCTCAGTCGCCACTTACCACGCGTACAGTTCACGGCTGGGTTTTCTTCAGTGTACCGGACACAACACGGGGAGCTTTATACCAGTTACAAGAGCAGTAGATTGAATGAAGAACGAAACCTTCAGCAGAACTTCGACGGTGAAGATGGCGGTGAACACATAGTCAGCATAGTTGACTACACGGTTCTGATATGACTTCGTATACACAGGATCTTCAATAGCCAACGCTATGCTGCTGACTATGATAACGAATATGATGAAGATGTCGAAATATCGCGACGTTACAACAAAGTGGGCGAACTGCCGAACTCTGAAATTACAGAAATAATTAAGTTCAACAGTTAAAGATTTTGACCGCAACATTTTTTGGGAAATAAATTACCTTTTAAACGGAATCTAATTGTACTTTTCGTTGTACCTCGCTTAGGTGGTTATGGATTAAATACCGGATAGAAAGAGAAATAACGATCATGAACATAACGATCAGAACAAAACTAGAATATATTACATAACGAAGGATCATTATCAATCTCAATTATACAATATTTAATCTAATTATTAGGCATACATTTGATCCCTTAACAATTATCAATATACCTGTATTACGTAACGAATGATCTCATCTATCGATTTTGACGGCAATCATTGCTTTCACTGTGATATCTATCTTGTTCGTATTTTATAACTAAAAATTAATTTACGACTTCTTTAGTTATTAATATAATCCAACAGTTACGAGATGGAAAAATTAAAATGACGAATTTGATATGCTCGCAAGACAATTTAAGAAATCATAAATAAACTTCATAAGTATTTTTCACATTATATACAATCTTATAACTGTAGATCTACAACAATATTAGACAGAAATAATTATATATATATATATATATATATATATATATTATATTATATTATATATACGTATATATATATATATATATATATATATATATATATATATATAATATATAGATATATAATATATATATATACATGTGTATATATACAGTATCTATGTACACAGTAGAATACAATCTATACTTCTTATATACAAGGTGCGCATTAAAAAATATTCTCCTAGCACAATTGCGATAGCTTAGTCAATTCTTAATTTCGCCTTGAAATTTTAAGGTTCTCTTGTGGAGGAATGTAGCCACAAGCTGACCAAATTTTGTAAAAATATTTTTAAGGGAACCGGAGTAATCCAAGTTTTGCGAAAAAATTGATATTTTCATTTAACACGTAGGCTAACGTAAAACGCCAATTAGAATCAATTCCTTTTTGAAAATGTGCTGACCCTGAAAAAGGCCGTTAGATGATGACGACTCTGACATTGTGCTACAATGTATTACACTAACACTATTCTGCCGAAACTGATTGAAGACTGCAACAAGTTAAAGTCAAATGATTTAATGTTTCAACAGGACGGCGCGCCGGCTCACACTTCACGTCTTGCGCAATACTTTCTTGTACAATACAGGCCAGATTTCATAAAAATGGATGATTGGCTTCCTAATTCTCCAGATTTTAATCCACCTGATTCTTTGTCTGGAGACCCATGTTGGAAAAGTTTCGTGCTTTCAAGCCCAAACCCAGAAACACAATGGAATTAAAGGCTGTTCTTCAAGAGATCTGGAAAGACCTACCACAGCAATCCATTGACAGCAATCCATATCCATCAAGAAACATTATGCACAATGTTACAAAACAACAATCATTTATATGGTACTTACATGAATGGTTTGAAACAATATTTTAATGTTCTACTTACGGATGGCTGGGTTTAAATAGAAATAGTGACGTATATTGAGGCACAGGTATTTGCAATTCCGTATCCGCTGATGATAAATCGGGTTTCTTGACTGATTCTGCCAGATCTAAAAACATTAATATATAAAACATAAACGGGAATACAATACATAACAATCTCATTCACTCACTGACGGTGCTTGAAAGAGAGAGAATTAATAAACATAGGGTTGGAAAAATGTATAATCAGTCCAATTTAAATGCTTTAAAATATTTAATTTCTATTAAACCATACAAACTCGATTTAAATGTTCGCAATTGTCATAATAATCATAGTTAAAAAATAAACATAATTATAATAGTAATAGTAATAAAAATAATCATAACTTTAATAATAATCATAATTCTGGCATAATAATCACAATGAAAAAATGTCTTTTTACAGCTATTAATTAATTAGATCGGTGAATTTTCTCCCATTTTGCCAACAAATGAACCCGTTGACCAAAAATTCAACTTATCTAATAACCAAGGCGATATTATGTAAATTCTTATGTTACATAGCTTCAGCATACTTATGAAAACTTCATACGGTTGGCAATATAGTGAAAAGACTTAACACACAGCAAATTCTTCAGTTCAGACTTCTAAACCTGTATGAGGTATAGCGGTTATTTCCTCTTGAGCTGAAAGATCGTTTCCTCTCCGTGATTCTCGAGAGATCATCTCCTCCCTGCTTGATACACTCTCTGAATCCTCCATCTTCTTGTTCTTCACTTCTCTGTGCATTCTCTCGGCATCTCTCGGTGAAAGAGAATGCATCACTGGACTTGTCTTCATCTGGAGTGATTTCGAGTCAGTCGCGGGTTCGGATTTATATTCATTTTCTTCGCTAGAGAAGCCGTTGTTCAGATAAGTGACCGAATTCGGAGTCGGTTCATCACGTGATCGAGCTGTGGGTGATGTCACTGTTATGTTTATAAAAGGCAGTTCGACCCCGCCCATAAGAGCAGGAAATTGTCCTTCACGTGAGGTAGAGGTAGGCACTTCATCTTCTTGGACCTTTAATTGATACAAATGTGAATCATTAAAGGTACAGTTTGAAGTTTCTTTTACTAACGTGAAGATATTTTTTTACTAAAATGAAATCGTTACTTCTAAAGCGATATTTAAATTTCAGTTTCTATATAATTGGTAATTCCATAAGTTAAATATAATATGCACGTATTTTATTTTTTCTGAATATGACAGCCAGATTTGATTTTGAATGCTAGGATAGAAATCCTTTAAACCGGTCGCTAAATTTCCAGTTATTCTATTGTGAAATGTAAGATTAGTAGACTTAAATTATACTTTAAAATAAAAAATTACTACTCAGTCTTATTTTAGGAATTTTTATTGTTAGCAATAAAATTTAAAATATACTCTATGTTAATACCAACAAATATAACAATTTATATAATATTACTACTACTCAAAGTTAACACGATGTAAATTGCCGAGTTGTGCCTAGGATGACATGAATAGTAAAACTTACGTCTCTTAAGAGGCGACTAAGCAAAAAATAAGGAAGGTCATCTCAAACTGCCTTGAAAGTCAAATTTTTCTGAAACTTAATTCTGAATAAGTTTTGATTAAGGCATAGCTTTTTGCAATGAGATCAACCTACGTTGTTAATAGAGTAATTCCTTGAGTATTCTTACTGAGAGTGAAAAAGGCAAACCGAGTAGGATTATTCAAATCGGACCTGCCACTTTACGGAGCAGAAGTTAAAGAGAAATTTTGTAAATATTAGAAATACCGCTTGGTTTTGTCCATCTGCTTCCTCTTCAGCGGCAGTCATTTCTTGAGCATTTGTCAAGTTATCCACAGCAATGGCCAAGAAGACGTTCAGCAAAGTATCTGAGAGTTCACAACTGTTAAAGAAACTACCACCAGCTCGTTAATCATGCGAAACATTGTAGCCTCATGCCAACGCTAACTAAAGCATGGTTATTCTAAATAGAAAACTACTATATGAAAGAACTTCTAATAAAAATGCTACATTTCGACAACAAAATCACGATACCAAGATAATTTTATCGTATTTCCGTAATAATTTTTCTTACGTTACAATTGTCAGAAATTTAAATTAAATGTGAGCTACTTTAGCATTAACTCGTATATTAGAAAAATTGTACTCCGCTTCCTTGGAATAGTTAACAAGATATTTCTTAATTTTTTAACTTTTAATTCCAATACAAATTTCATAAAAAATAAATCAAAGTAAGTAATGAATATGCAAAAAGTTTTAATATACAACAATTAAAAACATAACTGTAATAACAAAAATAGTATATAGCACTTACGATCTTCTTTCATTCTCAAATAGACGCTGACATTTTACTTAACAGTTTTATTGGAAGTGAATAAAAAAGAATAAAGCAACAGATGTTATAAATAGTGACTAAAATAAAGAATACAGTTTCCGAATATGACGAGCACGATGAAGTAAACACTGTAATACATGCCATTGCTATGTATTCCGCCGTAGGATTTTATTCCATTATACATGACCTTGTCCCAATCTTCTCCCGTCAGGATCTGCAATCGATAAATCAATTCAGTTATATAGGCAATCCATCATGAGGTCAGTCAGTCTGCCAATCAGTCAGTCAGTCAGTGTCAATTCAGCAATTCAGTCCGTCAGTAAATCAATACATCAATCAATCAACAATTAATAAATCAGTTAATCAAATTACAAGTTATTAAATCAATCAATCAAAAAGCAATCAATGAAAGTGTTAATCAATCAATAAACAACCATATCGTCAAATTGTCGATCTTTAAAGGAATAATTAAATAAGCAACAAGCGATCAATAAAGATGTCAAGTTATTTTTAAAAAATTCTGATTTCATTTATACTCATGCACAATCAGTTTTATAGTATTGCTATCAGAGCTTAGAATATATGCATTCATATAATAGTAAATGCTAATTTCTACAAATATATTGGTATACTATATACATGCATATATCTGCCGTAGATTCATTTTTGATATTTGAAAAATTTAATATTGCTGTGCTTAAATATGAGTCTATGAGTCTAAATATTGTCGCGAGAGAAAATATTGTCAGAGATTGTGGTGGTAAATTTTTTCTTCCGGGGGGGGGCACATAAAACCCAGATATGTAGGCTATATATGATGTCAAAAGACTGAGGGATAGCCGACCTTATGGCACACCGTATTATCTATGAGAAATGTCGATATAAAAAGTATAGTAAAAGGAAGTTTCAGTACGATATATACTGATTCAATTTTACCACGGATTTCATTGACATTATTTCCAGTTATTGCATAAATGTCTAAGTGCGGATTTCAATGAGCTCTGGCAAACTTAAACCATTAAATTTTAGATACTATATTTCAGTCAGCCTACTTTCTAGCGATACGACTTTATATTTACCTGAAATACCGTCAGTAAAGCATCTGCAAAAGCATCAAAGTTAGCTCCTGGTGTCCCTTCAGGAAAATTCCATCTGTAACATATTAAATTATTTACAACCAAAGCAAGTTTAAATTTTAATCTGATTTTTTATGGGATTCAAAAGTTGATAGATAGGCCTACTACAACTAACTTAACATAATTATAATAATGTATAATTGAGAGTCTAATTTAGAAATGTGTAACTGAAATTCAATAGAATCGATGCACAGAATTATTAGAACCTCGACTCATATGTATACAGATATATACTATAAGCCAACGCGTTCTTTGACGACCTCTCCTCCTAGTGGAAAAAGGAGGAAAGGTCGTCAAAGAACGCGTTTGCTTGATACTGTAGAATTTGACCTCAACACCTGCATAGCGGATTTGAGGGAGGCGGTAAGAAATCATGATACATGGAGACAGATAGTTCATAAAGTGTCCAAGAGTCGGCTTCGACTGAATGGATAACTCATCATCATCATATACTATAAAGTCATGTGACCCAATGTTACACTGGTCGCATCTTGAAAATATTGTCGCGAGAGAAAATATTGAAAATATTGTCAGAGATTGTGGTGGTAATTTTTTTCTTCCGGAGGGGCACATAAAACCCAGATATGTTGGCTATATTTGATGTTAAAAGACTGAAGGATAGCCGACCTTATGGCACAACGTATTATCTATAAGAAATGTCGATATATCAGTATAGTAAAAGGAAGTTTCAGTAATAATAATAAAGGTTTAACGTCTGTTTCCTCATCCAGGGATGATGTCAGGGACGTCCTCAACAGCACACATCACTGCAGATCAATTCACCCCGACCAATCTGCGAAAAAAATGAGCTGAGGAGAAGTAGGATATATACTGATTCAATAATTGCGCCAAATTATAAAGTGAAGAGTAACTAACGAGCACATTATAAATCGAGTCTAAAGATGATGATACAGTTTGCACTTACTATGTACACTTCGAAAACCTATGAGCTAGCATAAAGATTTGTAGGCCTCGCACCATTTTTATTTTATTTTATAATCTATTATCGTACATGAAATTCCATGCTTTTTTGCTCATTTTGTTGCGTGTAACAAAACTATACAATGATACGGTCTGAATGTCCGATTCAATCTCAAACGATCTCGACCCATTTAAACCAGATTGGGGTACAGAAATTACCATAAAGGAAATTATACAACTAAGGTTATTTAAATTATCTAACAGTAACATGAAACCAAATTAGACGAAACTGCTAACCTGCCGCCGAACAGCTGCATGCCTAGAAGTGAAAAGACGACAACAAACAAGAAGAGAAGTACGAGCAGAGAAAGGATCGACCGCATGCTGCTCACCAGGGAGATGACAAGATTTCTCAGAGATGGCCAGTACCTGTCAGGAAGCACAACACCAACAGCTAAATACCTTTAATTGGCAAATTTATGACTTTTTCTAGATTCGCTCAATGCATCCGCTTCCTAGACTCGCCCCTACCTCATCTTCTAACCACGCCTCTTAGACACACCTACTAGACCTGCCTCCTACCTGGTCTTCTAACCACGCCTCTTAGACACACCTACTAGACCCGCCTCCTACCTCGTCTTCTAACCACGCCTCTTAGACACACCTACTAGACCCGCCTCCTATCTCGTCTCCCAACCCCGCCTCTTAGACACGCCTACTAGACCCGCCTCCTATCTCGTCTTTTAACCACGCCTCTTAGACCCGCCTACTAGACACGCCTCCTATCGTCTTCTAACCACGCCTCCTAGACCCGCCCACTAGACCCGCCTACTTGACCCGCCTCCTATCTCACCTCCTATCTCAGATTCCTAGACCAGTCTACTAGACCAGTCTACTAGACCAGTCTACTAGACCAGTCTACCTCGCTTCTAGACCCACACCCACAGCAAGAAAACCCCTTCAGGCGCCAGAAACCTTTTACTGAAAATAACTTTGAAGTTGTACATTTTTGTACTGGGTAACCTATGGTAGCCTATATTTGATAATCCTAGCATCAGCTGAATGTTAAGGGGCGGTGCTATCATTCGGAGAATTGTAGTTATTAGCCGCTTGTCACTGTTAACGTAATTAATTCATTTTATCAAGTGGCTGCCAATTCTGAATTAAAACAATGTATAAATTATAATTAGATCTTCTAAATATTCTACCTAGATTTTAAGGCATAGTTAATGTCAGAGGAGTCATGTTCTAAACTTAATCGTGTCGAACTTAAAAATTCAGCTCTTTTCAAACAGTTCCGTTTGCAGAATAAGTGATCAGATCTGGAGGATTGTATCTGATAAAGTACGAAATTTTTACCGTACCTGGTATTCCCACTGATTGAACGATATAGCTTTTGCCATATGCTATAACTATTGGAGCGATCCATAAATCAACAACATAAATAAGCTCAAATTTAGCTCTGGTTTCTAAGTTCCTACTGTAGCCAGATATATTATTACCCCATTTGAGACTTCTTCCTTAATTAATCTGTTCACCGTCCATAACAATACTGGAGAAATCTAAATTATGCAGGATCCTAAATATTTAATAAACTCCAAGAGTGGCTCTACATATGTATATCCTCTGACAGGCGATTTAGGTTGCGGCAGCGAACGTTACATTTCGTTAGAAGTAAGTAAATCGAGTAAAGTAGTTAGATAGAGTAAATAAGTTCTAAGCATGTAGCTAGTGTGATAGAGTAGGTTTAAAGTTAATTAAATCTCAGGGATCGTTCTTGGATAGCTGAATGCTTCTGGGAGAGAGAGTGGATGTATCCTATGTTTAATGACTGCTCCCCTGCGTTATTCGTTATTGTTTTCTAATCTTCGCTACTCGCTTGCGTTTGTGAGAGGTAACTCTGTGTTATTTATAATTGATCGCAGCTAATATTAATATCTAATGTCTAACTTAATTATCACAGCACACTCCGTTGATAATGACATTCCCAATGCTTTATTTAATTCTTGGACAACTTCTACAAACTGGTTATCATAAGTGAATAATCAGAGCGAGCGATATATGTATCTTTAAATGTCAATGTGATATAACCAATAAAATCAACGACGCAATTGCATAGTTAATGATTACGGCATACGGTGCTACAGAATAAATCAAACGACTTTGTATAACCAAGTCCCTTCCCTAAGAAGCTAATAGAATAACTAAGCCTGAGAGACTGGTCCGTGGCGGTCTCCGATAGCTCGAATCCTGATTACTACTAGTTGACCGTTTGCGAGCTCAGATCGAATCCCGTGAGCTCGTAACTCCAGATTAAACTAAACTCCACTTAAAACCCAAATGTCAAATATTCTACCCCTAAGCCTTATATACTACTCTATTCAAGGCTCATAATCGGCCTTCATCAATGGTAAAATACACTTCTAAACCTAATTTACAAGATTACACCCAACTTATTAGACCTTGTTAGGGACTCGAGCCAAGAAGACCTTGAAGTGAAATAATCATTTAGTCAATAAAACCTTGAAGTGAAATAATCATTTAGTCAATAAAACCTTGAAGTGAAATAATCATTTAGTCAATAAAACCTTGAAGTGAAATAATCATTTAGTCAATAAAACCTTGAAGTGAAATAATCATTTAGTCAATAAGACCTTGAAGTGAAACCTTCTAGCCTTACATACAGATTATAACCGAATTGACCTCGACTAGCATATCAATGTTTTAGCCTTGCTTATAGACTAAAACAGAGTTGACCTCGACGAGTATAAATTTAATAGATAAATCACAATGCAACCTCGCTATGGAGTTCGTAAACAATTTGGCCTTGAAAGCGATGGTCATACTTGTAAAACCATGACCCTAGACTTGATCATTACACTAGAGTAAAGCAGTTTCTAAGATGAAAGTCCGTTATATCAGTGGGATTAAAAGAGAAAGAAGAACTTGTGTTATTTGGTAAGCTATCTAGAAAAGAGAAAGAACGTCGTTTATTACCTGGTAACCTGGGAAGAGATAAAGAAAGACTTGTGTTACCTGGTAACCTTAAAGACTCTGAGTAGACGCACTGAGCGCATTGTGCTGAGGCCGAGAGACGTCTCCGGGTGGTAGGCACTCCAGATAACTTCCACCATACTCCCTATTATTATCTAAATAAATATTGTTCTCTTCAAATATAGGCCTACATCCCGGTAAGTACATACATGTAGGCCCCAATTCTTGTGTTACTTATTTTGATTAAAGTCTTTAGGATCTAGTGATATTGATGACAATATTATAGAACAATATAAATTAATAGGACAATGTTAATGTTTATTTTTATTTAATTAAATGTCAAGTATTGATAAACACGTCTTCTCTTCCGAAATGTAGAAATTTTAACTACAGGTCATTCTTTATATGAAAAATAAAGATCATCATATGGAAAACAAAGTGTAGCAGATGAAAATCAAGAAAATGGTACGTTTCATTAGATTAATATTAGATTGTATTAAATTATATTAATTTAATATATTTAGATTATATACGTAGATATCCATGACCCTAAAACATCGCTTTTGCTTAAACTGAGATCTGAACGAGAGTCAGTAAAGAGAGTCTCTATACCTATAGCAATAAAGGCTAAAAGCTAAAAGCTAATGTTAACGTCAGTTTCCTCACTCGAAAGCGATGTCAGTGACGGGAGAGCCCAAGCTTTGAACCCCGCACATAATCATCCGCGGTCGAATTTATATTTTCATTTGAACTCATTTTAATTTGTTGCTTAGATTTAGCGTCTAGAGCTAAAATACTTAAATTATGATTTAGGGTTATATAAAAAATTTTGAATTTAGAGATCTTGAGCTAGGATTTAGGGTTAGGGATTCAAGAATAGATTGAGAGATAAAAGATAGTAATTGAGCCATTAGAACTATTAGAAGCTTTTTTTCTTCATCATGTTATTATTTTTAGGTGCTTTAGATTATATTAGTATGGAAATAACGAAAGAAGAGATTGCGAGGTGTACACTTTCTATAAGCTTGGCGTTAGGATATTTAATGTAGCTTGATTGTAATGTTTTGGTTACTGCCAAGCATAATTGTCAATTTTTATTATTTTTTCGTAAAAATAAATATTACACACATAAAAATTATATAATATCGAAAAGAGTTATCTTGAAGTAATTCAGAGCAACTGTAAACAAAGTTAATAAACCCAGGGTTATGTGCGAAATAGGTTCCGAGACCAAGCAAGCAGTTTTGTTAATTTCTTTTCATGTAATAATTAATTATCCTATTAATTTTTATTTTTAAATGTTTCTTGAACTAAAATTCTCATTCAAAATTTTAGATCATCGGCTGTAAAATTTGTAGATCAGGGGTTCGAAAATCAAAAGCCTCCTCTAAATCAGCTTTAGATATTCGAATCCCAAATTAAACCCGGATTCATTTTAACGTTAAAGGTTATCCCTATAGTCAATATTCATTATCATCATCATCCTCCCTTGAATCCTTATTATTCGTATCCCGACCCTAGTTTAACTAGGGTCGGGATACGAATAGACTGTCTCAAATCCTCTCTCTTACACCACACCATCAGCCAATCCCCTATTTGAGACTTTTCCATTTGTTTAAATTTTTGTAGCAATTTCTGGAGACTAGGCGTTCACCAACCGAATGCCCTTTCTGACGTTGGTATGGATCTGTAATCTATCCCTATAGTCTATATTACATACTAAAATTCTATAATGTATATTTTGCTATCAAACCTTCATATTTTAGTTATTTAAATAACAAGTTGTGTATATTCTAGATATTTGCAAGTTTAAAGCATATAGGCCCTAAATAGTATTAAATACTAAAGTCTGTTCAATGATTTGAAGGGAGAATCTATCAACAACAATTAGACAACTATCAACAACAATTAGATGAAAAAATCGTCCATGACAACATCGAGCGTAAATAAACTTCAAAGAACAAAAACCTACACAGAAGTCAAATCTGTTGAAGATCGAGCGGAAGTACTTCGTGAATCCTAGAGCATACATCTTCAGCAGCATCTCCAGTGTAAACACCGAGAGGAATACGAACTCAGCGTAATCTAAAACAAGGCAGAAACGTAAACAGATTTGTTACGTCTGAATTCATGCTAGAATTTTACAAATATATTTGAGTGCATAATTCTATTTTTTTCGCTTTTAAAAGCTTCAACTATTATATAGTGCTACACGCAGCCCGATTTGACAAACGTCAACAGCTTCAAGAAATAATCAGGCTGTTTTTAGGAAATCTGCAGTATTAAATCACATTGAGCTTAATAATATACCTCTATAGCTTCAAAATGTCCTGTTAAACCAAGAAAGCAAAGCGTAGTTACACAAATTTATCAATTTAATTGTTATAATTACACTAAATTACATTCTTATAATTAATTACATACTTACAGTTGCGCATTAAATCTTATAAGATATGATGTTAACATAGCATTGCTATTCTAATGTGCACTGTAACATCATGACGGAGATTATATGATAATTTCATAGAGTAATTAGAGTTTCATAAAGGTTAATTTAAATGTTAACTAACTCTTCATAGAGTTTCAAAAGTTAGCAAATAAGTTAATAACTAAACGTTTAACTTCTTTTTAGGTACATAACGTTTAACTTCTTTTTAGGTACATAACAGTTTAACTGCTATTTTATTTATATAAGTTACAAGAATTTTAAAGCTTTTATCTAAAAGTTGCAACTAAAAATTTAATTGCTTCTTTTGGTTAATGCTCAACACTAATAACCTACTATTTACTACTGCTATACGACTATATCATTATTCTTCAACAATTATTGCTCATTTCTAATTAAGTGTCTATATCTCTAGAGTTCTACTAACTGGCTGATTCAAAGCACACAATCCTACTCAAAATATGTTTTCATGTTATTTAAAAGGACTAACAAGCTCATACAACCACTAAGAGATTACAAATCTACTCAATCTTATTTTAGCATTTAGTGTGAGAACTTTTAGTTGCTGAGGTATTTACCGATTGCCTTCCTAGGCCAATTCTTATCGAAAATATCATCAACCAATTCACTATCAAAGACAAATGTCAAGAAATCAGAATACGAACAGAGCAGATCTTTCAGCCAGGTAGGTTCTCCATAATGTTCTGTGGCTAGCAGGGCAGTGTTGATGAACACCAGCACAATGATAGTCCAGTAGAACGCTTGGCTTCTCACCAGCCTCAACACTACAGCTCTGTCACAAGGCAGGTAAATAATTCATAAAAGTACACAACGCTTTGAGCAATTTCATAACCATGAGCCTTTTCATAAAACTGTAAGCTACATGTATTTCTGCATAAAACTTTAAGCAATTCGGTATAAAGCTAAAAGCTATTTCATCACAAACAAAAAGCCATTTTTTCATAAAGCAATAAGGTATTTCAACATACAACTATAAGCTATTTTAGCTTAAACTATTACTGAATAAACTATGAGCCAATGATAATACATGAAACCTAGGGATGGCCAAGATTTCTATCTAACTTTACATTCTCATCTAGTCAGAAGATTTTGTCGCGAAATGGAGGTGCTATCCACTTGCGATCAGAATATTATTATATTACAATATCAGATATTCCGCCTCCTTGGGATTCGCAACAGATAGCTATAACTTCTTTAAAATCTATAATTAACATCTCTAGATGTTCAAAATTGAATTGAATAGAGAGTTTGAAGTAATTTCTCAATGATTTCTTACTGAAGTTTAGATTATGTCGCGTCATCTATGCGATAAATCTAAGTAATGTTGTAGAGGCAACTTACGGATTACTAATCTGTTTTATGGCTTAGTTGTTATCAAGTTTATTACCTAAGCAAGGGTCTCCAGTTCGAAACAAAGCCGGAGAGTCACAGTCAGTGCATGTGTGATGTGAAATCAGAGGTTAAATATTGCTTTACCGCTCAATAGTAGATCTGCTGCTGCAATACACACTATATAATAATCTCGGTACCTTGTTCTCTGTCGTCTTTGGCAAAAGTGAATTCCGCAGAAGTGCCAAGATTTTGATTCTAAAATAGATAGTGAATATATAGTTAATATACATCATACATTTTCAAAACAGATATAATTGTTTTGCAAAGTCATCCGAATCACCATATTGTGAAGAAAATTAAGAAATTTTAGGCTTAAATAGCTAATTAATAGTTGCTACTGATGTTCCCGAATACATATTTAACGGAGGCATAAACGTTTAATCATTGTTTAACATAATAATTTTATACTTAACCCCGGTATAATAGCATACTTGAAAAGCCACCAAAATCCCAAAAACTTATAATAGCGATTAGGCCTATACAACATTTTCTCATAAATATTCATTATTTACGCAAAGATGGCTCTCATAGAATAATTAGGCCAAATTACTCTAATATACAATTATTCTGAACGCTTTTTCTTTTTGTATTTATCATATTACCCTTACCCTCCACTTATATTTCCCAAAAATGTAATCTACTTTTATAATATAATAATAATAACAACAATTAGAGTGCTACAGTCATCAATGACAACATCGAGCACTATTGAGTCAAAATCAAGTCGGCGAGCAAAGAAAGAAGGTCCAAAAACGGTGCAAATTCCAAAATCCAGAAATTCAGTCAAAAGTATAATATTGTGCTAAGCGACGGTTATAACCTAACCACTTTTAAATATCATGGCTCATATTTCAGAATTACCAGATTCTGTGCTGCTAATCCAGATAGCAAAATCGTTTAGCTCGTACGCTACATAAAACTCCATTGTTTATCGTACGCGAATGCGGTGAGTTACGCACACACACATAATCAATTGTACATGTGTAAAAGGCACATGTAGCTCTTAATTAATAATTCTGCTGCAATTGGATTATTCTTAATTTTAATTTCTATAAATAGCTCTATCATGATAAAGAGAGCGAGGGAACACTGTTTATGCCATAAAATGTTAAAACTTCGTTTAGTGTATCAATAATTATTTTCGACTAACAACGAAATAATTAACTGATCAACTTAACAATAATTTCTTTTGAGTTTGGACCTTAAGTTTTACCTTCAGTACTTGTTGAATGACCTCCACTTTTCTTTGATTTTCTGAATTCCGCAAGCTTTCTGGCTACAATATGTTTCAAAGTTGAGTCACGTTATTAAAGATTATCCAATTTAAACTAAATAGCAATAATTAAATGTAGCTAAATTACACAGTTAGTTACAATAAATAACTTCACAGAAAACTTCTCTTACCGAATAATTAATAGTCATAGCCTAATAATATAATTACATGTATATATATATATATATAAATATACATGTAATGTAGATATATATATATACAGTATATATATATACATATATATATGTATATATATATATATATACATGTAGATATATATACATATATATATATATATATATATATATATATATATATATATATATATATATATACATGTCTATACATATAATTCTGTGTATTAGTCGAAATTACAATGTTACACTTGAGTCGATTAACACTGATACTGGCGAAAACAACGTGAAATAATATTGAACACCCTATGAAGAAGCGCTGAACGACACCTTAACTACGACTAATCCTACATTTCGGATATTTAAATGGCATTAAACCACACAGTATAGTTGTCTCGGACTTCATATTGCTGTAATGAAAGGAATATATTATCAAACGATACAGACCTTGATCAATTCTTTCCCTTTGCTCAGCCGTAGTACGTTCCTCACTCAGTATGGCATCCTCTGTGCGATAGACAATAACAATAGATAGAGTGACGCAAGCGAAACTGGTAGAAAACTAACTAACTAATAACTGTATAATGTTATTATCTAGCTTAAATAAGTTTATTGTGTTAGTTAAGTATACACGTATATATGCATTCTTGTTAGTAAGTTATGTAGGCCTATTTGCATTAGTGTTTTGAATGAATCTTAAACAAGCTGTAGGCCCATTTTGCTTTCTGACTCAGAACTGTTCTGCTATGTTACGTTTTGTTAAAAAAGGATTAATGTACATGTATATGTAGATGGAGGACAGATAGATAAATGCCGGCATAGGTTAAAATAAAGCATTGTGTCAGATATATAGAAGAATAGGCAGGCTGTGCATTCTAATAAATAGATACGTAGATAGATATTTATGATTCGCCCCACTGCATAGGTAAACATATTCTGTAAAATTACAGGATCTATAGGCATGCGTAAATAGCTAATAGTGTGATAGAAACGCGCTATAGGTAGGTGGAAGGGTATTTGCAGAAATGCAGGCAGTAAAATGAGTGCACTGGTCGTTATTGACTAGATTTGAAGAAGATAAAATTTCAGATTTTTTTAGAGAGTAGAAAAAATGTTGGCGTTATATTACCCGTATTGCTTTGTCACCATCATTTATATCAAAATATCTATAACCGTTATTATAAATAGAGATCGAAAATCTTCTATCACATTGTCGGACGTATGTGACCATGACCCAGACCTGCATTGACTTTCAACATATTCTTCATCATTCATCTACAAAACAATTCATATTATCACTTCCTCTATTCATAAATAGATAGGCAGTCTGACTGCCTAATTCCTTATCAGAGACAGAAAATAAGATTAGAAATACGATTAGAACTAGAACTAGTTGGTTTAAAAGTATTACCAGCTTGAGTAATCCACTGAAGATAACCCTCCAATTGTCTCTCTATGGTCTGCTGCTTGCGTAAGCGTAAAAACATTCGTCTATTTTCAACTCTCTCCTTTTCATTTCCAAATTCTCTATTTCATAATGATCAAAGCACCAGAAATTAGGTGCAAAACTATGTCAAATATATCATCATCATCATTACCATCATCCATTGAATCCCAGTTTATCTAGGGACTAAGAATAAATATCATCACGTAACACTTAACACTCTAACTATCAATACATAATTATTAAGAAATATCTTGGTAGACGTTAGAAGCATCATTTAAGTTCTACAGCTGTAAGCTAGCATGAATGCAAGTAGAAGTTTCACTTAATTTATGAGATTAATTATTATTTAACTGTTATTCACAGCAAAATAACTTTACAAAATACACGTTACCGTTCAGTTTGTTAAAAGATCATTTGCGTAGCAAGACTTACAGCGCTGAAGAATCTAATCCTTAACATATAGATACACATGTAGTGCATTTATATATACTGTTGATAAAATTTTAGGTTTATTACATTTGCATTTCCCCGTGTTACTTCCGGGTGGTTTACAGAATAGACCAACCGGTGGAGCATGTGTCGTAGGAGGCGACTAAAGCACTAAGATCCAAACCAACGTCAGATAAGGCATTCGGTTTGTGAGAGACCAGTTCCAGAAATGGCTACAAAATTTTCTAAATCGAATGGAAAATATTTTTATATGGTATAGGACAGGAAGGAGTGGAGAAGGTTTATTCGTATCCCAGCCCTAGTTAAACTGGGATTATAGGGAAGATAATGATGATGATGACTACATTTACAGATACACTACATTTATGCATATATTAAATTTAAAGAATATTACATTTACAAATATAGGCATACTACATTTATAAAAATATTGTATTTATGCGCTTATTGCATTTGTAGCGATAAGTATTAGATATGAAATTCTAAAGACGTACCCGCTCAGTACACCAAGTATGAGGTTGAGCATGAAGAATGAGCCCACGATGATAAGAGTAACAAAATAAATCCAGTTGAAAGCCTTGCCGAATACAGAATCTGTCTGAAAAATATCATAGGACACTAGAGGCATATGATGGGATCTGCTAAACTGAAATTGTAGCTGATAAACTGCCATCTAGTGATCTCATTTATTTCGTTAAATCTTTCACCAATAATAAAAATAATAATTATAGCAAATGAATTTAGTTGAGAGCCGCTCTATTCACTAACCCACAGTAGCTCTAATGTAGTTAGGCCTATTTATATGCAGGATTGAACAAAACTGTCTTAAGCGTATTCTGATAGCTCAGAAGAGATTCTGATCGTCCATAACTAGCAGGTAGATTGTTCCAAACAGTTGGTCCAGAGACAGCGAAATCCCTGGTGTCCATTTTCGTTCTGTTTCTTGGAATTTAGAGTGGCATGCAGTGTTCAGTATTGAGCAAGACAAAAACTGTTGATAGAAAAATGACCTATCATTTAACATCACACTGTGGAGAGGGAGAAGAGAAGGATAGTAAGATTTACATACACACACACACACACACACACACACACACACACACATATATATATATATATATATATATATATATATATATATATATATCTTCGTTTATTTCAAGCAATCTGACAACGGCAGATAAATAACATAGGATCATACGAAATGGAACATACGAACATATTTAGAGTATGCACTAAGAGAGAGAGAGAGAGAGAGAGAGAGAAAGAGAGAAAGAGAAGGTGAGAGGGAGATTAAGAGAGTGCGTTAATCACTAACATAATACCAGACGTTGGTCCATCCAGCGAAAGTGATGACTATGAAGACGGTGAGCATCGAGTAGCCGATGTTATCGAAGCACTGGATGCCGTCATTAGGCCCGTCCCAGTACAACTGACAGCTGTAGCCCTCAGGGCAGGAGAACCCGGGGCTGAACGACTCGTTGTTAGAATGAAGAGAACAGGGCGTCGAATCTCCGTTCAATACCAGGTCAAACTTACCTGCATAGACAACAACAAACCGTGATGCTACCGTCAGACATTACAGCAATAAGCATAAAGAAATCCAGCCGTAGGAATTGGATTACCTTCGACATTGAAAACATAGAGCACTCTGGTTACTAAGAGTCCAAGAAAAGCATTGAAGGATGTTAGGACACCACAGACCACGGACTATGGCAACATAATAACAGAGAACACTCTATAGTCAAGCAATAGTAATTATATTTCAACTGTCGTCCATGATATCATTGAAAACTAAAAGACAAACGCTGATGAATAATTCTTCTATGTTGATGCATTAAACGATTGACTTGTCAAAACAGCAATCATACTCAAGAATCATGTACAAGAATCTTGCACAAAATCATGCACATCAATGATACATAGTCTACACCTTTGTTTTAATGTCTAAATATTATTGACTGTAAAAACATTTCACTAGGCATTCTAGGCATTTCAGTCTTGAGAAGCCACAACGAAACCAGATATTTCAATTAGTTGAATAAAGCATTGAAACACTTGTATCATATTTATAGGCCTATTTGTATTATTTGTATAATAATGCTGCAAAGCCTATACATAGGGGAAACCACCTCAGAAGCCATATTGTTCCCAAGCTATAGGGTACATAAGGTGTGCATAAGGCATAGCCAATTGTGAAGGAATTAACTCGTTAATCAATGGTGTGCTCTTTGTGGAGCGTGAAAAGCAGCATGTGAGTAGGAATATGTACCTTGGACTTGCAGCTTGGCAGAACAGTAGAGAGAGAGCCTTCATATATATACATGTATATATATATATATATATATATATATATATATATATATATATATATATATATATGACATATATATATATATATATATATGTGAGTAGGAATATGTACCTTGGACTTGCAGCTTGGCAGAACAGTAGAGAGAGAGCCTTCATATATATACATGTATATATATATATATATATATATATATATATATATATATATATATATATATAAATGTATTACGAAATAGGAAGAAGAGCGTGAAAAGCAGCATGTGAGTAGGAATATGTACCTAGGACACATTCTAAGGGGGGAAGGTCTATTAAAAGAGGTCATAGAAGGCAGAATGGAAGGAAAAAGAGGCAGGGGCAGGCCGAGATTAGGTATGTTAGATGATTTAAAGACCCACTCATATGTGGAAATGAAGAGGAAGGCGGAAGACAGAGAAGAGTGGAGGCGTTATGTACCATGGACCTGCCAGTAGGAAGTGCACTAAGAGATATATATATATATATATATATATATATATATATATATACATGTATATATAAATGTATAGATATACATGTATGTGCACATATATATATATGCATATATATACATGTATGTATGTATATATATATATATATATATATATATATATATATATATATATGTGTGTGTGTGTGTGTGTGTAAATAATTTATGTAGATTACCAGTAGCATTGTTGAGGCATCCAGAATGAAAAGCTCCGTTATAGAACTCGAGTCCGATAATGGCGAACATGATGATAGCAAACAGTACGAGCAGACCTATCTGTAGCAGAGGAGCCATTGCTCGCAGGATGGATTTTAGAACAATCTGCAGGCCTGAAGCAAATATAGACAAAATATGTTCATATTATCCATTTATAAAACAAGTTGCATAGTTTTGCGGCTTGCAATTCTCAAACACGTTTATCTATAAATTGATTCATCAAATCCTACATTTGATAGTGCTTACTGGAAAGAACTAATATCTTCTAGAGTAGTTTAATGAAGTATATTTTAAAAGAAGTTATTTTTTTCTACTCAACATTTTAATTTAATTTTTAAGGAGATGTCATTTCAAAGTTCGCAGGATAAGCATCAAACTGTTCTAAATCTGAATTTTAAAACAGATGTACTACTGAAAGCAAAGCGATGCAACCTATCTTTCAGAATCTATGCAAACAGCTTAGATATTTCAACAATACAATAAAATGTCAGAAAATTAGCGGATTATATAAAGCTGCCGAAAGAAAATAAACCTCTCGAATTATCAATGTCGAGAAAGTTACAAGATGCTCCAATCATTACCTTTAAATCTATTGACTATTCTAAAGAGCAATCTTATCTAAACGCTAGTAAATATAGGTATAACTTGATCTAGCCACTTACTCTCAAAACCTGTAACTAGTTTGACAGGACGCAGCACCCTCAGAGTTCTCAAGGCTGGCTGGTTCACCGAGGTGGCAAATGTTGTCATCAATCTAACAGAAACAAGAGCAAATGTTACAATTACTGCAACCTAGTCAATGAAAAATCTGTAAAGAATTGTAAAATAAAATGTGAAATCCTAAACAAAATTCGGACTGGATTTCGTTTAGGACCTTACTTCTCCTCAGTACATTTCTTTTGCAGATTGGTCTGGGTGAATTGATCTGTAGTGGTAAGTGCTGTTGGGGACGTCCCTGACATCATCCCTCGATGAGGGAACGGACGCTAAACCTTTATTATTTATATATTTAAAGCATTTTCGAAGACCTAGTGCTAAAAGTGATAGAGATTTCGGTTTCGTCTGCAATGAATGCGTCTATCATGCAAGGTCTACTATAAAACAAGTAGTATGCTAATTGTTATCAAGGAAACACATTTAATCTATCGTATTGCTAAAACAAGTGTCGTATCAGGTCTTACATGAAACGAATGTTGATTTATTGTTGTTGATTATTCGTTACTTTTCACAATACTCTCCTCAGATACCAAATTTCTAAAATTAAAGTCTGCATACTACGTTCAGCGAGGGATTGTCTTTTAACTTGCTCGTGTATGCAGTTCTCGTAATAGAGCTGAGCAATAGGAGATGTAGAATACATGCCTTGATCCTGCTGTTTGATAATACTCTAGTGATTTATAGATACAAATATATCGATTTAATAATAACTCTCGTTATTTCAATTCCTGTGAAGTTTTTAATAAACTCTGCTTCTGTTCATATTTTTTTTCAATTATCGCATTTGTAGTGCAAACCTACCCTGTTATTACAACGACGAAGTCGATAATGTTCCAAAAATTTCTCAAATAAGCATGTTTATGCAGCAGGAAACCAAGAGCGATTATCTTCAGAACGGCTTCCACGCAGAATATCGTCAAAAATACTGGCTCTGTATCATCCTGCGTCAACAAACCAGTTTCAAAATATATACATATAAATACACATACACTTCATATAATACACATACTAGAAAAAATCCTCTTACTATACTTGCATCAGGTTTGAAGGCGTATTCAGATTTTCATGCAATGTTAGGTGAATCAGAGCAGGGGCGGATCTAGGAATTTTTTAAGGGGGGGCCCGAAATATTTTTGAGAGTGTACACATTTTTTGTTTCCTTCGGGACATGTAAGCCAACCACACAAATTTCTGTGGGGGAGCTCAAAATTTGTTCACTACTGCGTTCGGCTCATAGAGTAAGTGTGTATCCCCGTACCTTACCCCCCCTCCCCCGCTCATACCCGTCAGGGGAAAACCAAAAATCCTACATTTGTTTGGAAAAGTTGGTTAATTTTTTCACCTCTGAAGAAACTCTGCGGATCTCGACGAATTGCAAAAGTGACCTAATTTTTGAGGTGGGGGGTCTTAAGCCCCTTCCAGCCAAGGCTGTTTGCACCACTGCTGCGGGACAGAGTTCATATTTTTTACCTACACCCCTTTTTCCTCTAATGCAGTGGTTATGCATTGGTTCAAGTGAAAATTGAGAGCTAGTGAAACGGTCAACATTGTTTTGGACCCCCTTCCATTATACAGGGCTCCAAGAAAAAATCGAGCCATTGGAACTGAGTTCCCTGTCGTAACCCACCCCGGGCTCCCCTAACCACTGCCATTACTAACATATTTTCACATCTAAATTGCCATAGAAACAATGAAAATATAGTTTACAAATTTTTATCGGCGGACCTACGGGCGGGGGGGGCCGGGCCCCCTGGGCCCCCCCTGGATCCGCCACTGAATCAGAGTAATCAAGTAAGAAGAAACCAGGGAACTGCAGAAGGAAGAACTCTTGGCAAATGTTTGTCAACGACATGATGTTATTTTTACTTGTCATGGTGACAGACCTCTTAAGTTCATAAATCACAATGGTGCACATCGTGAAATTACGCCACAAATGAGTACAATTGTATAGGCATTGGGTCATGGAGTGGCGATTGACTTAGGCAGTGGTTTGGTCATTTAGGATTTAAACTGTTGATCGGTAGATGGTGAGTTCAAATCCGTTGATCTTATGTCACTTGTTAGCTACTGCGATTTGAAATTGACGCCAAACTATGTATTAACTTTATCTATGAGAGAGAGAGAGAAAAAAAATGTAAAGGGTGTCCAAACTTCTGTAATAGTTTAAGTTTTACAACGAATGATCGGAATTAATAAACAATTTGCCAACAGGCTATAAACTGAATAACTGTTGAGTGCCTATATCGCTAATTTTAATCAGATTGAACATCAGAGCCTATTGAGTGAGTCTTGTAAATGTATGAACTTACTGAGTGTAAATCCTATTGTACGCAAGATGAGATATACCTTTTATCTTTTGACGAATATTTGATGGGTGCATTAGAGAAACAATACTACGAGTTATTTGATTTTTTTCTAAACATCTATAGCACTTATCAGTAAAGAAATTCCATTACCAGACACAGAAAAGTCATTTAGTGCTTAGATAGATGGCCGATAGCATTGTAAGGCTATAATTCAGCTTTTACTATATGGCGCTAAATAGTGGTATGAAATATAGAATTCTTCGCTTTCTAAATTTAATGTTCGAAAAGAATTTAAGATTACCAGTTGCTTTGACAGTGGAGTCCTGTCTCCATCCGGTAAATACTCTTCCAAAGCGAGCACGAAGCAGTTGGCTAATATCGTCAGTAGTATGAAGTATTCAAAAGCGCTAAGAACATTACAAAATACTGCTGATAAATCAATAAACAAGAACCTACCTAAATTTAACTCAATTAAAATCATAATATCTAGATGACCATAGCCCAAAAATATGATAAGCAATGTTTTACATGCAAAGTCAAGATAATTAAATTTACTGTACATCAAGGATGATTGTAAAGTATCCCAATAAAGGGCTACATGCTTCAGTAGCCGAGATTATAAAGGCCTACTATGGTATATCATATTATCATATATTATATATTATATATACAAGTAATAAGGGCCTATATACTGTAGGTATGCATTTATAGCTACTATATACTACTGCATAAATAGTTCGTAGAGAACTCTTTACACAAAAAGAATTTAAAATCAAATGTGCAAATAAAATTATGAAAGTAAGATACGTTGATCATTTCTTAAGCAACATAAGTTAAATACATATACAAAAAAGTTTAAAATGTACATTTGTACTAAAACCTACATGTACATGAATGCTCTACAATGAAATAGATATTTTATAGAATTCTATCTTTTAACAAAATCCATATAATATTTTATTAGCTAACTTTAATGTGTCATGGAATATAGGCCTAAATTGTGTTATAAAATTTCCAGTGTTATATCAGAGATAGTGACGAATATACCAAATCGTAAAATTAATGTCGTAAGAGGCGACAAAAATTGAGAAAAGCAACGAGAAACAACATCATAAGCTATTATTCCCCAGTCTAGAGGCTTGATTAAAATGTGAATCAGGCATCCTCATTTTGTGAAAGAATTAACTTGTTGATCGATGCATGGAGTGCACCGTATATACAATAGAGTGATGGCAGACTGTGAATAGGAATATGAACCTTGAACCAGCCACTTGGTAGTTCCCTAGAGACAGAGACTTAGAGAGAGAGAGAGAAAAAAAAATGTAAAGGGTGTCCAAACTTCTGTAATAGTTTAACTTTTACAACGAATGATCGGAATTAATAAACAATTTGCCAACAGGCTATATACACTCGTGTTTTTGTTACGAATTGCTAAGTCCAAGAAATATATAATCCTGATCAAAGTCTGTTTTCATGCTTAGTAAGAGCACTCCATTGATCAAGAAGCTGATCCGCTTTTAAAAAACATTGTCTTTACCAAGCAACAAAGCAGTCTACATATTGGGAAAATATGACCGAATTTACTTCCCATTGCCTTCACCGGCTTCCTACTTAGAGGCCTCTTACGCCACATGCACTTTTACGCTTGGACTATACTCTCTATTGGCCCTACCACAACACGGTACCACGACAGGCAACAATGGCTTCTCTCTCTCTCTCTCTCTCTCGCTCTCTCTCTCTTCAGTGCACTGTCAAGTGGCAGGTTCAATGTATATATTCATACTCAAAGTCTGTTTTCTCTCTCCATAACAGCACTCCTTAGATCAACAAGTTAATCCCTACACAAAGTCTGTGCCTTATTCATACCTTATGTAGCCTATATCTTGGACTATAGGCTACATAACAATGGCTTATAGACCAGAAAATAAAACTACCTCCATTCGACAATAAAGCGAGCAAAGCGTCGCAGCCTCGTCTCCTCTGGAATGAAGAAGAGCGATCTCGTCGTTTTCTTGCTGAATCCCGGCAGAGTAATGTTGTCCGTGATCCGGCGCAACTCTCTCCACTTCCACCTGTCAGTGATCCTTCCATGTCGCTCATCGGACTCGACCCTGTTGAAACAAGAACAGCACGAGGACTCCTCTTCCATCAGTGTCATTTGACGAGAGTCCTGGGCGATTTAATGTGGAGCTGTGGAAATTTCTTTTAACAATAAAATAATCTAAAATTATAGGCCTACATTAACTTCCGAAGTAAGTTGTACAACCCAAAATGAGGCGAGATAAATCCTTCGTTAGATGCCAGCCAGTGTAATGAAATCTAAAGACAACCTCCAACGGTCTACTACGCCTTTAGGTAATCGATATTAGTTTTATATTAGTGCAGGTTTAAGATTAAATTAGTGAGTACGATTTTTCATGGTTAAGTTTCTATTGCTTAAAATAGAATGAAAATAAAAACATAATGGAATTGTCAAGCTATGAAATCTAGCGCTATAGAGTAGTGTTCATTTAACCATGCAAAATCCTTAATTTTCTTCGCTGCTAATTGTGTTACAATTACCCTCAATAGTCTGCATTAATAAAATCCCTAAAGGAGCCATTACATATCCAATAAATCATTGTCTTTAATTCTTAATTATCGTAATACCCTTAGGCCTATACATATCGTACTTTCAAAATCTAAGACCTACTTCAATTTATTACATTAGTTGCTCTTTATTGATTAAATCTGTTTGTGGCTCACAATGTTTGTTTTAATTAGCTGTTTATGACACACATGGGCCCACTAGCGCCTAATGTTTCTGTACTAGGTTACTTGAGCAGAGATTGTCGATTGATGAGTCAGATACAAGCAACACAGTTGAAGGGCTTTCAATATTTAGACAATATAAAATTACGTGAAGATAGATTTAATCGGAAACGAAATCAACACATAACGGAAGCCAACTTCAATTTTACGTACAGTGTAGACCTACATGCCCAATTGCATGCATTCCTTTCCAAGCGACAATTATTTCCCTTGAAAATGATGTCGTGCGATGGGAGAGTTATGAAAGCCATGAACTTTTATTTGCTATTCCTGAGGACGTGAGAACATTTTCCGGTCGAGCTTATCAGAATGCTATGCCTTAGACAATTCTTGGAGTGGTAGAAAGGGCAATGACTGCAAAGTGCCTAACGGTATAATTTCATATATCTGATCATATCTAATATAATAAGACAGTTTTATTTGTCTATCTGTAGCAGCGTCTTAAGGCTAAATACATCTCTATTTCTCTTATTTGTCGACTACAGCTTTCTGGATATTAGGCCTCCTATATAGGCCTATCTATATTTTTCGCAACGCCATATTTTTCGGTCCTAAATATTAACATTGAATAGAGCGGTTTTGTTAACAGCCTACGTTGAATCTACCAATAATTAATCGATCGAAGCTTATAGTTAAAGAACAAAGAATACATTTTTAAAACTGTCAATTTACACCCCATTCTTAAAGCTAATTAAGGCCATTAATAAATATAAAAGGCCATTAAACTATACCACCTCTTAAAATCAAGTACGATTAATATAAGGCAGCCAAAGTTTACTATTGCTACATTTACTAGCCTATTTCTCATCAGCTAGGTTTCAAAATGCAGCAAAACAGATCAACATAAGAATGACCTCAATTCCAGTAGTCGCTCATCATGTGACACGTATATGTCTTAGAGGCATGAAAGTGACGTTAAACTTTAAACAGACTTCAACAAGTAACTGACGTTAAACATCTACAGACAACAAAATATTGCTGGCGAGAAGGTAAAATAGGCCTAAATTATATTATATCTTAAACTGAGTGATATAATATTGAGTCCATTAGTCACCTCCATCATCTGACACTTGTTTATCAGTTGAAGCGATAACCTCCTTCTCAATAAACGATTATTATAAAACTTTACGACAGATGAAATTAATAACACCGTAATATATTTATCAGCTTAATTGCTGAACTTGTTTTATTACCAAAGGTTGAGTGCACCATGCGAGGAAGGCCAGAGAGCAGATGTTTGACGGTACTTAGCGACAAACTCACTTCATCCACAGGGTTCGACACCTGCACCTGATGAAACGAATCGCTACTGCATTAAGTCTTGATCGTCTATTTCAGCTCATGCGTAAATGAAAATCGATTTTTAAAGGATGACTAAATTGTCACGCCTTTAAATTACGAAAGGCAACAAAGCATAAGTTAAATAGAATGAATTTCGTATTTAGTAATAGTTACAAAGTTAATAAATACGCAAAAGTATACAAATGCAAAGCTAAAAGAAAATCTATAACAAAGCAAATAAAGAGCTATATCAAAAAGAAATATCTAATAGAATATTATTGCTTTTTGATTTCATATATGTCATCAACTTTAAAATAATATTGAATGCAGCAAATATATATATGTTAAAGATTTATTATATGGCGACTATATATGCATTAAAAGAAATGACAGTAATAATTTTATAATGGCCTAATTCTAATTTAATTCAGTTTAATGTCGTTTACAAATTGTTTAAAATCGAATAAGAGTTTTAAAAATTTTAAAAATACAGTTTTATTCTTTTATAATGTGCACAGTTGTAAAACCTTATCTTACTTTAGAATTCAAAGGCAAATCACTAACTTTAAAACAGATACTAATGGCGCCAACAGAACTACGTTTATAATTATTTATATTTTATATACACGAACATGTACAAATTATAAATTTCAATCAAAATAATCAAGGGTACTAGCAGCCTGACATGCGCAATAATTTCTAAAATGTGTAAATTATTTTCTGCTATACAGTACAATAGAGAGTTAGATAAGGCAGTTGAGAGAGAAATTGAAGCCACAAACAGAATCAGAAAGATTAAAAGCTCCAGAGTAACACTGAACACTCAAATGCCAGTGCTGCCAGCAACTATAGCCTAGAAAGTTTTCATTTATTTAGAGCTCCGGTTCTCCGTCGTTGTTTCCGAGAGTGATAGGTTGAAGTATCTCAGCCAGTTCTCCAGTTTCGTGAAGCCTCAAGATCTCGTGGCCACTGGCAATGTACCGGCAGTTAACAAACAATCGAGGAACCTGTATGATAGTACAAATATTCACAAAAATAACAACAAATATCCACAGTAATACGAAATGATACTCAAAGAGATAATGAAGGCTACACAGAGAGATAATATTGAAAGGTACAGAAAGAGATAATGAAAAATACTCAGAGAGATAATGAAAGGCACTCGGAGAGATATTGAGAGGTACACAAAGAGATAATGAAAGATACTCAGAGAGATAATGAAAGGTACGTACCCGAGAGATAATGAAAGTTGCACAGAGAGATAATGTAAGGTACACAAAGAGAAAATGAAAGATACTCAGAGCGATATTGAAAGGTACTCAGAGAGCCAGTGAAAGGTACACAAAGAGGTAATGAAAGATACACATAGAGTTAATGAAACGTACTCAGAGAGATAATGAGAGATAAATAGAGAGTTAATGAAAGATACACAGATAGATAATGAAAGTTACACAGAGAGACAAGCATTACACTCAGTGGCGGATCCAGGGGGGCCCAGGGGGCCCGGGCCCTCCCCCCCCTTAGGTCCGCCAATAAAAATTTTAAAACTATATTTTCATTGTTCCGATGGCGATTTCGATGTTTAAATTTGTTAGTAATGGCAATGGTTAGGGGGGGCCCGGGGGGATGGTAAGACAGGGTATATATTCATTGTTCCTATGGCAATTA
This sequence comes from Enchytraeus crypticus, assembly GCA_905160935.1. Taxonomy (NCBI): domain Eukaryota; kingdom Metazoa; phylum Annelida; class Clitellata; order Enchytraeida; family Enchytraeidae; genus Enchytraeus; species Enchytraeus crypticus. The sequence goes on from CAJHZI010000641.1 coordinate 945,048, forward strand.
CGATGTATAAACATGGTAGTGGTTAGGGGGGGGGTGAGGGGAGGGTAAGAAAGGGAATGCAGTTTCAAAAGCTCGACTTTTTCTAGGATATACTAGGAGCCCTGTATAATGGAAGGGGCCTGGAAAATGTTGACCGTTTCACTAGCTCTCAATTTTCACTTGAACCAATGCAAAACCAAATTGGAGGAAAAAGGGTGTAAGTAAAAAATGAGAACTCTGTCCCGTAGCAGTGGTGCAAATAGCCTTGGCTAGGAAGGGCTTAAGCCCCCCCACCGCCAAAATTAGGTCACTTTTGCAATACTTAGAGATCCGATCCGCAGAGTTTCTTCATAGGTGAAAAAATTAACCTACTTTTCCAAAACAAATGTAGGACACTAGGTTTTCCCCTGACTTTAGTACGGGTATGAACGGGGAGGAGGGGTAAGTTACGGGGATACACTCACTCTATGAGCCGAACGTATTTTGAGCCCCCCCCATAAAAATTTGTCTGGTTGTGTCACATGTCCCGAAGAAGGCGTAAGCAAAAAAATGTACACTATAAAAAAAAAATTTGGGCCCCCCATTAAAAAATTCCTGGATCCTCCCGTGATTACACTCGTTATTCAGTATCTATTGTACAAAACAACATCAGGTACATTAAGATAGAAATGTATATATATCACAGCTACACATCGCAGGGTCTTATAGTTATTCTACACACATGGATTGTGTCTGATAGCTTAACTAACAGCTCATATGCGATGTGCCTGATAGTTTGACCTTTCTAATGACACTTTTCACCTCACAATCTGGATCATCGAACGATACATAATTATGAATTTTACTGCTAAAGTGTATATTTTGAACCATGCAACTACTGAACAGCTGTCAAACAACTTGCCAACATGCCACTGACTCAGCCTAACAAACAAATCAGCGTAGCCAATCATATAGGACTCAACGAACAACATTGTAGGTTTTATGTCTTGCTATACGATGAGCACTCAGGAGTGAAGGAACAAATCACGTTTGCTGCCAGATTTATCCAATTATTAGTAATAAATGCTAAAGGTATCATCATCATCATCATCATCGTCCCTTGAATCCCAGTTTAAATGCTAAATGAATGCCAGAGGTATAAAATATGATAAATATGTTAACCTCACGTTGACTAGCTAGACAGATGGTGAGGAAGTAGCTCTCGATGTGGGCACAGTCGTGTCGACGATCAATCTCACACACCTCCAGGGCCCCAGCGGGAATCTCGTAGGACTTGAGTATCTCGTGCACCATGTGCGACATGGGTGAATATTTCTTAGCCCAGAGCACGATCTTACGACGTTTGATCTTCTGATCAACAAAGAGCTGAGTCTCGCCAGACATACTGACTGTCGATGAAGTTGTTACATCAATAGGATTCTATGTGAGATGATTGTTACACTAAATCATGAATATTTTGGAAGAATTCAATGCAGCTGAACATTACTGATAAGAATTAGTTGCTACGCTGGGGAAATGTTACGCTGCTGAAATTAATAAAATGAATAAAATATGACATCACATAAATGTTAGAATAAATATTTCAAACTACAAAAAAGTTGAAATATATATTTCAAGTTTGAAGAACATGAAAACAGCCATGGGCTTCCGGTTTCATATATTATTCAGATATTCTAATTTGTTGCATTAAGAATATGAATACACTGAATGAGGCTTTTGTCCCAGCAGATGTACAGTGATATAGATTATTTAATATTTTCAACTTTAGTTAATCTTTTTTACTTAGTTTACTTAGAATACTTAGTTTATTTTATTTTATTACTTTAGTTAACTTTTTTAATAATACTTGCAATCTATCTCATATAGACCAGACTCTATACCCCTCTCATACAACACTGTCGCCACTAAATGTTTTCAATTATTCAGAGAAGCAATCAGTTGTTATGCATTTAGTATTCGTTTACAGGAACCTATTTGCTAGGTATACTGAAAATTGTACAAGAAATGGATGAGTAGTTGCAAAATATAGCATTTTGAGCTAGGTTGAGATATGGTACTTTCTGCCACTCTATACAACTAGATTTTTCCAGGCTTATTCTACTCTGTGTAGGGCAAACCTTGAAATCAGTTGGTGTAGAAGGATTTGTTTATTTGTTGGCTTTGAAAAGAGTCATTTTCATTGCTAAATTTAAATTGGATCAAGTTTACATCATATATGCCAAAAATAAGCTTCATCGTCATTAACACAGGCACAAAAATCTATGCCCGTTCCACAATGAGATGCCTATTCAGATGAATCACGTCACAAATCCTCAAGCGATACTTTCATTCTTACAGCATTCTCAATTCCTTTATTCAACAGGATTGAGATTGAGATTGCCGGGTGTCACAACGTTGGTGTACCAAAGCATCTCTAGCTCATATAGTGCTGTGAAGCGTTGGATGGAAGATTAAGAAATAGAATGGTTGAATTGCAATGGCACGTAAAAGAATATGAGACAGAAGAATATCACCATAGTACGCTTGATTTACTGAAACTCTCGAATCAATGACAGTCAATTCAGCAGCATTCATAGAAGACCTACTAGGGGGTACTATCCAATGAAAGCTATCATTGTCTGTTATCTCAAAAAACTTTACAGTTTTGTCAGTGTGTATTATGCCCCATCATTCTCAAATTTTCAATATATTGCAAAAACTATATACATACATACATATATATATATATATATATATATATATATATATATATATATATATATATATACTGACTGCTTTTATAGTGCTTATCTAGATTTTGGAATAGGCACCGTTTTTGGAACTTCTTTTTGCTCACTGGCTTGGATCGTTTCAATAGAGCCCGATGCTGTCGTTGAGGACGACAGTACATTAATTGTTACTTTATTATGTATAGATCTACACAAAAACAGAGCTTGCAATGTGCTCTTCCTACAACTTGAGAAAATCATTGTTCATAATTTTTTAGCGTCACATTTTGATAACAGAGTGGAGCTGTAATGTCGCATAAAATTTTTGACTATATTGCAAAGATCAAGCCTCGAACAGAGTCAAGCTCAATATTTAATTTAATCACCACGCTGGTCCTGAACCGCATGAAAACATGCTGCTATTGCTTGTGTAGCCTCACAATTCATCAGAGAGAAATGAATGTGCATTGTTACGAGAAAATGTTAAAGGTATTACAGCTGGGTATGCTCAGAGAGAAGTTTGAGAAAAATTCAGATTTTATGGATAAGCTAAGGTGATCTATTATGGACATCTGATGAAAAAAGTATAAAAAACACGCATTATAGTGAAATGATCAACTATGTTGATATATATCACTTTTTAATATCACATGTTTAAACCGTTAGGCAAATTAGTCCATTTTCCGCATAGCCAGTCCAGTGAATGTCCGAGATTTTACTCTCAGCTCAGCGCGGCTGGGATTCGAACCCACGAGGGTCGAGGGTCAATTCACCAAAGGATCAGTTAATTAAAACTTCATGACGTTACCCCTAAGCATGAATATCTATGAATATCTGAAAGAATATCTAACATACTTTATGTATGTTACAAGTGCAGTTTAGTTAATATTATACTCAAATGATTAAAAATCTGATAGTTATATTTACTTCATTCAAGTTCATTATAAGTGACCATCCGTTAAATAAACTTTATAATAATTATTCACAGATAATTATTCACATAAAAATCATCAACAAACGTTGCCACGACAACGCACAAAGTAAACAACAACGAAAAGAAGAACATTATTATAGTACGATAACAGAATGCTTATATTATTTATAAGAATTTTACTAATGCTGTTGACAATGACAACATCATGCATAATAAACCAAATTTAAGCTGGAGTTTGAGTTCAAAAACTGTGCAGAATCTAAACTCCAAAAAGCTATTGCAATGAAAATGGTAAAAACATAAACATCTTTGTAGTTAATTAAGCTTATATTTAGTAGTTACAATAGTAGTATCAAAGATATAGAATTATAATTATAATGTAATTCTTTATTCTATGAGTAGTATAGTATCATAATTAAGCATAGAATAAAGAAAAACCGATTTAAGTAGTCCAAAATATAATATAATTATAATTACAAAATATAATATAATTAAGTAGTCCAAAATATAATACAGTCAGGAAATATGTAAGTTACGCTATAAATTAATGTCTGATACCCATTTTAAAACAATGGCAACAGTAGACTACTATGTGAAAATTTTATGCACTTAATTATAGTTTTAAGAATAAATTATGTTGTTGACTATATACTTTGCCAAGGATAATACATACTATGTATAATAGCCTTAATTGTACGTTGCTATTTTTCTTTGTATAGCATAATATTATGTAAGTTACGTTGCCTTCTAAACAGTGATGGGCATTAAAATATTTTCAATATAAACTTAAACTTCTGTTTTATTTTCTATTTTCAAAATACTTTTACAAAAGTATTTTAAAAAGGAATTTCTTTTTTTTAAAGAAAAGGATTTTTTTTATTTTAAAAAAGGAAGTATGTTTAAAATACTATTAAAACACTTTGCAAAATCCTTTTTGAAAATTTTATGTTCAAAATTAGGTAAATTAAATTTTGTTCACCTTACGGTGCCTTCTAAATGTCACTACGGTGCCTTCTAAGTGTCACGCATACCACACACACTACACATACTACACCACACATACTACACATACTACATTACACATACCCCGCATGCTGTACATACCACACATACTACACAGGACTGTTTATTTATTGATTTATAATAAATAAATAGAATTTTGTTGAAATTTAGCGTCTTAAGTGAATAGTTTTAGACTTTATTAAGTACATTGGCGCACTATTAACTTAGTTAATAGTTCTATGTTATATTGTTATTCTGTTATATAGTTATTTTGTTGAAAAATCAATTTGCAGTTTTGACCGTTATTTTACCGTTATAGTTGATCCGTTACACGTTATTTTATAGTGCTTTTAGTGTTTAAATTGTTAAAGTTTTAGTGTTTACGTTTTGATCGTTAGTTACTTATTGCATATTTGTATTTTTTATGTAATTTATGTATAACTATATTGTAATTTATATTATTGTACTTTCTGCATTGTTTACAATTACTGATTTGCCAGTTTTGTAAGCATGTTTCGATCGAGAATTACGGTTAATTCTCTTCGAAGCAATATTTCTCTTTGCTCTCTTAACATCCGATCCCTCTCTAACTCAGATCATATCCTTGCTTTGCATGATTTGGCTGAGACTCACAAGTTTGACTGTTTTGCTATCAGTGAAACTTGGCTATCCTCTATAACCACTCCTTCTGAACTGATGTCTATTCTTCCTCCAGGTTATGATATGTTTATTGTAAATCGTGACTCTAGGACATCTGGTGCTAAGAGTGGTGGAGTTGCTCTCCTACTAAGGAAGCCCTTTACCCTTCTTAGCAATGACTGTCATAAATTTTCTTCATTTGAAGCAATTTCAGTCACTGGTAAATTTAGCACATGTACTCTGCATGTTGTTGCAGTGTATCGACCACCATCTTCTTCCCCCTATGCCAAACCTATTTCTCTCTTTTTATCGGAGTTTTCTACCCTACTCTCCTTCCTTACTACTTCTAAATCAGACTTTGTGATTACAGGTGACCTCAACATTCACCTTGTCAATCCTCTTGATCCCTTAACTCAGCAATTTAATACTTTGTTGTCCTCTTGTAATGCTGTTCAACATGTGAATGTTGCTACTCATATTGAGAATCATACACTTGATGTTGTTATTACACCAAGTCTCTCTGCTATTGATCCTTTAAGTGTTACTATTTTAACTCACTCGTCGTCAGGCCATTTTGCTGTTGTATTCACTTGTAATCATGTTAAGCCAGATACTATTAAAAATTCTCCTACTGTTTCATTTAGGTGTGTAAATAACGTTGATCTTGATCTCTTTTGTTCTGATCTTGAAAATTCGACTTTGATCAAGTCTCCTGCTAATGATCTTGATAAATTAGTAAAACAGTATAACACTACTCTTTCATCTCTAGTTGATAAGCATGCACCTCTAACTACCAAGAAGCTTCAGAAATCTAACCCTTGGTATACTTCTGGTCTGAGAAAGCTAAAGGCTGCATGCTGTAGAGCTGAAAGAAAGTGGCGTCATACCCATTCAGATTTTTGGAAAACTGTTTATAATTTGCAACACAAGATTTATCGTATTGATATTGCTAATGTTAAGAAAGAGTACTACTCCTCTTTGGTCATTAAGGCTGTGAATGTCAAGAGTTTATGGAAAACCGTTAATGATCTTTTACACAGATCTTTTTCTCCTTCTCTTCCTTCTACTCCTGTGGAGTCACTGCCTGAACAATTTTCCAATTACTTTACAGATAAGATAAGCAATCTTAGAGAATCTATCACTCCATCTCCTAACTCTACTCCTCATACTCCAGTAGAGAATCATTCCAAAGATGAGCTTTCTAATTTCACTCCAGTTGCAATTGATGAGATTACTAACTTAAATTAGTTTTAGACTCTCCAGCTAAACATTGTGACTTGGATCCTATCCCAACCGCTCCTTTAAAGAAGTCTATTCACATACTTGCTCCAGTATTAACATTGATTGTTAACCCCTCTCTCTCTCTCTACTGGCAAATTTCCTCACGCTTTTAAGCGTGCAGTTATTACTCCATTGCTTAAAAGCCCACACTGGATAATGAATTATTGTCGAATTACAGGCCTATATCTAATCTGTCATACATATCTAAGCTCACTAAGCATCGTTCAACTGAAACGGTGCTTCTATCTGTGTGCAATTCTATTGTTAATGCCATGTGCACACAACGCTTAACTGTATGCAAACTGTATGTAACTGTATGTAACTGTACTTATTATGTATGCTTGATCTTTCGGCCGCTTTTGATACCACTGATCACAATATTCTTCTGGAACGTCTTTCTTCCTGGTTTGGTGTTCGTGGAATTGTTCTTGATTGGTTTTCCTCCTATCTGACGGATCGTTCTTTTAGTGTGAAAGTGATGGAGTACATCTCTTCGCCTTCTCACTTAAAGTATGGTGTGCCTAAAGGCTCCATTTTTGGTCCTATCCTCTTTAACCTCTATACAACACCCTTAAGCTCTCTAATCTCTTCTCATTCTCTTGATCATGAACTATATGCTGATGACACTCAAATGTACACTTGTTTCACCCCTAACTCCTATTCTAATGCTGAAACCCTCCTGCAACAAAATTTTCAGTCTATATCCCCTTGGATGTCTGCTAATTTCTTGGCACTTAATCCATCTAAGACTGAATTCTTGTTGGTCGGGACACCTCAACAGCTTCTGAAGCTGAATGGGAAACTCTTTCGTTATCTTCGGGTATTAAAATATCACCTGCTTCTTCTGTGAGAAATCTCGGTATTAACCTTGATAAACACCTAACCTTCTACGAACACATAACTAAAACTTCACAAGCATGTTTCTTCCATATCCGTGATCTTCGTCGAATACGTTCATATTTGTCACGTGAGACCGCTGCTACAATTGGTGCTGCTCTTGTGCAATCGAAGTTGGACTACTGTAATTCCCTATTTTTAAATCTCCTTGGCTGTAAGATTGATCGGTTGCAGTTTGTTCAGAATTCTTTTGCGCGAGCAATTTTTTGTAGTTCGAAGTACTCACATGTTACGCCAATTTTGAAGTCTTTGCACTGACTAAAGATTAAAGAGCGTATCATTTACAAAACAGCTTCGTTAACGTATAAGTCCATTATCATCCCTGGACAAACTTGTATGTCTCACTTGATTAAAGTGATGCAGCCTGCTATTACTCGGTCTTCTAAGTTAATTACTCTTGTGAGACCTAGCTTACCTTCACGCTCTAAGCTATCTAATCGTTCTTTCCAGCATGCTGCACCTCAGATCTGGAATTCTCTTTCATCCAATCTTCGGAAATCTTCATTTGAATCACATCAGCCTTTGCTTTCCTATGAGCAGTTCCATAAGCAGTTGAAGACCTATCTTTTCCATCTCTCTTTTCCATCCAGTGTACATGAGCAGCGACCTGCGCCTAAACCACCTTTTCTTTAACTCCCTTTACTTTGGACTGAATTTCTGGATTTTGGAATTTGCACCGTTTTTGGACCTTCTTTTTTTGCTCGACGGCTTGATTTGTCTCAATAGTGCTCGATGTTGTCATTGATGACTGTAGCACTCTAATTGTTGTTATTATTATTATTACACAAACCACACATAAGCTCAATAAGCTTGCTTTTTATATCTTACAAGGTCAAGGTTAGACTTTCAACATGTAAATATAAACAACTGAGTGTTGAATCAGATGCTATCATATAATTAATAATAACCAATTTTGAAATTCATATCATCTTAGCCAGTGGCATAGGAAAGGGTTTTCGCGTCTAGTGGTCAACTCATATTGTACGGTCCCCATTATTTGAACGACTTTGTTGCTAAGGTGTATATTATAATTTCAATTTTTTCAAGAAAATTTGTTTTGTCCTATGACCCCAAACTATAAAGGGGGGTAATTCCACGAAAGCAGAGCCATCATATGAAATTATAGAAAGCATATTATTTGAATGAAAAATGTTTTTTCTAGCTCAAAATTTCATGCAGATTCTAAATATGTAATGTATTGTATTATATGTATAATAAGTAATGTATTTAAGTGGCCAGAGAAAGAAGATGTAAGTTGCCAAGGAGGATATAATTCTACGTTTAACGGAGCCTCAGATAGATCGTCGGGACAGCTGCTGTTTTCAGATCACAGTGTTGCAAGATATAAGATATAACATTGAATAATTAATTCCTCATTAGAAAGTATCTAATACTGCTTATATTGCATTGAACATTAGATTTAGTTTCAAGCCTTGCCTCAGTTAAGTGTTAAACCTTAAGCAGTTCTGAGTTTTCACAGAGTGTAATTCCGTTACTACTTTTTGTAATTCAGTTACCAGTCTAAGAATCAATTTTTTAGAAAATAAAATGATGTAATTTAAAAATAAAATACCTTAAGTGATTAATGATTATACGCCCAGCAACATGTGTTTAGGACACATTTATGGGATTTGACAATTCAAGGAGTTTGGATAGTGAAAACTGTGACCCTCAATATGAAGGACTTTCTAATGTAATTCTGTTACCACAATGTGGCGCCCCCTAGTGAACACAGATATTGTAATATTAAATATCTATATTGGTACAGTATTAGTACGGGACACTTGGTTATCCATGAAATTAAAATTTTAAACAAATCTTTAAATATAGTTGTTTTTTAGTCAGTAGTAATTTTAAAAACTGTACAAATTTAATTCCGTTACCGTGGAATTGCCCAGGGGTAAAAGTGAAAAGGTAGGAGTTAAAGCCCAATTTTTTTGTTAGCTCCGTTCGCAACTTTTGTGACCCCCCACTATTTTCCCTAGGTCTGGGCCACTGAACATTGCATTCGTCATTTTTAAACAAATAGTATTAACTTTACACAGCTATTCGAAATCTTTTTTGCCAGATATACATGTGTCTTAAACAGGTTTGGGCTTTTGCTCAGGTAAAACTAGTGTTACCCTGCCTAGTGGGCAAAAGCTGGTTTAAGAAAACTGGGTAAAACTGAGCAAAACTATGAACCACAGAATATCTCAATTGCTGTATTCTAAACTCTGAAAATTACTTTATCCGCTTATACTGTAAACATACAGTGTATTATAGGTAATATAAAAAGCATTGCCATTAAATTAATCATAGTACCAATCCTGGGTGTGTGATAATACTATAAAAAGTAAAATTTGTTAACGTTACCCATAGTCTGGAAACTGAATTGTATATATAATCAATATCCAAGTCTAATGTAGTGACTTGGTTAAAATTAATTTTGAATGCCCATTGCCAGCTACTATGTAATCTTTGGACAACCAAAAATTCCAAGTAGGTCTTCAATTTGATTAATATTACTGTGAATTTCTATAGTACCATTAATATTATCATGTATATCTTTACCAGAGACTATAGTATGCCCTATTTATGAACCAATTTTGGTAAAGTTTAGCTTCTATTCTTTTTTATTTTGAGTTCATTGTATCAGAGTAGTTGTAACCCTTTGAAGCCCAAATAATTTGTAAAAGAAATCTCGGGAGCCCCCTTTGGCCGGGGGGCCCTCTGCATATGCCAGTGGCGTAGCCAGGATTTAGTCTTGGGGGAGGCAATTCAATCTTGGGGGAGGCAATTTCTGGAGGTACACACCTTATACAATGTTTTTTCTTATATTTTGGCCTTAATAAAACTTTGACATGACATATTGGAAGGGGCACATGCCCCTCCCTGCCTCCTCCTTGCTACGCAACTGGCATATGCTTATAAGTGCCTTTTGATAAATCCAGCCCTAATTATATATATATATATATATATATATATATATATATATATATATATATATATATATATATATAGGGCTGGATTTACCAAAAGGCACTCTATATATATATATATATATATATATAGTGCCTTTTACATATATATATATATATATATATATATATATATATATATATATATATGCTTGCTTACTCTCATGCTTGAGCGTAGGTTTGCAACCTTTACAAACTTGTCTGATGATGCCATTTTTCTTGTAATCTAATATAGATTAAAAGAATATGAAAAGATAAAGATAATATATGCCTAATAATAATCTAGTGAATGGTTTAGACATCTTTGATGAATTCTGTTAAACAACATAAATTTATTACAAAATTTATATTTCAAAGTATCATTTTTCTTAAAAAATGTTTCTAAAGAATGGTAAATACAAGATGAAGTTTATGTTCAACATTGCTTCCTCGGAGAGGTTTGATATTCTTTTCTCTCGTATGTCTGAAGTATCACAGATATGTGATGTTTGGAAACACTTTTCTGTGCAGACTTTAAATGCAAAATCATCTTCTAAAAGACTTAGAGGTAAGTAACATTGTTATTTTATAGCCATTCAGTACATATATTTATTATTTATTTTTCATTTCATTGGCCAATATTATATTCTAAAATAAAGTAAGAATTTTTATATAGTACCAAGACTGGCATAAATAGCAGAGTTTATGAACATTTCTAGGATATGATTCTATTTTAGTAATGTACCTAGCTAATATGAGCCTAAGTGTTTTATTTCACAATTTGTTCCAATACTCTTAAGTAGCAGTATTTGTAGCTTCGCTGGATGTTCTGCTTGTACTATGTTTTTCTGAGCTGCATTTTATTAGTAGCACGTGTTTATCTGCCTATATATACAGCTTATATTCTCTTTCTTGTTATTTTTTGTTTTTTTTCTTTGAATGTAATATTTTTATTGTTTTCATGAATCATAACTTTATGTAACTTGGTGGAAGAATAATATGCATTCTGTTATAAATTTTGTTATGGAGATGCTTAAACAAAAGCCAAATTAGCGTATTATAAAGCAATGTTTAATATAATATCTCTTTAATAAATTTAAATAAATTTCATAGGTATAGGTTACATGTATATTTAAATCTTGAATTTTATTAATCTACTTGAGAGTGTTAGTTATTTTTGTATAAGTTATATTGTTTATATGTTAAATAGTTTTTTTAAAAATTTATGCTACTCGCAATTTTTCAGTAAATTTTTATCTTAATCATTATATTTGTAGATGTGGCAGTGATCACTGTTGCTGTCGTTTTTATCAGGTAAGGTGAAACAATTTATATTTTATGTAGAGTTGAATCCTTTCATCATCATCATCATCATCCCTTGAATCCCAGTTTAACTAGGGTCAGGATAAGAATAGACCTTCTCCAATCCTCTTGCCCTACACCATATCATCAGTCAATCCCCTGTTTTTCTTGTCCTTCTTAAACACCGCAGCCCATATCAGTTGTGGTCTGCCTCTGTCTAGCTCAACATCCAGCTCTGCCCTTCAAACTCTCTATACTACATCCCTAAACGCCCAAACAATCTCAATCTCGAATAAGCCAACTTATCCATAATCCCCTGAATACTCAAATTCATCTTAACATATTCATTTTCCATTTTATCCTTCATAGTTTTACTGCAAATTAGCTGCAACATCCTCATTCCTACAACATGCAAACTCATCAAGTGTTCCCCTCTTAATGCCCAACACTCCTAACTATACATTTTTGCCAACCGGTCTTACTACAGAACCTTAAAATTTACCTTTCAATCTTAACGGTATTCTCCTATCACACAACACTCCACTAGCTGAATCCCCTCATTTTTTTCTTTTTTTTAGAGTTGAATCCTTTCAGTTTAAAAAAATTTAGTACAAGGATAGAAGAGGCTAAATCTAAATTATTTGTGAAAATCTAATTGATATCAGAGGTATTGATATCAGAGCATATACCAATTATGTACTAGTTAATACTACTACTAGTAATTAAATATGATTGTGATCTATCTCATTATTACTTATGAAAAGGCATAGAATATAAAAAAACTATTATTTAAAGTAAAGATGTAAGCAATAGTGTGCTGATTTTTTATCTTATAATTCACATTGGATAATTCTCTTACGTATGGAGCAACTGACAGAAAAAATCGAGAGAAAACTACAATGAAGGTCAAGACTCATATTAACTTAATTTAAAAATTAGCAAGCACATCTTGGAGTTCAAATCCTGAAGTACTGTATCTATAGTTGCTCTGGGCTTCTCTACAGCTGAATATTGTGCTGGGGTATTACAGAGATTCTGCTCACATGCGATTGACATACAACTAATCTCTGCAGTGAAAACTGTCTCTGATACAATCACATCCACTCCACTCATTGGCTTCCTGTTCTGTGCAACATACTTACTAATATTATCTACCGTGAAGAGACAACAAAGGGAATGGTGTACATTAAATCGGTTTAAAACATGCCACGGCAGATGTGGAGAACTTGAACACAAGTGGGTAGAGGGAACAATCATTATGGTTAAACACAGTCAATGCATCCCACTGTAGAGTTATACGATTTATATAAGTGTCCTGGTGGGTTCTGGGCAGTTAATGTGGGTGAACTTATATGCAGTTCTGTGGCTAATGAATTGTGGCATATGCTAAGAATACCTTGTGATTAGTAAATTTATATTTAAAAATATTCTGAGAGGTGAAAATGTGTAGATTTAAATATAACATTTTTGTTATTTTGCATAGTGGGGTTTAATATTATTGTAAGTTTTAACAATTGAATGTTTTCTGCAGTGAGGAAATAATAAGAAGTGAATTGAGGCGATTTAGGAAGTCTCTCACTTTTCAGCGTAATGTGTCAAACAATGAAAAGCTATTGAGCCCCTATATTTACTGTGATAGTCGTACTACGAATAAACAGATCAGGCCTCATATTGAAAACAATTACCAACACATCTTCAAATGTACGTATCAAATGCTCTTGCTTATTGATTGTGTAATATGAAAAAATAGCCAATCACATATCAAAATACATAACTCTTTGAATCTAATGTACTGTGCTTCCATTGCAGGCATTTTAGTTGATGCTGCGTGTTTTGATTCACTCACATCTTCAAATGAATTTTATGTGTGTTTTAGAACAGGGCCAATAATTAAAAGGAATTTATTATATTTTTTATTATATTAATTTATTATATAAATCTATTTATTTAATATGAAACATGTAAATTACTTACAGTGTTCTTTTTTATCATCTTGGTTTGTTTTGAATTCAAAGACCAGAAAATGATGACATCATTTAATGATGTCATCATAATGACAAATTTGATTTGATTTTGCTGCAAGTTTTAATACGGTTAAGAAAGGTGTACCACATCGCTCTGAACCTAGATGATATTTTTTGATATTCTGTTTCTTGTAGATTGGCTTGAAGCAAGGCTACTTCAACATACCTCAACATTGATTGATTTAACTAAATCACATAATGAATCTTTGAGACGTTGGTCAGTGCTGATTTTATCTCGTGGATGTCCCACTTGGACAGGTAACTGCGTATAATTTATATTTTATTTAATTTATATCCTTTTGTGAAATTTGCTAGTTTTGCTATTATACTTGCTATTTTTGCTAGTCTGTAGACTTGTAGTATTTTAACTACTAATATCATTACTCATACTTATTTCCTGTGGCGGTCAGCTAGATAGAGCACCTTGTGCCCTCTCTGATGGCCACAGGATTCAATGAATAAGATGTTTGATTTTGATTTGAATGATTGATGAGATTTTAGTGTCTGATGCTTTTGTGTTCATTGATATGATATTTGCATGATGTGTCTGTATGCTGTGATATCTCTTATATTTTACTTTGGTTCTTATAAACTTATTACTTAATATATTCATTAAGTAAAATATGTGTAAAGTATTCAAATTTCTGTAAAGTATAGGTAAATGATTTAGGTGGTCAGCGTCTGTTTGAATTCAATTGTAAAGTTATTTTTTAATAATTGTCGTTTATGAATTATGAACATAATATTATATTTGCCTCTGAATGGCTAAAATCAGATTTGATAGTGCTCAGTTGCATGTCATGTAAGGTTATCGTTGATTTGAATCTGTGATTAAAATTTTTCCTTTAATTCACAGTTGAAAATCTAATCTGTCATGCCGAAATCTCAACCTATTTTATATTGAACTACTTAACTTGTTTAGGTCTTTATTTGTATATCGTTACTTGTAGATCTTTTAATCTCTATAGTATATTTTGAATCTCTACGATCAGAGGAAGAGTTACTTAGTTTTTAAAGTAACCTTAACTTTTTTCATTAGTTTCAATGACTTTGTTTAAATTGGTTTTGTTCTTAAATCATTTTAAGCTTCATTGTAACAGTAACACTGTCTTTATTCATTTGTTTTCTTACTCTGTACACTGTAGTGTATAGTATACGATTATGCCCACTATTGCTTAGATGCTGATTATCAAGAGATTGCGCAGGCTTTGGATATTCGTACAAAGTTGGAGCTAGCTAGATCTAGAAGTGCAAATATCAAGCTATTTCTCATACCACCATTGCTACCTGAGTTCAAGGTTTCTACTACCTGAGCTTTAAGTATTATGTTTTAAACTGTTTGTTTTACAGTATATATTGTGGTATTAAATGACATTTTTTCATTATCTTTGTTCTTTTGATATTTGTGTAAGTAATTCATTGTATACCAGACAATAATTGACTGCATTATTAAACTTAACATGTAGTTACAACTCTATCTAGTGACAGTCATAGAAAAAATTAAATTCAAGTGTAGACTTATTTCAAAGCATGAACTATTTGAGAATAGATAGGATTGAATAAAGTTAACTATTGTGGTTTGAAAATTGTATGTAAAAATGCTTCTAGTTATTAATGTGGTATTGGAAGAAATTTTGATTCGGATATTCTTATATTAAATGTTTAAAAAAATTAAATTTCGTATAAAATGACTAAATGTGTACATTTTCTAGGAACATTTCTGGAGCACTTGAAAGACTGGTAGAATAATTCTAAAATTGTGTAGTTATATTATTGTAGGAGTCTCTGGACTATGAACTCAACACACTAGTAACTAGTCTGCCAATAGATAATGTCAGTCGTTGCACAAAATATTTCATTGAATTGATTCGACGTTACGGAATTCGTGCTTTATCAGCAGATCAAAGGGTATTCATAATCATTTAATTATTTTTATACTAAATGTTTATGTGTATACGTTTATTCAGTAATTGAAGTGTTTATTTTATATTAATAGAGCTGATTTATTCATTGGGTAATACAATAATTTGTATAATTGAGCACTTTAAAATTAAATGTTGCTTTTGATTTTTGTACCTCTTCAAAAATATGGCATGATAACGTCGTTCTCTTTTGTATCAATATTCGCAAAAGTTTTCTATACATAGCATGCAATCAATTATTTTCTAATTCTTCTTAGAAGCTTAGGATATTTTTGATCAGGCGAAAGAATAATAAATGTAGAAAATTTTCAGTTTTATTATAAATCACAATAATTTTTTTGCACTCTACAGAGAGCAATCTGGAATTTTGAAGGCTGCGAATGGCCTTCAGAATCAGTTGTAAACGAATCGGAGCAAACAGTAATTCTGCTCTATCTTCTGCAAGCTCTACTTGGTCATTGCCAGGTTTTCTCTTTTGACTTTCATTAACTAGACCACATATTGAAATTAGAGTTTAAAATGTAATGAGAAAGCTATATTCTGCAGAATTTTGTTATTGTTGCAGTGTATATTTATACCATATGGTATAGATCTTAACAAGTAGAGATCTAATGAATTTTTATTAATGTAATTCTTATGACAAATTTAGTATCGTGTGGTTTTTCTAGTAACTAACAACATCGTGTCTGCAGGCTGAAGAAGACTAAATCTTTCGAATTAGTTTAATGGTACAAGCAATTTACTAGAACAGTAATTTTCTATAAATATTATATTCTATAATCTTCTATTAATGAAGAACTTGTGTTTTATTTGAATTGTACGATATTAAGAGTACGATATTCCCCGTGTTGTGTCTGGGTTCCCCGTGTTGTGTCCCGGTTGTGTGAAGAATTGACTAACCGGTGACTGCACGTGTCGTAGAAGGCGACTAAAGCACTAAGATCCATACCAACGTCAGAAAGGGCATTCGGTTGGTGAGCGCCTAGACTCCAGAAATTGCTACAAAAATTTATACGAATGGAAAAGTCTTAAATAGGGGATTGGCTGGTGGTGTGGTGTAGGACAGAGAGGATTTGAGACAGTCTATTCTTATCCCGACCCTAGTTAAACTGGGATTCAAGGGAGGATGATGATGATGATGATGATGATGATGATATACGATATTTAGAGTACTTGTTAGTCTATTCGGACAAAATTAATGACTGGTCTTGGTAGACCAGTTTTATTTATTAAAATATTTTGGGTTTTCAATATTATGCTGAATAAAATTATAATGTTTCTGTTTGGATAACAGTTTAATTGCACACAACTAATCGCATGCAGTATTTAACTGAAAACTGAGTTTCATCATCTTCTTCCCTTGAATCCCTGTTTAACTAGGTTTTGGATCTGGATTACGATTAGGACTAGGATTAGGAACTCTTATTACTGTTATCTTTATGGATATTAGACTATTTTGAAGAGTATAGATTAAATATTGCATTTTTGGTATAGAGTATTTTAGAGTATTATTTATACAATATTAGCCTATATATTTATATATATATATAATATTTTATATGTATAAATATATATAATAAAAAATTAATAGTAATAATTATATATTTTTAATTATATTTATATAGCCTATATAATATATGCAATACTATTATCTGTATATTTAGTCTGCACTAAACAGCAAGGCAGCGGTGTCGCGTGGTGCACTGATTACTCTGCGCAGGCTGGTGGAGGATCCTCGCTGTAAGACATCTGTGCTCTACGCTGTAGCTCGTATTATAGCCAGCCTGAGCTCTGTCGAGGGCTTACACGAAGAGTTGAATAGAGTAGGTTCGTTGATTAGCCTGGAAATTACATTCTAGTATGAATTTGGAATGTTCATGGATTTTTTTATTTCTGATTGATTGATTAATATAATAATTACTGGTAGATTTGTCTTTGCTCTACCATGCCCTCTCCCTCCCTTACTCTCTCTCTCGCTCTTCCTTTCTCTCTCCCTCCTCTCTTTCTCTCTCTCTCTTTCTCATATGTGATTTTGATTTCCTATTGTCAAATATCGTTACTTCCTATTAACCTTTTAATACAGTTTGAAATTACAATTTTTAATCGATATTCTGATCATTATTTGCAACATTTGGTATGAATATATATACTTACTTCAAAAAGTAATGGCGTATGCATTATGATATATAGATCTATTTGCTTTGGCAAAGCTTCTACTACTTAGCTAGGTTTAATATTCTTGAAATTTGGCATGTCTTTGTTTGTTTTCTTTTTTCTGAATATTTGTTTTTATTACCTAAGATTTTTAATAATATGCAAGTAAATTATCAAAGTAAAAAATTATATCCAATTAATAATATAGTGATAAACTAAATGTATAAATCCTTTACAGAGATATGATTAGATCAAACCTATCAAATAGTGGGTATAGCAGGCTTTCATTAACTTGTTATCTCTCTTCTCATACGAATCAAGCAAACTACTTGACAAATGTCTATGAATGTTGCTGTATATGGAACTCTATTCCTGTTAAAATTCGCAACTTAAAGTCACATGTTTTATTTAAACGATATTACAAAAGTTTTCTTATAGATTCGTAACAGTGTCACCTGTCCGCTCTTGGCGGAATAGTTTGACATTTTGTTATGATTGCAAATTCATTTTTCTTATGTTCATATTTTCTAATTTTACTAATTTTACTAGTGTGTTGGTTATTTTTGCTGTTTGCAATTTTTGCTGTTACACTTTATATTTTTGCTAGTCTGCAGACATGTAGTTTTTAACTATCAATGTCATTACTCATACTTAATTCCTGTGGTGGTCAGCTAGTTAGAGCACCTTGTGCCCTCTCTGATGGCCACAGGATTCATTGAATGAGATGTTTGATTTTGACTTGAGATTTAAATGTCTAATGCATTTATTTATTTGTTCATTGATATGATGTTTGCATGATATGTCTGTGTACTGTGATTTGTCTTATATTTTTTACTTTGGTTCTAAAAAACTCATTTACAGACAGCATTTGTATGGTACACAAACAGTAAGCTAATTTTGTTGTAACAGGATGGCTGACTATTTTGGCAAAGTGGATAAGATCCTCAGATTTGGCTCTCTCATTGATGGCTGGTAAATCCCTAGCTAATCTGCATGCTCTCTGTAGCTCAGAGGAGTCTGGAATTAGTCAGCAGCTGAACCGGTCACAACCGGTTCTGTACAAGGATGGAATATATCTTTATCATCCCATGACACCTGGACAAAGGTATCATCATCGTCTTCTCTTGAATCCCAGTTTTGCTAGGTTCGGAATCAGGATTAGGATTAGGACTAGGATTAGGAACTGAATGAGTTTAGCTAGGTTCAGGATTAGGATTAGGACTTGGATTAAGAACTGAATCAGTTTAGCTAGGTTCAGGATTAGGATTAAGACTTGGATTAAGAACTGAATCAGTTTAGCTAGGATCGGGGGTCAAAGGTATCTAATATCAATATGAAAATTCTTGCACAACAAATGCTAATAGACTTGATGATAAATAGACCTTACTATTTGCGTTGTTAATTTGACTAATTTAAATGAATTGAGTCTGCTAATTGGTAGTCACATTTTACAACTAGGATTTAAACTTATAGATTTGTCATTGCATCATCTCGGGCTCCAATATACTGTAAATAGGCCTACAATTTTTTTATATGACACCGTATTGCTCAATCAGCTCTATCCCAGCTTGCTACATTGATAAAGGTTAAGTATTGCAATACGAGTATTGAAATTAACTACTGGAATTTTTATAACTATTTAATTGAATTTATTGTAACCTTGATATTATATTAAAATTGACTGTATTGACTTATTTCATTTCGTAGACTTATTGGTGCGGTTTAACTGTACTTTGTTGTATGTGGCAATCTTAAAAGTTTGCTAGTAAATTGCCAATACCAAATGAAAGTTAATTAATAATGTATACTAAAAAAACTTAACTTTAATGTTTAATAAATCAAATTAAAACATTGAAGTGAACGTATTGAAATTAAGTTCACTGCAATATTACCAAACTATAGAAAAGCTAATGTTAACGTCAGTTTCCTCACTCGAAAGCGATGTCAGTGACGGACGAGTCCAGGTTTCAATCCCGCACATACTGATCTGTGATGGAATATCTTACCGACATCGCCACTGGCTCCAGCCATACACACTTTAACTATTAATACATGGCATAATATTCTGTAATACTTTCAGTACAAAAGAATTTGAGGCTGACATTATTTTCTTACATGGTTTGCGCGGAGGACCATTCAAAACTTGGCGTCAGAAAGATATAATTCCATCTGCCGAAACAAAAAATGGTAAATTTAAATTTAAAATTTAACTTGTGGATATAAGTAAAAAAATTTTCTTGAGTGTGATGATTGACAACTATTACATTTTGTATAATATGCAAAATGTAACAGTTAAAAATTATAATAATAATAATAATAATAATAACAATAATAATAATTTCATTTTATAGACAAATTTAAATTTAGTACTATGCAAAATTTAATTTATATTTTATTAATTTAGATTAGATTGCATAACTTTGGAACTAATTACTAAATACAAGTTTTCAGATAAATACAATATATTATATTGTATTTATCTGAAAACTTGACATAAAACGATATGAATTTGATTCTCTGATGCTGTTAGATAACTGTACATTTTAAATTATTTATCTAACTATGTTGAAAACGAATTTAATCAATAAATATATTTAGTAATTAGTCCCAAAGTTATGCAATCTAATCTAAATGAATAAATATCATAAATTAAATTATGCATACTTTTGTCTATAAAATGAAATTATTATTTTTTTCCACAGAAAAAATCTCAGTAAAATCTTAACTCTTTGTGTCTATTTATAAATTAGAACTAGAAGCCCATTTCATGCCTTCAAGCTTCCATCATTACGTCCTAACTTAGTATAGTTTAGAGGTTCACTTCAGAACACCAAATGCTTTTATTAAACTTATTTTGTGTAACAATTGTTTAGGAAATTCATCTAAGGAGAGTGATTCGACGAGTACCGAGTGTTCGGCAGGTTCTGAGAACGACTCTGGGCAAAGTCTTGATGCCTCTGTTGTTGCGTCTGATGAGAAGCTGAAATCAAGCGACTACACACACTGCTGGCCCAAGGCATAACTTTCTATACATCTATTATATACTATTTATTTTAGGTAACAGAATTGTTTTCTCAGAGAATGACACCCCTGCCCAGTGAATGTTAGTCGAAGCTGAGGAAGGCATAGAGACTCATGTGGTCATAATCAGAATCCCCCAAGAATAATGGTATATCAAAAGGAATGTTATAGAGGATTTAAAGATCCACTCGTACGTGAAGAGAATGAAGAGAAAAACGGAAGATAGAGATGAGTGGAGGCGCTATATACCTTGGACCTGCCAGTAGGCAACGCACTAAGAGAGAGAGATACGTTTTGTTAATTTGTCGACTTCTGAACCGTACTAAATATAAAGTCAAAATCTGAAGTTAATATAAATTATCATCTCTCAAGTAAATGGGTGTTAGGGTATTAGTGAACTAAGATTCGAAGTATGTGTATTTTTCTGCATTAAGAACCTAAACCAATGCTGCCACCTCGTCAGTCATGTTGGATCGTATCCTATCTTCCTTCATCGTGCATTGACAGCAATGAGTGAAGATTGCAGTGATAACATTAGATATGACGGTGATTAAAAATAACACCAGTCTTTTATATTCCTTCATCTATTCTTTATAATTTAAAAGTGGATGTGATTAAGCTAATGTTTACCATGAAATTCCCTGCCTCTTTTATTCTCTCTCTTCAGTGCACTGCCAAGTGGCAGGTTCAAGGTACATATTCATACTCAATGTCTGCTTTCTCGCTCCATAAGAACACTCCTTAGATCAACAAGGATCTCCTCCTTTATTATATTATCTTTATTGCTTAGTCAAAATCTATCTTAAGTTGCTATTGTTGTTACTATTTGTTACTTGTCTTA
The DNA here is from genome assembly GCA_905160935.1 of Enchytraeus crypticus. Lineage (NCBI taxonomy): Eukaryota > Metazoa > Annelida > Clitellata > Enchytraeida > Enchytraeidae > Enchytraeus > Enchytraeus crypticus. The sequence continues at coordinate 966,691 of CAJHZI010000641.1, forward strand.
CTTTATTGTCTTTGGAATGTGTAATGATTTATTGTATACGCGTGTTAGGTAACGTCATGAAGTTTTAAATGGCTCTTCCTGAGGTCTTTGGATCAAATCCCGCTAGAGCTGTTCAGAGAGTAAAATCTCGGACATTCACTGAACTGGTCAAATGGATAATTGAATATATTTCTTGTGGCTAAACAAATGGTATTAAAAGTGTTAGATATCATCATAGATGATTATTGCCTACAATTTGTGTTTAACTTAACTTAATTTACAACTTAGTGTTATTGATTAAAGTCTGTTTTAAACAATTTTATAATTAGTTAAGGTATGTCTGTGTCAGGTTTTTAATTCTTTAAGCTACATTTGTGTTTTTAGATTTGTTTAATTGTTATTGAATCTGTTGATAGGACTGGTTATCAGTTGATGTTCCTAATGTCCGCATTCTGTCGCTAGAGTTTGAAACTAGCTTTACAGCATGGAACAGTTCCTGTCCCTACGATCACGAAAAGTATCAGTCCTCTTAAATAGTCATACTCATGAATACTTATCTAATATGTCGTATTTATTTACAAATGTGTTAATAACTACAGAACAGAACTCTATTAGATCCTAAGTAAGAAATATAAGAAAGAAATCATAGCATATAGACACATCATGCAAACATCATGTCAATAAAAATGCATGCATCAAACACTTAAATCTCATCAATCATTCATATCAAAACCAAACATCTTATTCATTGAATCTTGTGGCCATCAGAGAGGGCACAAGGTACGCTATCGAGCTGACCACCACGTTTAATAAGTACGAGTTATGATATTTTGATAGTGATATTAAATATTTGATTTTATTAATAATCAATTACTTTTCTGTTGCTTATTATATATATATGTGTGTGTATATATATATATATATATATATATATATATATATATATATATATATATATATATATATATATATCATTTTTTCGTATCAAGCGCATATAATTTAAAAGTAGTTCATGCATGATTGGGCCCACTATGAACATACATGTAGCATAATTGTAATTTTATCCACGATCTAGTCATGTTTATTAGTAGCTATCATTTCTTTGGTACCTATAATTTATCATAACAAGTGCATTTAATTTGAATTGGCTTTTTATGATTCTCTCTTAGTGCACTGCCTACTGGCAAGTCCATGGTACATAACGCCTCCACTCTTCTCTGTCTTCCGCCTTCCTCTTCATTTCCACATATGAGTGGGTCTTTAAATCTTCTAACATACCTAATCTCGGCCTGCCCCTGCCTCTTTTTCCTTCCATTCTACCTTCTATGACCTCTTTTAATAGACCTTCCCCCCTTAGAATGTGTCCTATCCATCGCTTCTTCCTATTTCTTAATACATTTATCAACTGTCTATCTGTGCCAACTCTCTCCAGGACTTCCTCATTTGTAACCTTTTGAGTCCAGCTAATCCTCTCCATTCTTCTCCAAATCCACATTTCCAGTGCCTCCAGTTTCCTCATATCGTCTTTCCTTAAGGTCCATGTTTCACATAAATGCAATAGCGTGGTCCAAGCCAAAGTTTTCACTATCTTTATCTTTGTGTCTTTCTTAAGACTTTTTGTTAATAGTTCTTTTCTACTACCAAAGGCCGCTTTTGCTTGTGCAATCCTACTGCATATTTCCGTCTCACATTTCCCATCATCGGTTATAGTATGACCCAAATATTTGAAACTCCTTACCTGTTCCAATTTCGTACCATTTACTGTGATATTAACTTCACCTTTATTATTGGACACTCTCATAACGTTGGTCTTTTTTATATTAATCTTCATGCCATATCTTAGGGCCGTATCATCCAGCCTATCCATTATCTTCTGCAATCCAATCTCGCTGCCCGCTACCATTCCTTGGTCATCTGCAAATCGTACATCTTGTAACAAATTCCCTCCTACTTTTATTCCTTCTTCCAAGTCTTCCATGGCTTCCTCCATCATTATGAAATATTATAATTATTATGAATATGGGATATTTATGATTTGTGTGTTTAGTAAATGATTTTTTATTGTAATTAGTTTCATAACTGTAGTCTATAATGTTAATGAAAGGCTATGTCTATAGTCTATAATATTTCATATAGCTATATTATGACCTGATTAGAAAATTTATACACAAAGTACTTATAATGATGAAATTATTTGAAAATGCCTTAAATTAAATAAATATCTGTTTCTTGAGTATATATTATTATATATAATTATATAACTATTATATCTATATATCTATAAACTATTTAGGCACATATCTATTATCTATATTATTATTTTCTATATGGTCTACTTTATATGTGTATGGAATCTATTAATACGAAGATAGGAGTATATATTTGCGTTAATGAATTAACTATACTATTAATCAAGTGTTGGCTTTGTATAGATGTATCGATTTGACTTTCATTAATGACGTCTTATTCTGATTAAAAAAATGGAATAACGCTTTTTTTATTTTTCTATGTTTAGTCGAACGCTGGAAGGACGCGCAGCTGAACTGATGGGTAAACTAGGGGCGGCGGGTGTGGGGCAAAGACCCATCATATGGGTCTGTCATAGCATGGGAGGTGAGTGAATAGACCATTAGTTGTTGTGTTTAGATTGAAAACTATGATTTTTCTTGAAACTGTGTATCCATCCCGCCGGGCAGTTTTCTACCGTCTCTTCACAGTCTACTTACTGTGTGTTATAATTATTGCTCACGACCTAGATGAGGCGCCTAGGCTGTAAAATAGGCTGTTCACTAGGCTGTTAACTATGCTGTTCACAGGTTGTTTACTAGGTTGTTCACTAGGTTTTTCACTAGGCTATTCACTAGGTTTTTATCTAGGCTGTTCACTAGGTTTTTCACTAGGCTGTTCACTAGGCTGTTCACTAGGTTGTTCACTAGGCTATTTACTAGGTTGTTCACTAGGCTGTTGACAAGGTTGTTCACTAGGCTGTTCACTAGGTTGTTCATTAGGTTGTTCACTAGGTTGTTCACTAGGCTGTTTACTAGGCTGTTCACTAGGTTGTTCGCTAGACTGTTCACTAGGATATTCACTAGGTTGTTCACTAGACTGTTGAATAGGCTGTTCACTAGGCTATTCACTAGGTTGTTTACTAGGTTGTTCACTAGGCTGTTTACTAGGCTGTCCACTAGGTTGTTCGCTAGACTGTTCAATAGGATATTCACTAGGTTGTTCACTAGGTTGTTCTCTAGGTTGTTTACTAGGCTGTTTATTAGGCACTGACTTATTGACTTGTGTCTTAAGGCCTTTCACAAATTTTATGACTCTGAAATGATTGTCCTCTCATATAAATCATTGAGCGCCTGCTTGTGTTTTAAGTAGTTGTCGAGTTAGAAATATTTTAAATCATTTGGTAAGGTGTTTTGATAAGATGATTTGATAAGATGTTTTGGTAAGATGTTTTGATAAGATGTTTTGGTAAGATGTTTTGATAAGATGTTTTGATAAGATGTTTTGATAAGATGATTTGATAAGATGTTTTGGTAAGATGTTTTGATAAGATGTTTTGATAAGATGTTTTGATAAGATGATTTGATAAGATTTTGATAAGATGTATTCAATCATATACAATGTGCAAGCTAAGATTGAGACTAAGTCTAAGTTTGCACGAATTTTAGCAAATTAACCAATCAGTATACTATTAGTATAAATCTCAGGAAAGTAAATGTATCTATATTTTATAGCTCGTGTTAAAGTCTTATATGTTATATATAAACTTCAAACTATATAGGCCTAAGCCACATTTTTGTAGCTCGAATGGTACGGAACAGGCAAACTTAGATGAACACATTTATTATAGTTTGTAACTATATATACGCCCAATTTTGCTAATCTATAGTGTTTCTTTTGTTAATATCGTAAGATTTCAATGAATTTTCCTCGAGACCCTCTTTTCTGCTGTTGTTTATAGGTCTAGTCGTGTCTGCTGTTGTTTATAGGTCTAGTAGTGTCTGCTGTTGTTTATAGGTCTAGTCGTGTCTGCTGTTGTTTATAGGTCTAGTAGTGTCTGCTGTTGTTTATAGGTCTAGTCGTGTCTGCTGTTGTTTTTAGGTCTAGTCATGAAACAGATTCTTTGTCTTGCTTTAAACAATGCGAAGAACAAAGCGACGGAGAATACTAATTCTTCTGGAGCCAAAGCATATCAAACTTCACCCAGTAATTTGATAGAGCAGACAAAGGGCTGCTTGTTTTACAGTGTCCCACATCAGGGTTCCAGTCTCATGACCTATACGCACTTTACTGCTCTCTATCCTTCAGTTGAGGTCAAAGAACTTGTGCCAGGTAAAACTCGTCGATATATAATTTATTATAGCCTTATAAACTTATCAATAACTTCAGCTTCTTTTTTGTAAGTGCTGTTAATACTCTCTGCTGAATTTTCCTTCATTACGTTACATTAATATGCGTATAATATAATGTATATATAATATAATATAAATAGGTTGTATAATTATAATCAAATGGATTTTTTCTGTAGTGTAACAAATTGTTGATACTCTGTAGTCTGTAGTTAGAATTGTTGTTGGTGCAATAGTTAGTCCTAAGCAATGTGTAATTATGAAATGAAATGAAGTCTATCTTCAATTTAGTTTCTTTCTTTGAACAACATCCTTGAAGTTGCTTAACAGCACTACAATTAGAGACAGACCTTCTTTAAATTTGCGATTTGAATATAGATAGAATAGAAATATGTGAAGAACCGACTGGTAGGCATTCTATTAAAAGAATAAGAAGTTAGTTTAAATATTCTTAACTTATGTCAGGTTTTAGAATAGATTTGACTATTTTTCTATTTAATAGTATAATATGAAGTTAATATATTAATCATCGCGCGCCAGTAATAATTTTTCCATTGTAATTGAAATAGTATCTAAAATTTATATGCTTAGAAAAAAGAAAACAGTAATGATTATTAGGTATTGAGGATTTTTGTCCTACTCTTCCACAACTTTCAATGTTTAATAACGGGCATTATTTAGTATGTCCCTATATGTCTTATTGTACAATGTATTTAAAGAATCAAAATAGAATTGAAGTGTGCTCTTGTGGGTAATTGTTGCTGTGTGCATAGCATTTGTATTTTCAGGATCGGAGAAATTGAAGCTGCTGCACCATAATTTCAAGAACTTAGTCATATCGCATAATATTCCAGTCTTGAGTTTTGCAGAAGGTCAAGACATGCCCCTTCTTTTCAAATTTTCTACCAAAATTGTGTCTGAAGAGTCAAGTGGTTGGTATCTATTTACGTATCGTTAATCGATTAAAGACAGAAAGATATTATCAGACATTGTATTCTCTAGAAGACAAGGGACTCTCTATGTTGGAGAAACTTTGGAATAGATCAACCGAACTGTTTCGGTTTTGTAAAAGCTCAACAACATTAACCCTGCAATTAAGAGCAAGTTATTCGGTGCAGTTATTCTGAAATCAGACAATTCACTGGTCAAATTTAATTTGTCAGTTGTTTGCAACTTAGTTTGAGGTCTCTGGAAGGATTATAATTATAATTAATTAAATTAGGCTAATTATAATAATTTTGGATATTACTAAAGTACCTTCTAGATGAATAATAAATCAACTGTTTAAGGTGTCTCTTGTTTATTGTATAGTATAATTATATATAACGTTGTTAAATAGAATAGAGTACCTTAGTCAAATACAACAGAGTACTGACATGTATTTTAAAGTGTACTGTTATATTGCATTAAAGATTTACCTTATTGTGTGCAACTACTATTGTGTTTTACAAAATGAAAATTAGACTGTTTGGTACGCATATGAACCGTCATGTATTATTTAAATTTTCTTAATTATTTATTACAGATCCCGGTGTTGGAGAGTTCCACGTGATGCCTAATTTAAATCATCTAAATGTTTGCAAGCCTGAGAATCCGAGTGATGATTTATACAAACACACTGTTTCTTTCATACAGTGCTGTTTGCAGAGCCATTCTTAATCCAAAGAGCTTGTTTAAAGTTGGCTGTATTGTTCATTTTGATATTTGAAGATCAGTGACAAAGAATTGATTCAACCTTTGATCCCTAGACTAAATATGCGTGGCGAGCGCCATTAAGTATTAAATTAGCTACTGCATGCGCTTATTATATTAATATTACTTACATTGAAAGATCATATAAATACACCTTCTTTATTCTTATATATAGGTCTACTAAGAGCAGTTAGGTCTACTTTTTGTGTTTAAAGCCCAATTAAATTGAGACCAAAACTGACCATATTGAAAAATGGAATGAGATGCTTTGACTTCTGTTGAATTATTCCTATTTATTTAGTAATTACATTTTATTGATTGTTATTATTACATTGTGCCCCACAAGCTGCCCAAGCCCTGCGTTAAGTATTAGAATTAAATGCTTTAAGTTTATTCTTACAATAATGTTTCCAAATAATATGTATTTTGAACTTTAAATTGTATATTTTTCTCATAGGTTCTTTATATTTTGTATGTCAGCATATACACCATAATTAATGTGTGTGTAATTGTAATTTGTGTTTTTAATTGCAATTAACATATTTTTGTTTTGCTACAGAAAATATTCTATTTTGCAATTAATATATTTTTCTATGGTAATATTGTGTAACAAAGTGATAATTTTGATCAATATACCTAGTCAAACTTTGCATTCTGCTGTCATAGTAAATAAACATAGCATAGTAATAGCAGGGCAAGTGTACTAATTGCATTAACATTGTATGGTGTACTACAAAGCTATGCAGCTACATTTAACATCTGTTTCATTTTCACAAAGATAATGTCATACAGTCAAGTAGGGATTCAAATCTGCCACCGCCTACTTATCAGGCTAGTGTGCAATCAATTCGGCCATTCATTCAGCAGTATGGAGCCCTGTTATCAGCATATAGCTTTAAAAATATACTAGCTAGCTACTCAAATAGCGTATAAGCATTTTAACTTTAAGTATATTAGACCTAGATTTCATAAGGATTATAGTTCTGATTGTCATTTGAATAATATAATTGTAATAAAATATCATGCTTATTTTTTATATTTAGGGCTTATTACTATATTAGCTAATTTCTTATATAGACATTTCGTTAGTGTTTCTTGACTTTTCATGGTTCTTCGTCAAATCATTAGACATGACAAACTGTTAATGAATATATGATATTCCCCTGAACTTTCTTTTTAAAACGTTTTATTTTGAAATGAATACAATTTTCATTTTATTCATTTCAAAGTACATACAATGGCAGCCAGAAAAAGGGTAAATTCGTTATGAACGGTAATTGTAGTATTATGTAGATAGTGGAAGGAAAAAGAGGCAGGGGCAGGCCGAGATTAGGTATGTTAGATGATTTAAAGACCCACTCATATGTGGAAATGAAGAGGAAGGCAGAAGACAGAGAATAGTGGAGGCGTTATGTACCATGGACCTGCCAGTAGGCAGTGCACTAAGAGAGAGACTAGTTAGTGTAGAGGTTAATATCTGTCCACATTCCAGTGGAGTGTGAATTCAACGCTGCTGTGGCCATTTCCCAATAGTGCTTAGGAGACAAAGCTTTATTTAGAATTCATATTTTGGCTGTCTCATAACCATTTATAATCAACCATTCAAAGTTAATATAATGCAGTGCCGAGAATGCTTAGTGTGTAGCGATGAATCAAACAAATTTGCATCGTTATAAATTGCTAGAGTTAGATTGAATTTTTGAATCCTGCTTCAATTTAATAATATTGTTAATTAAAAATAATCCACTCATAAAATAATAATTTAAAAACTTGAAAAAACCAAATTTAGACCTGATATACATGCAGTATTATATCCCGACATTTAAAAAATTGCTTAGAAGTCATTGACTAGAAGTTTTGCGATGTGTTAGACGATCCAGCGATGGAGATATTGCTGCGCAGTTGATGCAACTGATCCATAGCTGACGTTAAGAAAGGTCGTATCGTGTTCAACTCCATCAGCGTCAGATGATTCAGCTTGGCATGCGTGGCGTCGCTTCGTACGAATACATCGATGCTGCTGCGTAGTTTAGCCATCCTCAAGTCCCAGATATCCTTGACTAGCGTGCGAATCTGATCAGCTCTCGGAATGTCGTCTGTAGCGCTGCCATGAAATTTAGTTGACATCAAATTGTTCATAAAAATATTGCAATAATAACCAGGAATTTATATCAATACAATTCATCATGATTTCATCAGTAAATAAAATAGCCCGACTAGTATATGTATCAGCGCAGTACAATTAAGAAAGTTTTAATTTAAATATATACAAGTATAAAAACTAAGTTTGTAGCCCAGAGAGGTCATTAAATTATGTAGGCAACAATTACACTCGCCATCAGAAAAGTTTCCTCTTCAAGAGCCAGAAATAGGATCTCGCTTTTAGTCTGGTTTTTAAGTATATATTAGTCTTTGATCAACTATCCTATTGTTGGTATATCTTGACGAAACAACGGCTACATCAGTCACGGTGAGGATTCAATTAAACATTAACTGAATATGAGAATGCTACTGAATCAGCCAATGCACAAATATCAGCCAAGATATAACAACTAAATGCATCTTAACTATCTTATAGTTTCTGTTATATTAGTTAAATTAACTTACACAAGGTTAAAAAATTAAATCATAAAGTACAAAGTGAAAGAAATAAAAATGGAGTGGAACTTACTATTGCAAAAGAAGCTGTGTTATCTCACGATAGCATTTAGAAGGCATCTCAGTAAAGAATTTACTTTCTTCTTCATCAGTCTTGTGCGTTTCTAACTTTTCTAAAAGTGTATCAAATGATTTAGTCATTACAAATTGAAATAGCCTAACTTCTAACAATTTATACAGTGATATGACTAAATTGGCAGATATAAGTCAAACAGACTTGCTAGTCAAACTTTCTTATAAATTAATGAACAAAATATAAATATCGATCTTATCTAGTAGAATAAACAACTTTAAGTGAAATAATTTATTTTAAACTATTCTACAATGCTTAACTATGTCGGTTAGAGTGTTCACCACGGACACAAGCGACCTGGGTTCAAAATACAGGTCAGTTAACAAATGATGGATTTCACCCTGGGATCATGGAAAGTTAAACTTATAGTTGAATATTACAGTTAATATCTTAAATATTATTATTATGTATTCAAAGGGAAGCAGTATTTTCTCGTGTTCAATGCAGTATTTAACTCTCAAGGCTAGTACTCGAAATCATAAACTTAATCAAGCCCATAAACTTAATCAAGCCCAGCTGCCCAGTGCATAAGATATGAAGTAAATTTCTAAGACAACATTTTAAACTTTTCGAAAAGGGCTTAAATTTAGCTGAATTAATGTAGCAAATATTTAATAACTTGAAATATGAAATGGAACTGGCTTAATTAATAGAATCTGAGTGCAAACAAAATTAACTGTAGAAATTTTGCGAAATAGGAACTCTAAGCAAAATGTATTAAAAAACCTACATATTAATGCCATATCTTTTCTACATCAGTTCTAAACATTTAAGCACTTTTACACAATTTCTTAGATCTACAGCTGCGGTGGTTTAAAATAATTTTTGGTGGAGAATAAACAATTAATTTGGAGTAATGAGAGATGGAAGATAAAGAATGTTTTTAATACATAAATACATAAAAGTAAATAATCTACATGTAATTTGGATTAGCACAGGTTGAACTATTTATTGTATGGTTTACAATATGTTATCAAATCTGCTTCTAAAGACTAAATATTTGCATATAGGCCAATTTCTTACAGTTCCTTTTATTCCTAGTTTCGTTTATGTTTGTTTGTATGTTTGTATCTGCCATATAATGTTGAATAAAGAATATATAAAAAGTATATATTAACAACTTTCAGATTGAGCAAGTATAAGTCCACAGATTACTGAATGAATCCATGACTGAACAGAAAACCTAACATTTTCACAAACTCACAGCACAGAGGAGAGTAATATTTGAATCAATAGTTCACACTGCCATATTAAAGGCTAAAATAAGCTTAATGTTGTGTTGTCCCTTTTCAGTCTCGCGGGCAAGTCTGTCATGGAGCAAACAGCTGATGTTTTGCCCTGCACCTACTGATCTGCAGTTAGACTGCTAATCATCGTCCTACCGGCTCAGTCCAAAAGAAAACAAAACCATACACTGGGCCAAAACTGAGCTTTAACTTGTAAATGCAACAGTTATTATAACAAATATAGTCGTAAAATTAACCATACCAACATCCATCCATGCCGGTGGAATAATTCGACATTTCTGTCTCTGCTTCAGAGCGACAGCCAGCCATAATGGAACATCCAGCTGAAGGCCAGGGTTAAACGGTCCTACATCTCCCTGATATATTAGAAATATTACTGAATTTATGTATTAATTTAAGAATAATGTTATTATCGCACATAACCTCAAAAGTCATGTTACTTCTAATTAAAATTATTACTTCTATCATAGGAGTAATTTAAAAAACAACTTACTACAAAATAGTGAGTTGAAATAATTATATATTTTAAAAAATTCAAACTTAAATTTAATTAATTAATTTAATGTTCATGGGAATATTTATCTTAGGGTCAATTAATTGAAGAATATAAAAATCATTCTTCTCAGCGATTGCTTTCAGATTCTGGAGCATGTACAGCCAGCTTTTGTTAGGGCTAAATATTCTTATAATGTCAGGTTTAACTGTTGTAGAAAAAAGCTAACGTTAGCGTCAGGTTCATCTATTGTAAGTGATATCAGTTAACAGAGAGCCCAGGATTTGAGCCCGCACATACTGATTCGCAGTTGGGTATCTTACTGACATTGCCTGATTGACAATGTTGCTAAATAAGGAGAACTCCAAAATAATTAAGAAAATTGGACAAATATATACTCGTACTTAGTTCAGGTGTCGACCATATTTTATTGTACTACAGGATGCAGAAAACTATGTTAGAGCAGTCTCAATATAATTTGATAATAATTAGATATAAATTATTATTGATTAATTATGAATAAATAAAAATCAATTAATACCTTAAACGAAATTTATTAAGATTGCATACATTATAGACATGATTCAATTACTAGTAATATTAATATTTTTGCAAAAATTACCGTTATTAGGTAAATGCAGTCAAGTGAAAAATTGGGAACAATTGTTACCAACTCTTTCTCAGCAAGAAACTCAACCACTGAAGGATCCATTCAGAGAAATAATGACAGCTCTCTGTTATAAAGTATATAAAATATATTTAAATATATAAGAACTCTTAAATAATTACAAAAGTCAATCTGATTAATAACCACTGTTCTTCCTCTTCACTTGAGATCTGAAAAATAGGGTGATATCAATTTATGGAAATCAGCCGCCTCAACTACATGGTTTGATGTGCTCACTTAGTTAATTACTCAGCATGTGATTGTCTTAACTGGTGCATTTGCTTAGCTGTGAGATAAACAAACTATGTTCAAACTACTTAGAATTTAAATAGCTCAGTTTGTAGAGATAATATCATGAAATTGTAAATGATAGCGGTCCTTGGAGCGCTTTGCATTCTCCTGTACACGTGTGCTCTTTCCTAGATCCAAGTACTCATACGTTACACCTATTTGGTAGTCCTGGAATTGGCTAAATACTAAAGAGTGTATCATTAAATAATATGGCTTCCTTAACAGGCCAACACCATGCCTGGACAATGTTGTAAGTCTCACTTGATACAGTGATGCAGCCTTCAACTCAGTATTCTAAATTAGTCAAGTGACTCAAGTCGCTCTTTCCAGGATGCTGCAGTACAGATCAGAAATTTTCTTTCATCCACTCTTCGGTAGTCTTTGTTTGAATCACGTTGCTTTAACTTTCCTATGAACAGTTTCTATATGGACAGTTAAAGCCTTACCTTATTCAGGTCTCTTTCATCCAATGTCCTTGAGTTAAATATGCATAAACTTCCTGTTCTTTAATTACCAATATCCCTATCTTAGGACTCGTTTTAGGTTTTGCACTTTCTTTTTATCTTTCTTTTGCTCGTCAGCATGGATTTAGTTCCACAGAATAGTTCTGAATATTATCATTGACGATAATAGCACTTATATCTGAAGTATCTTCACATTTGTTATCTGTGAGTTTTTAAATTGAATTCTAAATGAGCCTTAGAGAATATACAGTGTTATACAGTTAGATACTGTACGACTTGTGCATGTAGAATTAATATATGCAGTTGTATTGTCTCTAGTTTCTCTTTTTAACATTAAACACTTTCCTTAATATTCTAATGCAGGCTGTGCAAAAATAGCTGAGATGAAAATATTTAGGAGGTTCGTTTCTAGTTGACTAAGCCTGGCGAAGAAGAGTTCGGTTCTGTTCGGCTTGGCCAAAATCAGGGTTCAGTTCGGGTTCGGCCAGTATCAGGGTTCAGTTCGGTGTGGGTTCGGCCAGTGTCAGGCTTTGGGTTCGGTTCGACCCAAATTCCAGATTTCAGGATTTGGTTCGATTCCCATCTCTAGAAAAAAATACATACTTGATTTTTCAAAGTAAACACCTTTTATAAAAGGTCTATATGCCAATATATTGAGCATTGCCAGCCGTAAACATAAGCACACACCCCTCCCCACTCTCCCACCACTCCTTTACTACGCTTTGTTTATTATGTGAGCAGAGTTACCACTACATATTATAAAAGGTTTATAGGGTTTATAGTTTAACTGCACTGAGTAAATGCGTTATTTCATTAAAAGAAATTCTCAATTAAAATTTGCTGTTAAAATCACCATTTGAAAAGCTAGTAAACACACTGACAAAAATTCATTTTTTTATTTTTCAAATGTGGGTTTAACGTCAAGGTTAGAAGCTTGAAGGGCTTCTCTTCAAGACGTCAGGTGTACCGGAGTGACCTGAAAGGTGAATGTCTGAGATTTTACTCTCTGATCAGCTCTACCGGGAATGGATCACAGGACCTTAGGAACGGCGTTTGAAACTTCACGCCGCTATCTAACGCGCGTAAACACTGAGCCACCGAGACATTCACATTCAAAAATTCATTTGACTAAAATTCTACATTGTACAAAATTCTGTTTACTTTTTGCGCTGAAAGGTCACGTGCCTCGGTGCTGCCATCTATACCATTTTGTAGTCATGCGCCATCATTTACAGAGAAAATTCTATTAAGATTTTTTAGTACGATCTGTTAACATTCTATGGTTAACATCTATTGTAATGGTTGTGAGGCTTGTGTCCGTCGCTGATAGTGCTTTTGAGAAGGAGCAAACATTCATGCCATTTGAAAGCCTAAGGACTGATCTATGCAGGTGCGGATCCAGGAAATTTTTAAGGGAGGGGCCCAAACAATTTTTTGGACAGTGTACACATTTTTGCTTACGCCCTGCCTTCTTCGGGACGTGACGCAACCAGAAAAAATACTGTGTAGGGGGGGCTCAAAATTTTCAGCAAACTGCGCTCGGCTCATAGAGTGAGTATATCCCCGTATATATCTTACGCCCCCTCCTCTCATACCGTACTAAAGTGAGAGGAAAACCTAAAATGCCCAAAATCCTACATATGTTTAGGAAAAAAGTGGATTAATTTTTTCACCTCGATCTGAGGCTCTGAAGAAACTCAGCGAATCTGAACCAATTGCAAAAGTGACCTTATTTTGGCGGAAGATGGGAGGGGGCTTAAGCCCCTCGATCCCAGCCAAGGCGGTTTGCACCACTGTTCCGGAAGAGAGTTCACATTTGTTATTTACACTCTTTTTCCTCTTATACAGTGGCTAAAGTGAAAATTGAGAGCTAGCGAAACGGTCAACATTTTTCGGGCTCCCCTTCCGTTATATGGGCCCCTAGTGGGGCCCATATTTGAAAAAATTCCAGGTAGTCAGACTGTTCGAGTTCCTTCTTGTACCCCCCTTAACCCCCCTAACGTCCTTAAAACATATTTACACCTAGAAATTGCATTGAAACAATGAAAAACATAATTAAAAAACAGTTGAAGACAATAACAAACTTATAAGAGCAATCCTACACACTTTTCTGGTGTGTGTTATGAATGTCGGCACTGTAACCTGTTATAATGTACTGCTTTGCAATTTACTAATCAAATTCTGATTTAATTTGTACTATTTGTTTAGTTTTTAGTGTCCTTCTTTTTCTCATGAAAGATGTGTCTGTATTTTATATTCTTGATTAAAATCTCTGATGCGTTTGCAATTTTCAATGGTCTGCAATCTTCTTCATTCCTGTACATATGGATCTATGAACTGGCAATAATTAATGCGCATTTGGAAAAGGCTGGAATGATATCAGTTTAAAAAAACAAAATTGCATAGTAGAGTTAAAGTAGCACATTGAATTTAATGATAACTGACAATTATGTGCCTCAGTCTCACACTGTTAATCATATGCTCCACTGTGGCGTTGTAGCCTACTATGGCAAAAAGTTGTCGGTTTGGATATTTTTGCAAGTCTAATTATATATAAGTGCAATTAACGATTTTAAGTTCTAAACATTTTTTTGGTTTACGATAGTTGACGTAGAATCTCAGTGGGCCACAAAGAACATCTATTTTTGAAGTGTATATTTTTTTATCAAATACTGCCTATTTTGTCTGTACTTGCTGACTTATTTCTACTTTAACCGTGATCATGTGTAACCTAAGTGCCTTAGAAATATAGATTAAGGGTTCCAAAATGTTACGATTAGACTTTTTTTGAAAGCTCAGAGTTTACCTTAAGTTTGAAGTATGATGTTTTAAATGTTGTACATAATTTTTAATATATCTTTTTGCTGTATGAGTTTTATCCTTATGCATTGGTGTTTGCTGTATACTTTTAGAGTAATGATTGACAAGGGACAGCATTGTACAATAATTTTGATGCACCAAACTGCCATTTTTCGGCTGAATCGTAACCGTCAAAGTCATTGGTAGTTTACTATGCTATGATTTGATATGTTAATCATCAATATTTTGAATTCAGTATGTATGTTGTTTAAAAAATTTGGTCATTAAAACCAGTATTGAATATAATAGTAGTCCTAATCTAATTAATATAATTATAGTCCTAATCTAATTAATATAATAATAGTCCTAATCTAATTAATATAATAATAGACCTAATCTAATTAATATAATAATAGTCCTAATCTAATTAATATAATTATAGTCCTAATCTAATTAATATAATAATAGACCTAATCTAATTAATATAATAATAGACCTAATCTAATTAATATAATAATAGTCCTAATCTAATTAATATAATTATAGTCCTAATCTAATTAATATAACAATAGTCCTAATTTAATTAATAATATTATGGTCCCTTCCCTACTTCTTCACTATACCCCTCCTCACAGTGTTGCCACTGCTCCACGTACACTGTCATCCTGGTAACACTGCAGCTATAGACAACACCCATCAACCCCCGTTGTTTCACTACCCCTCGAGTTACAATTCAATTGTCGATTCTCGCCCTCTCTTACGAATCTTTCGCTACTCCCCTACTGACTTCTCTCACCTGAGTGATGCGAAGTGATCATAATCTGCCAGACACAGTAATTGCCCTCCACCAAAAACTCCTTTCTTGGAATCTTGGTATGTGATCAGGTGAGATTCTGGACTGGTGATTGCCTAGAGGAGCTATTGAAGGGCAAGCCATGGCGTCGCCTGTTACGATATCGCGCCTCAAAGCAGAGGCGTGAGGGGGTTGAGGTCTCTGTATGAATTGTGCTAGAAGGTGCTAAGGGGAATTTTGATGGACGCCAGAGAGAACATGTTGTTGGGCAGAGGGTTCCTCGAGACGACTGTGGAGATTATTCATGGGATCGAGATTTAGCGCACTTGGTTTAGTTGCGCGTCAATTATCGAAGTTAAGCTACATCGACCTCGATTAGTACTTTGTGGGTGACCACCTTGTAAGACCGAGCATTGACAGCTTTCGCAGGACGGAAGGTTATTCTTAAATCCGCTCCGCCTGCAATTGATTCTCCATCAAAAGGCAAGATTACTAATAACCATGGAGGGGAAGGAGTAAATGGGCATTAAACAAGCATCTGTGTGTTTCCTGACCCAGTATGCCGTTATGTTATGTTTCTTTATTAGCTCTCAATCTAATTTAATTGATAGATTTAGAATGCCAGTGTTAATAATAAAATTCTTGCTTATTTAATTCCACACTATCAGGAACATTTTATAATTTGTTATAATTAGGAATATATTTCTAGTCTAACCAAGAGCACATTAATTTAGAATATTACTCAAAGTTTCTTAAATATAGTAGTGTCGATAGTTAACATCTGTTCATATAGATGTTAAGATCTTATCTGGGAGAATATTATTCCTGCTCTTCGTGCAATGTATCGATGCAATGGCATTAATGATATTATTTCGTTGTGTAATAATAAACAATTATTAATTGAACATTTCCGTTGTGTGGTGTTATTAGCAATATTATTTGAGTGCTAATTTGTGCTGATTAAATTTTTTCTGTCATGTAACTCACATGACTTCAGTAAGAGATTTGACATCATGAGGGCATATGCTGACGATAGTATTTAAACAAGTGTTACAGAGATGTTGGACATCAATCAATGAGTTGAATAAAGGATGAAGTGCTTTGTTTGAGCGTGAAAGCTTAGAAACTATACCTTAGATGACTGGGCATTATTAGAAAGCACATGTTATGATTTTGAACGTTATTTGGTGCTGATTAAATATTTTTGAGCATGAACATGTGAAGATGTTAGTTGGAACATAGTATTTTTAAACTTCTACCAATTTCTTGCATATTAATGTATTAATATGCATTGTCGTAGTGATTAAAAAACGAAGGTACATTGAACATTTCATGGGAAGAGGCTGTGAGGGTTGCTGATAATAGAAGTGAAAGGAGGAATGTTGCCGCCCTATGTTCTGTTCAGAACACAAGGAACTTATGATGATTGTACATTTACTAGACTATATATCTAGATAGAAAAATCTTGTTGTGTATTTAGTAATTACATTAGAAATAAAAATCCTGTAGGCCTAAGTAAGTTGAAACAGCATTCAGTTGAAGATTGCAGTGGCGTCGCCTCCAACGATAGAGATATGTGCAATGAGATTTCCGTTGCCCTCATAGAAGGTTAATCGTGTGTCTGAGCGTGCTTCAAAATTGGCACCTGATAAACACTTGTACTTCCATAGAAAATTGATCATAATATACACCGTTTGTTATCCACTGACCAGTAATAAGCTTCATAATTTACCTTAGGGTTTCAAATTTTAAACTCTCAGATCAATTATGAAGTTAAGAAAATAGTTATGAAATTATTGCATTGATATGGTGCCAAATTATTTACTCCAGATAGTCTTAACACATAGAATATCATATATAATTATTTGTAAATCTGACTGCAGAAATATTAAGGTAGCACACTAAAATTAGAAAAAATGCATAATTTGAATTTAACAAGAACAAATCCACAGAGGTTGAGTCAAGCATTTTCAGATTTTTACGGAATACTCTCATCACTTTTGTCTCTTTGATGTTAATCTTCATTCCATATTTCAATGCCCATCATTCAGACAATCCAATATCTTCTATAGGCCCGTCTCAATTCCCGCAACCATTCCTTTGTACCTCTACCATTTAAAATTTGTGTCGGAACCAGCCTTACTTGAATATATGCTGTTAGATACTGTAAGACATGTATATACAAAAACTAATAAATTATATATTTGTAATGTTCTTACTATCTTTATTTAATGTCAGGCTGGTGAAGAAGAAAGGAACTACAAGAGTTTGGTTCAGTTCGGTTTAGACGAAGTCTGGGTTCGGTTTCGGTTCGGGTTCGGCCAGAGTCTGGGTTCGGTTCCGTTCGGCCAGAGTCTGGGTTCGGGTTCGGTTCGGGTTCGGTCAGAGTCTGGGTTCGAGTTCGGTTCGGTCAAAATTCTAGATTTTAGGATTCGGTTCGGGTGCGGTTCGATTCCCATCTCTAATTATGAATGTTAGATAACCAGCAGGCAGTGAACTAAGAGAGAGAGAGAGAGAGAGAGATTATTATTATTTTGCTATTATTAAGTTTCCAAAGCGGTGTATCAATCAGTTTATTAACATTGTTCAGAAATTAAATACTCTTTACAGTTAACACATACAAGTACATTTAGGTAGGAAAACTGACGTTAATTCTTTACCATTTAATGTAGTAGTTAATTTAATTATTTTATATTCTTGCTTTGTTTTTATGACGTTCAAATATTTTATGTGCCCTATTGAGATTTAACCTTTTGTCTGCTGATTTCTGGGATATTTTTATGTACTTTTGTTTTGTAGTTATTATTTAAGACTTTACGCAAGTAATCCTTGTGCTCATTGTATAATTATCTAAGCCTGTATTACATTTTATATTATCCATGTGCATTCTGTATTAGACGTTCTGTTCATATACATAATACATATTCTATACATATCATCATCATCGTCATCACTCGTTTATTTCAGACAACAGTCCACAAGACATTGCACAATACAATGACAGAAACAAGAGAAAAAGACAGAAAATTACGTAGTCCAACATGAAAAGCTAAAAAAGCTAAACATAAAACAGTGATCAGCTTAAACAGAACCCTGACATGGAGGAAATAAGAGCATTATGAGACTTTTTGACACGTTTTAACAAACTAAACCGAGAGTTATATAACACTGTGTCAAATACCGGCAACCCAGTAGATAAAAACATTTCAGTGACACTACTATATTTTGGGAAGTTAAAAAATGATTTAACGCATTTTATATAGCAGGACTTCATACGACTAAGAGTAGCTAATTTAAAAACCTTCCACAAGGCTATATCATAGAAGCAAAAACAATAACTTCTAAATAATTTCAATTTAACAGAAATTGAGCATAAGCCAAATTTTCTTTTAAGAACATTAGTACGATAGAATAAATTCCTTATCTCGAGATTAATGTCCAAATCATCATGAAGGTCATTCTGTATGATATGACCGAGATACCTAAAGCTGGATACAAATGAAAGCTCATGGCCATCAAGAACAAAACTCGGAAAGGTAGCACAAATAGATTTATATATATATATATATATATATATATATATATATATAATAACATATATATATATATATATATATATATATATATATATATATATATGTTATGCTTAATTTTATTACATTGTAAGTTGTACATTTTATATTGCAGTATCTACAGTATATTACATTCGTAAACTTTGGCATTACTTCTCAATGAAATATGTCTGTTCATTGTAGGCTTCCTATAATTATGCTGTATTGAAGATTTTGAGTTATCTGTGGTGCTATTTACTTTTACCCAATGCATGACTTTGCTCAATAAAACTTACTAGTATACTCTTACTAGTATAGATCTTGAATCTTCAGTTATAGACGAGGCACTGTCACCTTCGTTGTCTTCGTGAGATTTTCATTATGTGAGACTTCTCAGCCTTAGTTATGCTCTTTGTAAGTTTGTAGTGTTTAAATCAGAGATGTGCAACCTTTTCGATAAGCGGGCCATTTCCATGGGAAAAATATTCGCTGGCCATATGGCTTTTTTAGTCACGACAGCAATTTATTTGTGTCAGAATTTACCGTGACCATCGTTTGATTATTGGAACGATACTAAATAGGACGTCGTTTCTTTTCAACATGTTTTTAACAATTTAATTTGAGTAGATCATTTGCAATGAGGTGTGCTGTGGGGACGCCCCTGACATTATGTTTGAAAAAGATTATTAGATATTTTGGTGCTTTTGCGCCATTTTGTAGGTGGATATTGTCATTTATGAGCAACAAAATTGGTGCAAATATGTCTTCTGCACTTATTTTTATGCACTTTGAACTGTCTGCTTTATGGTGTAAAATGCATGGAAATCTCGATCCACTTTGAGAGGCGAATATTCGGCTAGTTATGTAGATATTTGGATGCAATGGTGAAAAAGTAATAAAAAGTGGTCTATAATAAAACAAATGATGAATCTTCACAATCTCTCACATCTCTCTTTTTCAAGCCAGTGTCTATGAATTGCGACAAACACTAAGCCTCCTTTTCTTTAAGTCCTTTATCTTTGGAATGATTTTGCAGGATTTCGAAATTTTCACGGTTTTGGACCTTACTTTTGTTCTCCGACTTGGATTTGTCTCAATTGTACTCGATATTATCATGGACCACAGTAGAGTTGAATCAAATTAAATTTATGTCACTCCAATAAAATGTAACCATACACACGTAAACATACATAAGAGAAAAGGGACACAAAGGCGTTCGGGCACCAATATTTGCTCAAAACCAATAGGCATACAGTAAAATCCCAAGTGCTAATTAATTAGCACTCTAACTAATAATAACTAGTAACATTAGCTAATAAATAAGAATAATAAGAAAAAATCATAATAAATAGTAATAATAACTAAAAATAGCTATTATTATTATTATTATTAGGCCTACTTCTTGCAACACTGCTTTTCTATGACGTAATTAGCGCAATTTTATTTATTTATATTAGATTTGTTGCGTTCTTCGCTATCTAGGCTTAACGACCTGTCGAAAACAGTAAATAATAAGAAGCTTAATCATATATCTATTTTAGTATTAACCAATTAATAAATAAAATTATGCACTTAATTTGATCTTCATTTCTGTTTTCATAATATTCTCCTCATCCTGACATAATACTTCAATTTAACTTAATAAGAAAACTAAAAAAGATCAATATACCCTGTAGAGTTCACACACAATAGCCTACACAAACCAGCAAAAGGAGCAGGAAAAGCACAAACTAAATGCAAACTATGGTGAACCACGTGGTGATCTGTGTTATAAAGCTGATAAAGCTAAGGTTAACGTCGGTTTCCGCACTCGAAAGCGATGTCAGTGACGAGAACATATAATTATTGTTAGTAGAGTGATTAGATTCTCGTAATAAATTTCAACTCCATAGAGTTACGACAAAATGGTTTTACCAAGACAGACATTTGATTAGGAAATCTTTAATAGCGTAGCCTAGGGGTAACGTCATGAAGTTTGGTATGACTTATCCAGCGGTGAATTGAACTCTCGTGAGATCGAATCCCAGCCGCGCTTATTTGAGAGTAAAATCTCGGACATTCACAGGACTGGTTATACGGAAAATGGTATAAATTGCCCAACGGTTTAAACATGTGGTATTAAAATGTGATAGATATCAACATAGTTGATCATTTCATAATATTGTGTACAACAAGATTTGTAAGAGAATTAAGTTATCAGAGAGATAGTGCGTAACAGGAGTAACTATTGCAGGACGATGGAACAACACACTCCAGAATCTGAACATAGAAAAGTTGATTATTCGTTCTTTTCGGGTTTCATTTTATTAGATTTCTTAAAGAATCATCCCTTCGTTTGAATTTAAAAGTTATACATCTTTGCACAGCATAAATTAATTTTTCAAATATTCTCTTTAAATTAAGCTCCATGAGACAAATACAAACAATTTTGTTGCAATGAAATGTTTGCAAATATAATCTCTCAAGCTATACATGTAGAATAGACTACGTAAGATTTTGATAAAGCTTTGCTGTTTGTGAAGGGATTAACTTGTTGATTGATCTATGGAGTGCTCTTTATGGAGCGTGAAAGCAGATTCTAGGTACGACTATGTACCTTGGACCTGCTACTTGGCAGAATATAAGAGAAAGAGGGATATATGAATTTAAAATTAAAAAAAAAAAATATATATACATTTACATGTATATATATATATATATATATATATACTCGTATATATATATCACGTGTTGTGTCCGCGACACTGAAGTGTAGACCGATGAATAACTTCAGTGTTGTTTGAGTCGACTAAGGAAAAACTGAGGAAGGCAGTGGGAAACCACTTCAACAGCCATAATTTGCCAGAGTTATAGGCTACCTAAGGCATGGATGAGGCGCAGCCTTATGTGAAAACATTAACTGATTGATCTATGAAGTGCTCTTTATTGAGCATGAAAGCAGTCTCTGAGTAAGAATATGTACCTTAGACTTGCTACATGGTAGAGCACAAAATAGAAAGCTAAACGTGTAGTTTGGAAAATATGTAGGCCTAATTATGCCTTGTTACTGGGCATAGGGATGCCTGTTCTTTCATCCCTAGTTCTATTGTGGATTGAAATATGTTAGTAAATGTTATGTTGTAAATATGTTAATTGTTTATGCTCTGCTAGTTGTGTAAGTAAGGTTTTAAACTTTTTTGCGTATGTCTGAAACAAGCAATTGTGCTTTCTGACACAGTGTTTGTTATGTTATGTGAGAAAAAGCTAAAAAAGCTGATTTTAACGTCATTCTCCTCACTCGAAAGCGATATCATTGACGGGAGAGCCCAGGATTTGAACCCCGACCATAGTGATCCTCGATCGAGTATCTTACCGACATCGCCACTGGCTCCAGCCATGGAGAAACATGTATAATAATTGTTCATGGGCATTGTATAATCATTGAATCTGTCATTGAAGTAAACGTCTATTAATAGCGAAATTATATTAAAATTATAAGTATTATTAATTAATATAATTTAGAAGTATATAGAAATTACAAGTAAATTAATAACGAAACATTAGCCCACAGAGCAGAAATCCATGTCGACAGATCCTAGACGACCCTTCTCGCCCGGCATCCCCCGCAAGCCTCTGACGTTCTGGCAACACTTGCCGCTCAGCGCTAAGCTCCCCGTGCCTAGGTATACCACTGAATGGAAACCTGTCTACCACACGACCAGTCTCAGCCGTGTGGTACGTACCAGCTTGTCCTGAGATTATATCCATTGGCTATATTCATTGGCCTTAATTTCCCCAGTGAAAGATGAACCAGAATGAATTGAAGTTGACACTAGAAGTGAAAGCTTAGCCATTGATAAATCATTAATGCTATTAATTTTTATTGTTTTATTTCGTATAGTTACACTATAACTTACCCCATGTGCTACATAGTTTCCTTTCTTCGTTGTTTTGTACTTTTTGTTATATCCTCCTTTTCATGGATATTAGTGGTCCTTCTCCTTTTCATTGTTATCAGTAATCGTTGCCTTTTTAAAAATGCATTTCCGCAGTGAAAGATAGATTTGAATTATATAGAGATTTTAATTAAAGCTTCGTGAAACTGAGGATGACACCATATGGATGCTTCACAATGAACACACGTCCTACTCTTTGACCACAAGGTTCTTTGGTAAACCGCAAAATCATTTCTTTATTGGAAGCTTGAGTAATTTTTAAAGTCTGTATTTTTATGTATTATTTATATACATTTTGAGATTCTAAATCAAGTAATTAGCTTACTAGTGTGATAGTTTGATAGGCCTATCTATATAGATATAAAATCAAAACAGGTATTACGTAACTTGTAAGGCAATTCACTCAAACGAAGTTCTAATTAATAGGCCAATAGATGAAGCTCTTGATATATGTCTACGTTGTTGAATGGATAAATGTTCGGTTTTTACATATGGACTTGACTCTATTCTCTGTTGGGCCAAATAAATAGTTATGTCTCAGCTCTACAGTGGCTGCAACCAAATAAAGTCACACATTCTCGATCATGATAAATTGGTAGCAATATGCACAGAGTTCTTGTGCTAGAAGTTCGAGGATTTTAGAACTGAGATAAATAAAATATTTCCGATCGCACAAGCCTCGTCTTTCGAAGACAGACATTAATTTTGTGATGCCTGACGCTGTGGAAAATCGGTTTCTCATTTAGTTGGTCTTAGTTGTCTTTTATTATAGCGATGTATGTTAAACAACAGCTGCACCGATCCTCTGATGGTCTGGACTTTGACAGATGGGACCCGATGCTGCGCAGAGCTCCGGGACCCGGGTTCTACAACCAGCTCAACGATCCAAACCTCGCCATGTTCCTCTGTCATCCGGTTCGTATTGAATTGGATTGAAGATGGCATCATTTTATTTAAGTAGGTTAGTGGTTTAATGGTTTAGATCTTCTATAATGGTTTAGATCTTCCACACTCATCCTCTTTCTCTTTCGATAGTGCATTTCCAAGGAACAGAGGAACAGATCCAGTTGACATGCCCATACTCACACTTGGTTTTCACTTTGTCTGGTGTTTTTCCAATCGATCAACTGGTAAATATGAATCATCAATTATGATATGATTGTAGCCTTTAGTTTAGACAGGCCTAGAGAGGATTTCTGAGGTAGTTCTCGAAGCAGTTTTAAACTTGAGTGGTCATTTGTTCAATGAATTCACAGTAGATTATGGGTGCATTCTACTCTGGTCTGAATATAATTGAGCTGAGAGAATAAAAGTATTTGAAAATTGTTTCTATTTGCGGTTACCGCGATTGAAACTCTTAGGAGAAGTGTGCTCTTCTTACAATTTAGCGGTTATTTTTGTTGAACGCCCCATATCTGCTGCGCAATTTATATGAATACGCATGTTTTAGAGCACCTCATTGATGACTCATTATTCTATACATGCTTTGTTCTTGCCATACGAATTTTTAGAGAAAGCTGAGCAGTGGACATTTATTTATGAGAATTACTTATGTTGTATTTGATCAAAAATATACTTGAAAATAACTGATAATTTAATTTCATAAAGCCGGTGTAATTTCGTATACTACATGTATGCCGAGCTTTAATGATTTTATCTCACTGTAAGATTGATTTAATATAGTTTCTTTTAGAGATAATTTAATTTATAAAAAGCTTTTAATTTAATTTCCCCGCAAAAATTTGTTTTTTTCAAATTCAACTACTTTGCTAAATATCGCGAGATGGCTGGCACACACTCTGTTTGCAACAGTTCCTACGCTTTTATATTGACATTAATTCGTAGTGCTCAATACTGTCATGGACGCTTCTGGACTTTTAATTGTGGTTGTTGCTGTTGATGGTAACTCTGCAGCCACAGCCGGAGCGCCTATGTTTCCACGGCCTGAGTTCTGGGGAGGGTGACGTCATCTGTACGCTGAAGGATTTGAATCTATTCAGATCTTATCTAAGTGACGAAAACATCAGGCACTTGAAAAGAATGGAGGTCTGGTACTTTAAATACTAACAATAGTAATAACCTCCGGTCATTTCTATAGCAATGTTACTGTCGGTGACCGGTCTTCGAGACTGCTTTACAGATTTCTGTCTGATGACTTCTATAAATGCGGTAAATACTATATTTATTGATTTTGCTATTGAATTAAGTCATCTCGCATCTTTACTAATCGCTCAATACAGCTCAGTATCGTTTCAATTTCACACTGTACAAGTTGTTAAATTGAAATGATATTGAGCTGTACTGAGTGATATTAACTGTATTTATATGTATTATTGTTAACTGTATTTATTATGATTTATTGTTTGTGATATTTTTGCATAGAGTTATAAAACGAAATGTAACGACTTTTTCTCAATAGACCAATGTAATTGTGTTCATATTTCCAAGAATTCTAAACATTGCGCGCATTTCGCGCTCTCCTATTGGCTGGAGCAACCTGTGCCGGTTGAAAGTCTACCGCCTGGTGACAAACTTTGTTTTAATTTACGAGAAAGATAACTGCCTGAGCCTCAGCAGATATCTTCTCCGTCACAAGTAGCTGACATCAGCTCAGATATCGAGCGAAAATTTCGTTCATAATATGCAAAAGCTACTTTCGGCGACGATGTCGTTCGGAGTGAAAGACATCTTTGCCACATAAGATCGGCTATTAGTACACTGAAAAAATGAGCGATTAATAGATTGAAAAGGAAGAGAGTTAGAGGGAGGAAGATAGCGGAATGAAAGAGAGATAGGGACAGAAAGAAATAAGAGAATAGACAGAGATTGGAGACACGGAGTAAAAGAAAGAGAGGGATGTGTGAAAGATGGGAATGTGAGAAAGACATTGAGCGCGCGCGTGCGAGAAAGAGAGAGATAGAGAGAAAGAGAGAGAGAGCGAGAGTGCGAGAGAGAAAGAGAGACAGTGTGTGTGTGTGTGTGTGTGTGTGTGTGCGTGTGTGTGTGTGTGTGTGTGTGAGAGAGAGAGAGAGAGCGAGTTAAGAGAGAAGTAATAGAGAATATATGGTATTAACTCTTTCTGCATTTCAGGCCAAGGATTACATTCCTAAATGTTTAGACTACGAGAATATGGTGAAGAACTCGTTGAAGAATGAAATGTCTGAGAAAAACTGCCGACTTGTTCAGCTACCGCGGAGACAGTAAGATCTTTTTTACTGTTATTTTGTTTTTTATTTGTTAAAACATTTTTTTACCTAGCTTTTGGGAATCAAACTGACTCAAAATGTTTATGTCGTCATAAACATTAGCTCACACATTTATTAACTCACAAACTTTCTAGTTTTTAAAAGTTTCAATTAATAATTTTAAAGTGATTCCAAAATGTATTGCCTTTTGTTTTTTAATATTTAGAGATTTGACACACCGCACTTGTTACAGTTTCCTTGCTCAACGCTGAAACTTCTATGTGGTGGCCCGTCCAATGACTAACCGAGCCTGGTGTTACTTAACTTCCTAAATGAAGCGCTCATATCAATATACTAAAACCCAAAAATGATAAATCCCGATCCAGAGTGAGAGAGAGAGAGAGAGAGAGAAAGAGAGAGAGAAAGAGAGAGAGATTGAGAGAGAAATAAATAAGTTCATCATTACTGATATATGATTACATTCTTTTGCTTGTTATGTTTTCATCTCATGGGTAATAATATTACTGAATAATATTTACTTATATTTACAGAATAATGCAATAATATTATAATTTTAACATGGAAGACATAGAACTCGGAGTATTGTGGACTCGATAGTCCATATACAGTGTAGATATACAACAATTTTCTCGTATATTTGTATAACTGTCAGTAATGTGAAAATAATTGTATAATTGTAAGAATTTGAACATTCCCTTTACTTTATAGTATTGGCTGTTAATATTATCCACTAAAAATATACACAAACTTTGTGGATCAGATATTCAGCGATATTGAGACAGAAGGAAGCTGAAGAGTTGCCAGGAATTAGGGAGACTGTGATGTCCACTATGCCACAGCAGCAGATCTTACAGAAACAGGCAGAAGAAAGACAAATATCTTCTATTCACTGGAGATATGTGCTCGTAAGATCTTATTTCATTCATTGTTCTATGATTAGATCTATCTCTCTCCCTCTCTCTCTCGCTTTCTCTCTCTCTCTCTCTCTCTCTGTCTCTCTCTCTCTCTCTCTATCTGAACTTGCCTCTAATATGAACCTTCTTTAGGCAGACTATACAAAAGAGTAGTCAATTACTTCATAACATCTAGCCGCTAGGCCCCGAGTCATTCAGCACCTTCATTTAATTTATACGGATGACGATTTTTGGGTTGTTAGTGACAACCAAAGTTGAAAAACTCGGACAATTATATAAAATTTGTTTTTTCTTTCTTGATTGACCTTGCATTTCACGATCCGAACTAGACTAACAGGCCATCAATATATTATCTAATTCACCCATTGATAAGTATTTCTCGCTAATGTCTTTATCTAGTTTTACGCCCAACAACATTTAACATAGCCAATTGCAACGCACTAAAAACCTTCATGGAATACGCTGGTGCTGGTGCTAAAAGTTTCATCGTTAAAAACTTGGAAAATATTAAAGGTTATACCACCGAACCCTGTTCAATTCCAGTGGGGTAGCTAGGATTTATTCTTGAAGAGGCACAATATTTTAGGAAATTGACCTAATCACGGTTATCACACGCTTTAAACAATATCTGCACTTATATTTTGGGCTTAATAAATGTTTACATAAAATTTTGGAGGCGCATGCTCTCCCTTGGTGTTATCTAAAATCACGCCCCTCTCGCTGTGCTAGTTCTCAATAGATGGTTCGTGGTTTATTTATTGATTAGAATCGCGAGGAACGGAAGAAGAAATATCGAAAGTACTTGGAGAAGAACGCTCGCAAGGAGGCTGTTCGTCGTTGTCGTATCCAGCAGGAACATGACGATCGTCAGAGAAAGGTTGTCATACTAGCTAGACCACTTGACAAACGCACACGTACCTTAGTTATTTGTAGCCTTTTTTAGACGCATTGGAACTTGGAATACATTTGATAAGGGTTTATAATTCGTAGTTTTAATCGTTGTATATTTTGTAAGTAGGACAAAATTTAAATTGCTATACTGTAGGTTAACTTTTTAATGAACTTATAGTTTTTGAACAATATAATAAATAAATGAAACTAACTGTTAAATTACATAGTACAGAACTTCGGACCCTGCTGCAGAATCTTGCATATTTATACAAGTATCTATAATGTCAAATCAAGTACTTAAGAAGCCTAACCGGTTTAACATATCCGTTTTACAATCACGTGACTGTTGCGCCTCTGAGGCAGTATTAAAGGGCGAGTTCCTGAGCACCTGTCACAATCATTATTAGCTATCTGAGACGTTAAGAAGTGGCTTTAAGGGTAATGTTATGGTACGAATCCGTATTAATAGAACTGACTGAGTTAGAATGACTGGAAGTGACGGTATTGTGGACTAGGCTTGGGAGAATTGGAACAACAGGGCAAGAGGTCAGCTGATGCTGATTGAACAGACGGAGGCTAAAGCCTGTTCAGACGCTGAGATCATGAGAAAGAATATCGCAATACGAGCGAAACGAGACCAGCGTCGCTTCGAGGAATACGAAAGTAAGTTTGAACAGAATCTTTTAGATTTGATTATATTTGTTACTTGTTTAGTAAATACATGTAGTTTGATATTTTTTAAATATCTAATATCGGTATTGAAAATGTCAAAGCATAAGAATTCTCATAAAAATTGTCCACGGATATATCAAGGACTGACGTCTCAATCGCGCACTAAATGAAATGTCTGATTGAATTTAGCAGCTCAAAAATCCAGACTAGACAGACTAGACTTTATCAATTATATACTGCATTATGGTATACTCATAGGTAAACGATTAAAAATGATTTTATTTCCATTACTACGGACCCTCGGCGGGGGTACGGGGCGCAACCCTGTTTAGTGCCTAGGGGCGCTGATCACCTAAGTCCGGCCCTGCAAAGCCAGTGCTCGGCCCGTCGCTGATATGCATTGAGACACGAAATTGAGGTTTTACTTAAGCCTTATTAAATCGTATTTCAGAAAAACTTCTTGACAAGATAGATGGGTGGAGAGACGAAAAGGAAAGGAAACAAAGAAATATTGAGAGGAATAGAGTCACACAGATGATTAAGAACGAAATGAAATCTGAAAAGGACATTCATCAATTTGAAGGTAGCCATTGTATTTTTATATTTCAAATAATTTCAACAATAACTTAAATATAATAATTTATTCTACTATTCTATTATTATTATGGATACATTATTGTTGTCTTCATTTGCTAGTTCTGTATTAACTCTAGGCTTCAGGTCTAAGTTTGAAATATTTAGACGTCCAAGTTTGTATAAAATTTGCCTGATAATCGAAAAAATAAATGCTCGAGTCTCAATCATACTATCTTAGGCTAAATCCTATTGTCATAGGTTAAACACTCATAATAAATTTATAACAAATAAGCATCAACGGTGATATCTGTCTCATTTAGAAGGATTAAATGGTTAGGATTAACCATGGAATGAAGTAATAATAGCCTACCAGGAACCTGTTAAGCGGTCTCGAAGGCCGTACACCGGCCATGACACCGCTATAGAGATTGTCGGAGGTTATTATTATTATTATTATTATTAGCAAATTTCTACAAAATTCTCAGTGTCGTCAGTCCTGTAAATGTCCCATATTTCACTCTCAAGTCATCTTAACCAGGAATTGATCCAGGCACCTCAAGAATGACTAAAAATTTACTAATAATATATTCGTTTATTTTCGTTCAATCTGACAACCCCCCGCAGAAAGTTGCAGTACAGAAGTTATTCATCACTGTATTTCACGACGTTATTTGACGCTCTACATACTGAGCTGTTTATACATTCTAGATATTATATTTTGACATTCTCTGTCAGGTCTATGCCTAACGAAGATGTCGAATGAATTATAAAAATGGAAAATACATAAAATAGAATGAATGTTTTTAAAAAGAATCTAGAAAATTGAATAATTTCGTTAAAATGCTTGATCTGTCAGTGCTCTATGTTTGATGGTAGATATGGTGTACGGTAAAGATAGACCAGAAGACATCTGTGATTTAGGCAACCTAGAGGGTGCGTTATTCTTTGTAAAGTTTAAATTTCAGAGCTCTGATTTAAACACTACAGGGATATTTCTCAAATTAACATCTGCTTCATTGTAATCTCAAGTCAAATATATATTATGGTAGCTGTTCTACTAAAATGCAGGTGAGCTTCTAGTCTAATTTCTTATATTATTTTTAAATACAAAACGGACATATTAATTCAAAATTAATCGCCCGTAAAACATGAAATTTTGTCAATTCTGACGAAATGTTATGTTATGTCGTGTCATGTGATCATCCTGGGGTTGGTTCCAGTCAAAGATTTCGCTCGAAACAGCAAAACCAAAGATTTATATTATATTAAGATAGATATTAAAGATTTCAAAGATTTCCGACGAAATAGCTCAACGAAATTACTGTAACTAACTCAACAAAAATAAAAACGTTCAATAAAATGTGGATTCATCAGAAACTAGACAATAAGACTATGGATGAGAGAACGTAAGGTAACGTTTCTCAGGGTCAAACGTTGAACTGAACTTGATGATGGTAAGAATGTTTGCAGTATCGTAATGCATTACTGTATGGATCTAACCAACATTGAACTCTCCGTTTTCTCTCTCTTAAATCTCTTCGCCAAATCTGATCCGCAAACTTGGAGCGAATGTTGTATAAAACAAAAGTAAATTGCAGACAATCCATCGGAAAGTCTCTTTAGTATACACTTACAGTGGTAGTGGTGTGTACTAAATTGGTTTAGGACAGATTATGGCAGGGGTGTGGAGCTAGAACAGAAGTGGGGTTGCGGAACAATCTGCTATGCGACCATGCATGATCTAATTATGTCGATATACAAACACACTGTAGGGAAAGGCTGTTTGTGCAAATGTCTCTGTGGGCTAAAAGTAGTCGAAGTGGATTGACCAATGCAGTTCAGTGTCTAAGGAACTGTGGCAATCTCTAAGAATAAAATTTTGCATTTATTTTGCACTTAAATGCTGTATATTTTAATCTTTTCTAAACTGGTGTCATGCTTGAGAGATCTTATATCTAGGAGGATATCAAAGTTGGCAAAGCTGTATTCTCTGTTATCGAAACATTACATAATGTTTGGTGGAAGACATGCGACTCAATTATTGAAACAATGTGCATGACTACTGATCTGCTGCAGTAGATACGCTACTGGTAGGCCATAAATGAATTTATTTACTGGTATATGATTTATTGCACGCCATATTTTTAGAGGCTTCAAGCGAACAGAGTCTGAAGGCAGTGGCTCTGGCCCGTAACATCAGCATAATTCCATCGCAAATAGAAATAGATCTGCCGGAAGATCTGTCGTTCTCTTCATCATCAAAGTCGGAGTCTCGTATGATATTTTAATTAAGTTTTATCTTTTGTTTTAGGGCTTGCTACATACGTGTGTATTGGTGAGTAGAATATAAACTGAAAGTTTTGTTAAGCCACTGTAATTCACGTAAAGAGTAGCTTTACTTGTCGCTGATAAGTAATTAGTATAATTAATTTAAAGATGAGTGAAATTTAAAATTAATAAATTAGTTAGTATATCAACAAGTCTGAAATAAGTTCTAAACTAACAAATCCGATAATGACTTAACAGATAAACTAATTTGAGTTATTTAGTGTTTTTGTTTATTTTGACGTCTTGGTTCCTACTATATACAGACTGGGGAAAAATCCCCTAGCGAAATCTCAATAACTTTAAGAAAACTCAAAATATCTCTACGCAATTTACGAAACTTCAAGGGGAGGAATTTCTGCGTATATCCTGCAAATTTTATGAAAATCTATTGAGCAGAAAAAAAATTACAGCGTTTCTGCGAAAAAAGTGCAAAATCAGTTTTAACAAGCCTTGTTTTACCAAAAGTCTTAATAACTTGGACAAAACTCAAAATAGTTTTACAAAATTGTCGGAGCTTCCAGAGAGGGAATTTCTACATATGTCCTGCAAATTTGGTGAAAATGTATTAAGAAGTAACAAAAATACAGCGTTTCTTCGAAAAAATGTTAAAATCAATTTTAACAAGGCTTATTTAAACAAAAGTACCGGATATTTTCTTCAAAATTTAGAAATAATTTTAACAGAAGAACGAATTTTAAGCATCTTTTATTGGAGTAGCTAACAAGGTAGTGCAGGCTTAAACTCCACCACTTAAGTAAACGGCCCTTTTCAGGGTCGTTATTTTCTTTAAAAAGAAGGACTGACATTTCGAAAAGCCTTGTTAAAATTGATTTTAACACTTTTCTCGTAGAAATGCTTTAATTTCGTAAAAACTGAAAATATCTTCATCAAATTTGCAGGATATACGCAGAAATGCCTCCCCTAGAAGCTCCTTAAATTTCGATGAGATATTTTGAGTTTTCTTAAAGGTATTGAGATTTCGCTAGAAGATTATTTTTATTTGTCCCAGTCTGTATACATGTATATACATGAATGCATACTTGTAGAAAGTACATAAATAAATGTAAATATCATTCACTCAATCAACCCATATGAATTTAACGTCCAATTCATCGCCATTGAGGAATGCTATGGACGTCTTAAGCGGACTCTGCACCAACAGACCCCAATGCATCACACGACGACGACTAAGTATACAAATTAAAAGTATTCTCTCTGTGTGTCTTTCTCTTCTCTCTCTCATTCAATTTATCTCTGCTTTAAGTTATTCATTATTATCTCTTTGTGATAAACTCGCTACTGATATGTTCTATCTCAGAAGTGTTGAAGGAAATCAAATCTGGCCAGGCCAGTGATAACGGTCCTTGGGCTCTGTTTCTGAAAGATAATGAGGTATCTATGCTATATTTCCTCATATGACAAAAATTAACGTGACTTGTTATTTAATTACTTTTACATTATGAAGTTAGGTTCGTATTGATTAATGCTCAGATTAAGAATTTAAACACACTGCTTAATGAATTGATCATTCGCGTTGTTGATGTCTATCACTGAATGCAAGAAAATAAGGAATTTTGTTGAAGTTTCTGTTTTTCTTTTATTTTAATGGAGAGTAAACGACATAACAGCTAGAATGAACATTAATCTTCGGATATTTAAGTTAACGTACAAAGCTTATATGATGATTTTTTTGACAGTTGGAGACAAAAAGTCAGATCACTTTGTTTCAAAATTTTACTGAAATTATTTTGTCAGTGCATTTTTACTAATTTACAGTTTTGCAATGCACAGGATGGTTCGGATGGGTCCTGCACGTATAATTCTGACAGTCAATTCGACGAGGAAGCCCTCGATCAATTAGACGAGGAAGCTCTCGATCAATTCGACGAGGAGCAGGAGGATGAAGAAGAAAAGGAAGAGGAGATCGAAGACAACAACGAGAAAGAATCAGATCCTTGTCTGCACGGGTTCTGGTACAATCAGTCCGACATGGATTCTGTCGGGTGTCAGACAGCGTTCTATCGAATACCCAGTAAATAATAATAATAACAATAAAGGTTTATCGTCCGCTTCCTCATCCAGGGATGATGTCAGGGACGTCCCCACGGCATACATCACCACAGATTAGATAACAATCAATCTATCAATAGATAAATCAATCATTCAGTGGCTTTCAATCGGTCGGTCGGTAAATCATTCAATCATCAATCATACAATCAATCAATTAACACTTTATTGAATTAGGTACTGAAGAATCATTTTTAAAAACACTTTATTTTAATTTTTCCTTTTCTTCAAAGATTGTATCATTGTTGTTGATTAAAAGCTTAAAGTGAAGCAATGTTCGTAATTAACTAATGCGTCGCTACAGTGAATGAATTAGTTTCTTTAGCAATCATGTGCAACTTCTTATTGGTTTATTATATAGATATCCTGCTAGAAACCGATACTTACAATAGTAAAGGTTTAACGTCCGTTTCCTCATACAAGGGTGATATCAGGAGAATATGAAAATACTAAAAATATAATTTATTATTCGTCACTGTAATTTTGCAATAGTAATTGACATTGAAGGCGCACGTATTCCTTTATTAGATATTATAAATGAAATGATATCGAAATCATTCTAAAGATAAAATCTTTCACCTTCTCGATCAATTATAAGTATCAATCTGCCAAAAAACCATGATTGCGTCATATTTGACGTAAACCTTAATTTCAAATTTCATATCTTTTTTGTCTGTCGTTCTTTTTAGTGGAAATTCGTCAGATGAGGCAAACACGACCATCTTTTACTAGAAATTCAGCCACAATCCTTGCAAATTTCATAGTTCATTCAAAGCGTGACTTCTGTAATTCTTTATTATATGGGTTGCCTTCGTCATCTCTCATTCGTTTACAGCACGTCAAAAATTCTCTTCATCGCATGTTGTTTCAAAATTGTCTAGATTTCAATCGCACTCTTTTTTCTTACCTCGCAATCTGCACTGTCTCCTCATTAATCTACGCATAAAGTATAAAATAGCTCTGTAATTTATATTCTCGACGATTTGGCAAACCTTCCTACGTATCTGCTATTTCTCTTCCTTTTCGTCCTTTACGTGCGCTTTGTTCCAAAGACTTTCAATCATGTTCCGTGACTTTCACTCCAAACGTTAACTTGATTATGCTAATCTAATAGCTAAAACAATATACAGGCAGTGCTGAGCTTAACTTTACTAAATGTAAGTAGCTTATAAGTTACCATATATTGTAAATACTATATAGTATAAATTGCACAATTCAGAGAAGATATTGGAAGATATTCAGAGGAAGATGCTGAGTGCCTCTAGCTCTTTTACGTCTTTCTACACAGACGTCTCGGAAATGGATGAAATCGTGCTTGGTATTACGTACAATGAACAGCTGAAAGGTTTCTGAATCCTAGCTATCTGAAAGTTATAGTAATTATTTACATTGTAGTGTACGTGCCAATATACAATAGGGCAATCTTTTCCTGCTTGTGTGGTAAAGGGTGACTAGACTATAACTTCGGAACGCAATGGAAAACGTACTAAAAATTGATATTTCTTCTGCGCTATACTGTAGATTAGATTAAGCATGGTTAATTCAGCATGACATCGCCCGGGATCACCTGGGTGGTCGAAGAGTGCTCTTGAAGAGCGTAACACAGACAGTGGTTATAATAAATATGAATTTTGGACCTTCCTCTATGCAAGATATACGAAAAAGAAAAATTCTTTTTAGACTTTATCACACATTTTATCTCTCTACCTTATCATTTTAGTGGTTGTTGTTATTTAATAATCTTTTGATATATAATGTACTGTTCATCCATCTTATTACTTCAAGAAAGTAATTGAATTTCATCATACTCTTTTGGTTGGTGTATCCTTTTGTAGCTTAATTTATATTTACTTATTTTTAATTTTTAACGGTTGGATTAACGATTCAATTACAAAAATAAGATAAATTTAATTATTGATCAATTGTCCTATTTGTTAAAACAGCGACTGCTGCAAACGTTGGACCTGCGGCCCCTATTATCTCCACAGTGTCTGAACGTCTTCTCCATTCTCTAGCCACGACAGTCGAGTCCATACTGGAAACGGTATGTATAGGCCTATACATAAATATATATATATGCATACACACACACATACACACACACACACACACACATATATATATATATATATATATATATATATATATATATATATATATATACTGCAGTATACTAAAGTTTTGCACTAGAGCAAAAACTATAGTTTACTTACTTTCCATTCAAAACACTGTAGTGCATACTATGGTATCTTCTATATTAAATTTGTAGTAAACAATAGTATACTATTATAGTATTATATTTAGTCTATAAAAAACACAACCACACTTCTCCTAAATTAAGATCTTTATTCAGGTGATAATAAAGTCTCTTCAGTCCCTGCTCCAGTGAGCCTGAAAACCTTACCCAAATTTCAGATCAAGCAGGAATATTGTGCATGTAGGGAAATTAACTTGACTTTCTTTTAACTTAGCGAAACCAATGTCCAAAAATTTTTGCAATACCAGCAGCAAAAGATTTCAGTGCTATGATATGAGATCACGAATGGAAAAGTCTCAAATAGGCTGATGATATGGTGTGGGACAGAGAGGATTGGAGAAGGTTTATTAGTATCCCGACCTTAGTTAAACTGGGATTCAAGCTAAGATGATGATGATGATGATGATGATGATGATGATGATGATGATAGATCACTTGAGAGCTAAAATGTAAACTTTACAATGTTCTTGCTGTTTCTATTGTGATCTCTGGACGAATGGAGGACATTTTTCTTCAATAAACGAAACATTTCTCAAACTAGTTAAGTAGGTCGAAACATTTATCAAATTAGTTAAATACTTCGAAACATTTCTCAAAAGTAGTTAAGTAGGAATATGGAAGAGGTGTAAGATATCTATTATTCGTGTTGTTCGAAATGTTTCAGATATTCGTAAATCCTGAGGTGACGCTACCAGAACTGAAGCCGAGGTGCCTCAAGGCTCAGGAGCTGGCTAAGAAGGCTGAGGTCACGATTCTAGAGAGCCCGGAAGTGGTGACATCACCCATTGTCGACACCATGCTCGATAATGTGGGCAGAGAGCTGCTTGCCTGTGATGAAGAGTTTCAGGTACTTCTATAAAATAAGCTGGTAAAGCTAATGTTAACGTCAGTTTCCTCACTGTAAAGCGATATCAGTGGCGGGTGAGCCCAGAATTTTAACCCCGCACATACTGATCCGCGGTTGAGTATCTTACCGACATCGCCTCTGGCTCAAACCAGTGGCGATGTCGGTAAGATATTATTTTATACTTACGTAGTCTTTCTTTTTGTTGGTGCCCGTGCGTTGCTCTGCTGCAAACTATGCTTCACATTGTTGAAGAGTGCCAGATGTCAAAGATCGACAGTGTTTTGGCCCGTATAAATTCTGCTGATGAAGATACTTAACGATAAATCTATCAAAGCTGTTAACATTTAGTCTGATTTAGTGAAGGATTGATAACACTATCACAGCAGATTTGTCTTTCATTCCATTAGTTGTAGCAAATTAATAGTATCCTGTTGCTATTAAATAATTTTCTTATAATTGCGGCCTAAAGAAACATTTCGGAATTAATTCTGAAGTTGTAATGTCTTATTCAGTTCCATGAA
The DNA here is from genome assembly GCA_905160935.1 of Enchytraeus crypticus. Lineage (NCBI taxonomy): Eukaryota > Metazoa > Annelida > Clitellata > Enchytraeida > Enchytraeidae > Enchytraeus > Enchytraeus crypticus. Next base: position 1,003,967 of record CAJHZI010000641.1, read on the forward strand.
AGTGAATGAGGATATACATTTAAAACAATACAGTTTACCCACTATGTTTTATCCAGCTAGCAAGACAGCACTCTATAGCTACAGAGAGACGCCATCCAGATTCAATTCTATTAACTGCTTGCTTTTTATTGACTGAATTGTTTTATTATTTTTTATTTAAATGTTCTACTTAAATCTTCTTGAACTACTGCGTCAAACTCTAAAAAAATTAATGAATAAATACTGACTGAATTTTAATGTTCTCATAACTAACAGAAAAAGGAAAGCGATTCCAGGGAATGGAAAGATGTACCGGATGTTGGTGACTATGACGCCATAAAACTGAAGAGTTTCGCTCGTGATGTGCTTACTCTTACCAAGTACATCGTTCAGAACGCTATCGGTAAATATCCACTCTCTGTCTGCAATAAATATCCTATCATCTATTTGAATGTAAATAATAAAATTTACTACTTTACATGAAGATACCTTCTCAACCATTAGAAGCCTTTTCATTCATCATTATCATTTTCCAAAGAAACCCAGTTTAACTAGGAGATTATGGTAGCAAACTCTGGAGCTTAAGCGTTCACCAACCGAATGCCATTCTGAAGTTGGTTTGAATCTTGGTGCTCTGTCGCCTTTTACGACACGTGAAGTCCACAGTTGGTCCTTTCTTCAGCAACCCGAACGACTCTTACTTAATTCAGTTAATTTTAATTCATTTTAATATATTGAATTACTTAACTTAGTTAGCACTCATATAGTGCCGTTTTTTATATATGTATTTATTGATTCGAATTTTTTACTAGATCAGATTGATTTATTTGAATCCTGTATATTTATGTATCTATTTTATATATCTATGTTTCTAATTGATTACTTAACTTTGCAATTCAAGGGGTAAAATTGCTGGCATTATCTCCAAATGAAACAGTTTTCTGTACCATTGCTAGTGTTAATCATCCTGCATAAAACTCTATCATGCCGACATGCTGATGTGTTTCGCAGGTATTGCAGCTGAGTGTATTAAGCGGCAACTAGGCAATGGCCGAGCTAAACCTAAAAATAATTCGGCTAAATTTGGAAAACCAGCTGGAAAACGAGGAAGAGGTATTCCGGTATGCAAGCATGTCGAACATGAACACTGGGAATTCGATTCAACGAAGAAAACCGAGCACAGGCTGGTGAACGCATCATCTAATAACGACGGGAAGTCATCCATGGTACATCCCACTTGCAGCGGGATCAAAGCACAAGAAAAGTCTATCGAACAGAACAATCAAAGCAGGATACGGAAGATCCAGAAGGAGACGAATGGACTCAAGACTGGTTTGAGAAACAACGACAACAGGACAGGAAATAATTCCGGGAAGGAACCGGAAGCTGAATTTTATGATGCAGAAAGTATGGCAAGTGAAGCGATGAAGACTGACAATGAGGATTGTTTTTACAGGAGAATGGAGAAAATGGGATCAGATACAGACGTCTTCAGTGAACCAGACCTAGAGTCGCTCTTTGATAAAGTGGGTACTTACACCTAATATGATTGTACTATGTGTTTAGCGATAAATACATAGGCAATAGCTTCCCGAATGGCAAAAAACACTTTTTCAATATTTATGAAAGTAAGAATGTATTTTTCAAAAAATTTAGCGATACGTAATCCCTGATGCCTATTGGTTACTCATCATGCTTGCATTTATCTAACTAGCAAAGCTCTCTCGAATGTACATGTGTACTTAGCTTAAGCCTGATAACTTTCTTTACTCGCTACAAATTTATAATTTCTTAAATATTTATTCCAAACATTTTCTTTTAGAAATTATTTAAGCCTATTAGTTTAGTAATGTTAAAAATATATTAAATTATCGTTTTATGGACTTTCTCATATTTTTCATGAAGAAAGATCTTGATATAGCCCGGAATGACACAAATATGTTAGTTAGTGGTTACCAACTACATAGTATCTTGTTTTTTTTGTAATGGTTCACATTGAGTTTTCACGTATGACTGTCGTTTGTAACATTTTCTTTCAGCTGTGCATGTCATCCAGCTTGTGCTTAACCAATAAAATACTTCTCTTTCATCTATGTAATTCACTATTCCGTTGAGTGGTATGAGCTTGCTGCAAATGCTAAAATCGCTGACTGGTTAACACTTTAACAGTTGAACAGAGAGGTCAGTGTTCAAATCGACAGGACGCTGTCGGTACCGTCCCAGCTGTTGGACTTCATCAACGGAACTCTCAAAAGCGTCATGGAGTCCCACTTCCGGGTCCCGGACCTCAAGTGGGACAAACTAGTACCACTCCGCACCAATAGTGCTACACAGGTTAGACACTCGGACTTCAATGTTTCTTTTGACAGACTGAAGAAAGCCCAGGATTTGAACCCGTACATACTGATCCGCGGTCGAATATCTTACCGACATCGCCACTGGCTCTAGCCAGTTATCCATGTTATCTGTCCATAGAATATTATTTTCCATATGCTCGCTCGTAAGTCGAATCCAGGACCTCAGGAAAAGCTATATTCAACATCATGGCGTTACCTGACGTTCAACACACTGAGCCATGTATACAGTCGTTGAGTTGCAAGAAATCTCATGCCGTGAAAAGTATTTCTATGCCTTACACACACACCCTGCATATCCAAGGTAAATCATTTATATAGGATATACCCTGTATATTCTGTATAAATTTCATCTAACATTAAATAAGTACAAGGCTACAGTTTTAACTCTTATATCTGATCTGCAAACAGTGCAAATTCATTAGTTGCTTCATCAGAAAATCACAATCAGTTAAAAACGTGCCATCAATATATCAACTCTTCCTTTTGACTTTCAAATCGATGAAAACACTCGAATCTTATCTACAGTCTAACATTTTTGACAGACTGAAGTTTTCTTAAAAACATTTAACGTTTTACTCTACGAGAACATATTACTTTGCTTTTAAATTAGGAGATTACACGAGATAAACTGAGAATCAGTATTAAAATTTTTAAATTTTGTATGTCAATCGAACCAAATAAACAATTGTTCAGTTTGTCTTCAATCAACTCTGGTAAGTCAAGGCTGATGAGATTATCAAAATGATCCTCCAGTGTTATCAATTATAAGGCAATGTAACTTTAGTTAGCAATTATCATCGTAGACCCTATTATTTTGAATTGACTATTAGTTTATACAAGTAAGGTTTAAGTTTAATTAAGGTTTAAGGTTTAAGTGGACTATCTGTTACTTTATATAACTATAACAATTTTCCGATATTTACCTTCTTTTATGGGCAGTAATTAATGTGCATGGTTGCTAGGTTCAAGAGTATTCTGTAGCATAGAAGACAATTAGTATTTAGTAGTATTTTTTATTCTTTGTAATTGCTACTGACTGTAATTGACTGTACTACCTCACAGAGCTTGGGCTCTTTTTTGATAACCTTATTCCTGATTATTTGTTTATTTTCTAATTAAGTATGCTGTATCTGCTAGTTTATATTATGACAGAAAACAAATAAAAAGGTTGAATGAATGAAAGAAGTATTTCTACGGGCCTAATTTGGTATTAAAATTTTTATTAAAAGTTGTTCTCGTGTCATTCACTACATCTACTGTGCCTAACAGATCGGTCAGCTTGTGCTCGACACTTTTCAAAAGGCTCGTCTGGAGATCCGCTCTGAGAAACCAGCGCCTTGTTCTCCGCGCCGAGACCAGTTCATCATCACTGCCTCCAGCCTCAGCAAGGCCATCGACGTCCTCTCCTCTCACGAATTCCTCTTCAACCTGCACGACAACCTTCTCAACGCCTCCGAGATGATCGACATCGCCACCAATCTCCTTCAGAGCGTCCTTGCCCTACGCTACGAGGTGACCGACGAGAGTGCGGCAGCGCACAAAGCGACGACCAGCGCAGCTACTGACCCACGTCGGACCCACCTGGCTCGTGGTCTTATTGTCCGCCTCCTCACTAGGGCGCTGACTGTGATTCACGAAGGACATACCTCCGGGTCGGTCTCCGATGCTGACGTCATAGAGTGGTCTATCAACGTCAGTGTTGCGGATTACGTCACGGCTGTTCGTCGACAGGCGACTGGGCGTGGCTACAGGATGATGGGTCTGGACTTGAACAGTCTGAGTAGAGAGCTGATGGAAACGATCCGGAGAAAAATTGACGTCTACGTGAGGGTGGTCGGTGATGATCGGAGTACGGAAGAGGAGATATGTGAGACGGAAGGAATGGATGTGGAAATCATTGATTCATCAATTGCAAAGGTAATGTAGCTACTGCAGAGTTAGGAGTGCGCAAATAGGCTCATATTTGATATTCTGGTTTTTAAGTTCATAAAAGGGTCCAATTGGTTTGAATTTAAGCTGCAATTATTTATCTTCTGATTTTTTACTTCAGTAATTAATTGTCTTTCAGATTTACTTGTAATATAGATTTGATAGGCCCGATTAATTCTTTAAGAAAACATTTGGTTGCTAACAAATTCTATGTACCACAATTGCAAAAATAATGTCAATGTAGCTAAAAGTGTATAAATGAATATTACAGTTAACTGCGTTGATCAAAAACATTGCTCTAAATTTATTGCTTCAAATTAAGAGAACGGTGCTCCTTATGGAAAGATTTTGCCTAGGATCTGAAATTTATTCATACGTCACTTTAAGCCCTTAGACTGATTGATCACTTAGAAGAATTTGATCAAATAAAGGGACAGATAATATAAACGAATTATAAAAGGTTGTAATCTGAGTAGCTGGCAAAGACTCAATGATCTCAAGTATTTTCTCTTTCTATTTTAACTTTTCAAATGTCAGGTTATACGTTTAATGACGTTCATGTAATTGTCAGTACGTGTGTATCTTTGCCTGAACGTATGTATGGTATATGATGTTTCTTAAAAATAAACTTAGTTCTCTTTGTTATGTAAGATATTCGTTTAATTATGTAAAATATAAAATATAATGTCACGATATTATGCTAAATATAAAATATTATGTAATATATTACTTATAATGTTATGTGTGACGAAAACAGGTAAAGATGACCAAGAAAGAAGCGCTGAGTTTGCGAAATTCCGTTGCTGAAAAGGTAGAGAAATTTATCCATCGGGCACTGAAGGAATACATCTCTAAACTTCGCTGTTCGGTGGAGGCGAGAGAGGAACGTAGGGAAGCCGTGGAGAATGTCATGGAAGTCGTTGAAGATCTCCTAGAAGATCTGGACTTGCAGGATTTCCGGAGGAGCGAGTCCTCACATGTAGGATTGCACGCCAAGAACTCCGTCGTTATGTCACTGGAGCGCCTGGACAGAATGCATAGGTCAAAGGTCAGTTGCACAAAAAAGTACAAATTGGATATCAATAGCAATAACTATACAATTCAACATCAACTTCTCTAGAATCCCAGGTTTACTAAGGGTCGGGATATGAATAGATCTTCTCCAATACTCTCTGTCACACACAATCGCAATATGCCCGTACAATTTCATTCGTTTAAATAATTATAGCTATTTCTGGAGCCTAGGCGCTCACCAACCGAATGCTATTTTTGACGTTGGAATGGATCTTATTTTTATGTCGCCTTTTACGACACGTGCAGTACACGGTTAGTCTATTCTTCAAGCAACCCGGACACAACAAGGGAGATCAAAAGCAATAAATATACGATTTTAAATTATAAATCGAATATTAAAACAGCAACCACAATAACATTTTAGTGTTAGTGTAGTCTATCACAACATCGAATACTATGAAATTAAAGACAAACCTAATAAGCAAAAATAAGCCAGTGCTTTGCAGCTAGTCAACACACCTGGTAAACCGGGTCCAGTGGAGCAACTCAAGGTTGAAGGTTATTTTACCTACACTACTTATCAGCTAAAATAAACTTTTACATATTTAACCAAAAATAAAAATTTGTTTATTTTGTTTTTGTAAATTAATTGTACCTAAAAGGCGATTCAGTAAATGACGATTGAACTTATGTCTGACCCAATCTAATAATATAGATGAACACAGGAATACCTGTCATTTTGTGCTTGATTGGATTCGAAAAAGGCAACTATTTTTCAATTTTACACCGTAAATGTCTTTCTGGGTCTCACTTTGGAGCGAAATATTCTGAGCTTTTAGTATAAAACAAAGAACATTTCTTAGCGCGTTTTATTAGTCAACTCTTTGAGTAAATACAGTTGATGACTTGCTTTCTAAACTATTATTTAGCGAAATTTATTCTTCACATGGAGCCAGCTAGACCAGTGGCGTTGTCGGTAAGATATTCGACCGCGGATCAGTAGGGGCGGGGTTCAAATCCTGGCCTCGCCCGTCACTGACATCGCTTTCGAGTAAGGAAACCGACATTAACCTTAGCTTTTTTTACTTTTACATAGCTAGACATTCTGCTATTTCTAAACACATCGTGTAATTGTATCCTATTGCAATTCCACATACCTTTTTTCAGACTTACCTTTTCCAACCATAGATATAATCAATCTACCCTGACCATTTTTTGATCACCGAACTGGCTTTCGTTTAGGACCTTACTTCTCCTCAGCACAGTTCTTCTGCAGATTGGTCTGGGTGAATTGATCTGTAGTGATGTGTGCTGTTGGGGACGTCCCTGATGTCATCCTTATATGAGGAAAAAGACGTTAAACCTTTATTATTATTATTATTCCAGCAAAGCAACATCAACGTGCAGCCTGTGGATAGCGAGGAGGAGTCGAAGATACAGCAGAGACTGTCCTTGAGAGGAAAAGCCGTTAGAGTAAGCCTGTCGTACAGAGTCCGTGAACTAGGCTACGAAGAAGAAGAAGAACTTGATTTCAAAGAACAAGGACAACGACACGCTCAAATAGGATCTAGGGAAACCGGAAGATCGGTTGAACCGGTTTTTGAGAACAGAATACTGGGCATTGAGTCGGATTTAGTGGAAGGGGAGTTGGCGGTTATATCGCTGAAAGATGATAAAGATTTGCGTGACTTTCGTTCGTTCAGCGCCGCTAAGAGAAATTCATTCAGACATATTCACCGTCCGGACGTGTCGACCATTAACAGGTAAATTCGTAAATGAAGTGGAATAAATGAATATAATGAAATTTAAATGAAAATTATTAATTTGGTACAAATAAATTACTACAAAATAGAATAATAGCGAAATACTAGGTACTTGTCATTTATTAAGTGCCGTTCAAACAATTGTCATTTATTAGGTCTAAGTTGAGGGCAGACAATTGTCATTTATTAAGTAGAGTGCAAAAAAATTCTCATTTAATAAATATCGTGACGATAAGTTTCATTTATCTCCATTTTTATATTTTTTATATTTCATTTATACACATGTACATAGTGCAGAAAATTGTAATGTATTGAGTATCTAGAATTAGACAATTACTATTAGCGGATATTTGGTAGGAATTACATCGACAGATGAAGATAGAACGAGCATTTAGGAATGATTTATAGCATAACCGTTTCGCACACCATACTGTAAACTAAATAATTTCTTAGATGAAGAGAAGGCGACAAGTGTACAGTGTACAAGTCCTAGAGTGTACCAAAAGCTGTTTTAAATTAAAAAAATAGGCAATATATGCAGTATAATTAATTATTATACGTATATAAGAAAATGACAAATAATGTGCAACTTCTTCAATAGGCAGCACCAAATAATTAATTTTAAAATTCTAACTACCCTCGATAAGAAGGAAAGGTTAATTTTTTCTTGCCATTAAAGCCTGGCCAGATGCATATATTGACTGAATTTATATTGGCTGACTGATCAGTCAGATTATTGCGAAACTGATTGATTGATTCTTTGATAGGTTTAATGTTAAATAAAACAATAAATCAATTTATTTTCTGAATGATTTATTGATAAGTAGATTCGGTGACTCACTGACATATTTGAAAACTACATGTACGTTCCTATCGTTTGTATAATTTGTGCTGTGATAAACAAATAAACGATACTAAACGATAAAAACAGATTTATTGATTGATTGACTTAAGATTCAGCAAGGGTAGCAGAGAGTCGTCAAACATTAGCGACCACGTTCAGAGCGTGTATCAGACTCACAGGACGAGCATCGACTTCTCTCGCCGCCTCTCTCAGCGAGAGACCGGCAACTGGGGAGGAAACCCCGCCATAGAAACAATACGAGAGGACGAGACTAAAGAGGTGGAGCTATCGACCATCAACTACGACCAATCAGATAACGACTTCCAGCCCCCTTCCGGTGGTAAGAACCGCAAAGCGTCGGACGATTTTGATGAATCAATGGGCGGAAAGTTAACCGTGCAAATGGACAAGACCTTTGACTATCCGAATGATCATCTGGAAACGATTAGCATGTTGGCCGAAGATCTAGGGAAGTCGATACTACTAGAGTACGAAAAAGGTCACGACGACCTACACCACGGTGGTCACAAAATGTCCATGTTGATGGGCCCTGAGAAAATAAACGAAAATTCACCGTCAGATTCTCTGACTACGCATCCAGACAGCGACAAGGATCTCGTGGACGTTGAACTGCAAGGCTACACCGATGCCACCTTCGACAACGACGCGAGTGGATTTATCATCGACGACGATGTAGACGGGTTGGATGATGGGAATTTTGGTGAAGGAATTATAGAAGTCGTACACGACGATAATCATGGAAATGGCGCCCAATTGGATCTATTTCCGGGTCCCCACGACAACCTACAGAAAGAGTCCGACAGTAGTATTGATACACATTTTGACGACAAGGATTCAGCCCAGTATGAAGGTGGAGTCATAGATGCTCAATTCGGTAATTCGCTTGGCGAGGATATTTCATCAGCAAGCAACAATAATAGCATCAAAGTCAAAGGACGTAATTCCAACAATTCATCGTCCTTCAGTCTGAGTAAATCCAGGTCAGGTAACGTGTCCAGGGTGGTTTCAACTGGAGCCAAGGACTCGACTCATAAGCCAAGAATAATGGCTCCGAGAGGACCTGGCAGCAGACTAAACGTCTCAGTATCAAAGATATCATCTCAGATTTCTGATACAGACCAAACTAACGCGAAAAAGCTGAAGACCGCAACTAATATGGATGGTAAAATAAAATCAATAATTGGAAAGTCGGGTCTCGGAATGTCTAGAGGATATTGTCCATCTGCTTCAGTGCTGCCTTCGCGGCTAACCCTGCCTGGCAAGTCTTCATCGGACCCCAAGAGCAAGGCATCAGGCACACCAGTGGCAGGTAAAGCAAGAGTGCTGTCAGAAAACAAAGGTGCAGCATTCATATCAAAGAAGTAGGTTAGTAGCTATCCTAATTCATATACGTCATATATTAGCTTAATTTCATATACAAGTTAAGGCTGGTAAAGCTAATGTTGGCGTCAGTTTCCTCACTCGAAAGCGATGTCAGTGACGGGCGAGCCCAGGATTTGTACTCCACAAATACTGATCCGCGGTCTAATATCTTACCGACATGCCACTGGTTCCAGCCAGTGGTATATATTCGTATACCTTTTTGCTCATCGGCTTGGATTTGATTCAAAAGAGCTCGATGTTGTCTCTGACGACACTATAGTACTTTCATTGTGCATCAATGGAAAAGATTTTATTAAATTAGCAATGGTAAAGGTAGGACCAAGGAAAGAATTGGTAATAAACTGCAAAGCAGGCAAAATGGGTCTTAACCATGAAAGTGCTTTCTGAAATTCTGGCCCAGTACTGTTAGTTTAAAAAGTTGTTGTTGCTCAGTTGATGATTTGTGCGAGGAAACTGTAATGGTATTCTAACCTCTATCATCGGTTGTATATACTATTTTTCAAATGCCATTAATTTTTGTTCAATTTCGTATTTACGAAATTGTCTACTACCTAATTTTTAAAATCCTTACTAGCATATATATTTAGAAAAATTACATGCAGTAGAGTACAAATAGATCATTATTCAGGATATTTAGGTAAGAAACCTACCAACAAATTGATGTTGCACTTGACTTCTTTATAATCGACAGTAACTAAAATGAAATCATATATGCTTTTACTAATTTTTCAAGGTCTAATTCTGGGCAACGTTTCAACCACTAATTAAGTTTATGCTTAGTAGTTATTCAATGTGGCTACGTCACTCTTCACGAAAATTAGGCCTATTGTAGAGACTTAAAAGTTTAAAATTTAGGAATAGTTTACAGTTCTTGCCATATGGAATACTTCTTAATAGATAAGCAGAATATGAGCAGAAATGATATTTGTTACATGTATATTTATAATATAATAAAACTATAATGTATATTATAATTTATAAGTTGAATATGACTAGAAATATACACTACTGGCTAGAGATAGTGGCGATGTCGGTAAGATACTCGACCGCGGATCAGTTATGTGCGGGATTCAAATCCTGGGCTCGCCTGTCACTGACATCGCTTCGAGTGAGAAAACTGACGTTAACATTATTTTAGCTGCTTGGTTAAGCCATATAGCAGAGTACTGTACTAGAGAGCGAGCGAGCGAGAGATAGAAAATACAGAGAGAGAGAGAGAGAGAGAAAGAGAGAGAGGGAGAGTTGGGAGAGAGAAGAGAGATAGTGATTATTACATCATGAGATTGTAGCTTTTTTCTTTATGCTTTAGCTCTTTACTCGTAGTGTGCGATGTCAACGACGATTTTCTCAAATTTCGTCTTCAATGCCGATTATGATTTATTTATTGTTAAGATGCAGCTAAGACTGGCGCTGATGATGAACAGGTCGAGACTATCAAATAAGTTACACTCGTCTTAACATCACATCTCTTGCTGATTTCTATGAAATTATTTCACGTTATCGATTTTCATTATCACCTGCTTCATGAGGCATTTAAACGCCCAGTTTCTCAGGACTGTCCTCAATCTCAGCATGGCTTCAGAAAACCAGGTTTAAATTCTCTATGTAGTGTAGTTCATGCCAGAATATGGGGAAGTTTGTATACTGAACTAATGATATTTTACTCTTGTTTGTTATTTACCTCGATGGTTCATTAATGCGATAGCTACTAGGATGATATTAAAGCGTTATCTACTTGTAGAACTCTCTTGCTCTTGCGCGTGCTATAACTTGTAAGTTCTCTAGTCTTCAGTCTCACACTAATTCCTCTCTAAGTAACCTTCACTGGCTCTATATCAGCACATAAGCGTATACAATAATAAATAATATAATATAGTAAATAATGATAAATAGTAAAAAATTAATAAATAATATAATAGAAAAATAATATAATATAATAATGTTAACTTATAAAACTCAAAGCAATTGCCAAGCCTTCTTTCTCAATGCCCTTTGTAGACTGATCTGGGTGAATTGGTCTGTAGTTATCAATGCTATGGAGATGTCCCCGATATCATCCTTAGATGAGGAAACTGACGTTAAACCATTAGTATAATTTTTTTTTTTATTAAAAGTTTAAAAGAATTATTAATATTGTAATCTTCTTTATGGCTACGCATTTAAAAGTAATAACATGTACGATGTAATAGGATGTAAGTGTAAATTGGTAATACGATGTATGTGTAAATGAGGCAAGCCGAAATAATTCAACGAGGCATTTTGTACATATTTAGGAGCAACAGCACACCAGCGAACAGTTAATTTAAATCTTTATATCATTAGTGCAATTATCGGATGCACATGAAAAGGACATTGAAATATATTGACAACAGTTCAAGAAGTGACGAGTTTTACACGACATACAGATAGCGTCATAACGCTGCGGCGAAACAAGTATAATCTTTAATGCACCGATAGCTTAGCTAATACAGTCGATCAGCAGTTCATTACAGTGCTAGGAAAAGATATTTATTATTACGGGTGATACTCTACCTCTATAACTTCTATTATAGGAGAATCAAAGTGCGCCTTTAAAATGTGTACAATTAAACCTGCAGAGTCAATAAACTACTGTGTTGCTTTTATCGGTATTGGAGTTGATCTTGAAGTAATACTCATCGTCCCTGACATAATCCTTGTATGAGGAAACGGACGTTAAACCTTCATTAGTATTACTCACGGCGTATTAATTCCAGTAGCAGCTAACGCTCCACCTATTGGCATCAATCAACTTGCTTGCAAGCCTTAGAACGTATTAAACAAAAACCCACGAGCTCAAAAATAGTTTTCAACTACGAAGTAACTTAATGAATTCCCGTCACCATGGTTTTGTATCAAATCTTCCTTTAAAGAAAACGCTCGAGTGAAAATTGATTTATAACTGAACTGACTCGGGATGTTTTGATTGCGTACCTTTAGTTACTGACTAAAAATCTCATTTTTAGACAGCTTTGCTGAGCGTATTTCAATCACAGTTTTCTTTTACCGCTCTCAGAGAAAGCTCTATACATCAACAAATAAGTAAGTCCGTTACATAAGCAAACAACAAGCATATGAACCATACTGCATAAACCGCCATGTCACGTGACCATCCTCGGCCGATTCCATCCGAATTGTTCTCTAAGCTGTTCCTCCCCAAGATTCTCTCCTTCGTCATTTCCTCGATGGTTTTTTCTTTTTCTTCCTTCTACTCTCCCATAGCTGATAATTCCCTTAGCTTCCAAGTCTTCTTAGAGACAGTCTTTCCTTCCTCTTTGAGCTTTTCCCACTGTTCATCAGATCCTTCTTAGGTAGTTTTCATTACTTTATTCAGTTGTTACTTAGTAGCTTCTTGCGATGTCGGTAGCGAACGATTAATCTATTCTCCAGTAACCCGGACATATTACACGGATACTAAATAATTAAAATATAAAATGCTTATGAATATTTCAGATTAATCAATCAATTTATCCGGCAATTAATCAATTAATCTATGAATACATCCATCAATCAATTACAAATCTGGTAAATGCTAATATTGACGTCAATTTCCTCACTCGAAAACGATGTCGGCGACGGGCGAGCCCAGGATTTGAATTCCGCACAAACTAATCTGCGGTCGAATATCTTACCGACATCGCCAGAGTGGGTCTGAACAAGTAAAGTAAAGACGCACTATAGCGAAATGATCAACTACGTCGATATCTATCCCTTTTAATACCACATGTTTAAACCTTCAGGCAATTTAGACAATTTTCCGTATAACCAGTCCAGTAAATGTCCGAGATTTTATTCTCAGATCAGTGGGGCTAGGATTCGAATCCACGAGGGTTCAATTCACCTCAGAATCTGTCATGTAAAACTTCATGACGTTGTCCCTACGCTACTAAGACATTCTAAGAAGGGGTGTATAAACAAACAAATACAGTATGAGGAGAACTGTTGAACAGTTTATATATTACAATTATTGAATTGGTCCATTTTTAAATAGCACCTCTGACGGAGCGCTAACACATGTGTTCAATACTTCAGCACACTAATTACTACGCTCTAAATCAGCAGCGTTAACGTTTATAATAATAATATAATTTATTATAATGAATGTTAACATAAGCGAATTTATCAAAGGAAAAGTCATAGTAACTAATGACAACTTCATCATTTCACGCAAGCTCACGAAATACTATTTAGCACCTCTTACTCTTACTCTCACTCATACTCTTGACTTGCTTAAGAGTCTCGATGTCAACTTTTTAACTTGTGCCTTAATGCCAGATTGGAAAAAGTCAATTCCACACTTAAGAGTTAAGCATAACATTACTGCCTCCAGTAGTAAAAGTAAAAAAAGTAAAAGTAAATGCGCATTACAGTGAAATGATCAACTATGTTGAGATCTATCACATTTAATAACATATGTTTAAACCGGTAAGCAATTTACATCATTTACCATAGAATAGGTCCAGTGAATGTGAGAGATTTTACTCTCAGATCAGCGCGGCTGGGATTCGAACCCACGGGCTTTAATTCATTCCAGGATCTGTCATTTAGAACTTCATGGCGTTACCCTGCGCTATTCAGACGTTCCTGTAAGTAAGGTTAAAACGTTAAATTCTCATAGTTAGCATGCGCAATTACTTAAATTTTGTATTACATTTCCGAACTTCAGAAAATATCTGTCTTCAATAACAACAGTCTTCCACCATAAAAAACCGGACCGCCAGCCGCTAGTAAACAATATTACTCAGTATAGCTGGATAATATATAATTCTTTCCATCACAGGTCCGTATTTGATGCAGTTAAATCTCTAGTACACACTTAAATGTCCAAAGCATTATACAAGTCATATGAAGGCTTAAAATTTTCTTTGCCAACTGTTTGACAAAAATTAGATTATACAAACACAGTATAATTAGTTTACACAGAAATAGTGCATCAAACATTTTAAATTTTTAACACTTTAAATAATATTTTTACAACATTTCTTTACACGTGAGACAGCATAAACCGCCATCTTGAATTTATGTTAGAAACTAAACGATAACGTTCAACGTGGGCCCAATTAAATGTAAATTTTTGTGGGTCATACTCTGAAATATAAACTAAGGTGAATAATGCAGCATCTAAAATACGCAAATTATGAGACCGGTTTCAAGTTTGACACTATATCTAATACTTGAGGATGTTTATTATTACTACACTGGTTATAATTATCATCCCAAATGATGCTCGTAATGATTAAGAGTTGGCTTAAAATCCCTTCGAAACAAAGAGGTTTAGATAAGCATGAAAACTAATAAATATCAGACAGCAAACAATCACATCCTCTCCTTAAACCAGCTTATTTCAGTTAATTAAGTCAGCTTAGTTAAGTCAGCCAGTTAAGTCAGCTTAGTTTACTCAGCCTAGTTAACTCAACCTAGTTAACTCAGCCTAGTTAAGTTAAATATCGTAGGTAGTGATTTTGATACCAATAATATAATCATAATATTTAAGAAGCACATGAATTTAACCTCCTCATCGTCTCAAAGCCATATGACATATCCAAGGCACAAAATCCTACTCAGTCTACAATAACTATCAGTATTGTGTACACCATTTAAAAAGTTTTATTCCTCGCAAACTTTGTTGAGATAATCCAAATATATAGCCGGATTCAATTTCAAATTTCACAGGTCATGAACTCTCTCATTTTCCAGTGTTTAGCCTAAGGGCAACTCCAAATTACATATTCCTGCTCACAGTCGGTCTTAATGATCCCCCTACAAAGAGCACTCCATCGATCAACAATTAATTTAATTACTTCACAAAAAGCCTATGCCTTGTCCTCTTCTTAATCTAGCTTCAGAAAAATATGACTTTCCGAGCAGGTTTCTCTTCGTCAACCTCAAATCTGGCTTAGTCGCATCCTATAATACGTGTAGTTTTTACAGTCTTTCTATTTTCAGTGGCCCAGACAAACCACGGGAAGTCATGAACTAGACAGTACTAATTCAAGATTTATACAAATCATCTTCAATTTCTAAAAACAATACACAGATCTATAAAAGCTGTTTAAGGTCCATTACTGTAGCACGAGTGTATTTTTACAGATGGTGAAGACAATGGGATTTAAAACTCTGGGTCTCTTACTGACAGAGAAGTCTACTAGCGGCTAAGCCACGAGATGGCACATGCGTTTACATATATATATATATATATATATATATATATATATATATATATATATATATATAATATATATATATATATATATATATATATATATATATATAATGTACAGTAATACAATAATAGGTGATACTGTCATTAATGACTTGGTAAAAGCAGTATTCTAGATCAGTTTTTGATCATTAATTTAAATCATTACTAAATCATTAAAACAGTAGGACATACATCAGAGGTTATACTTTAGTCAGGTTCAACATACGCTACAGGCCAATGAAAAAAATTACTGCTATGTTTATGACACTTTCACAGTCTATGTAATTTGAATTGAACCATTGACTGAATCAATTACAAACCAGTGTTACAGTATTGGAACGAGAGCTATAATTCAATACAGTCTAATATCTTTCTCTCAACCTCACAGTACATCAGACTAGTCACAGAACACACTCCCAGCACACAATGTAGTTCCTTAGTACATCAGACTAGTCACAGATCATACTCCCAGCAAGCAATGCAGCTCCTCGTCGTCCATGACAGACTCTTCGCTATCCTCGGCCTCTCTAGCAGCCACTGCTCGACTGGGTGCCCGTGGAGCATGATGCTGAGGTCGCGGCTCAGATGAACCTGATGGTTTAACAGGAGGACGCCGCTGTTGATGTGGCGCTGCGTGTGGCGCTACGTGTGGTGCTGTGTGTTTCTTCTTGCGCTCCTCCGTACCCTTAGCCATTAACATCGCAATACGAGTCTCGAGGTCACGAGGGGCCTGCAGTAATAAAAACACCATCAGTGACTGTTACTTACCGTGATAGACCAAAGAAACTTGGGAAAATGTTTGGTCACAGAAACTTTGGAAAATGTTTGGTCACAGAAATTTGGGAAAATGTTCTATCAAAGAAAGTTGACAAAAAGGTGAAGGCGAATATAAATTTCCTGCGTCTTATAAGAAACGATTGATACATCTGTTTCTAAAAAAGAGAAGCTTTGTCCTCGATATCTCAGAAATAAGCTAAAAGTCTTGACTTTAACTTAAAACTGGATTAATTAAATTTAATTAAACTAAAACACAAATTAATAGAGATCAGAACAAAAGATAATATGTCTAGTATTTATATAGCGTGAAATTAAAATGCATTGAGAAACATACAAAACGTAAAACTTAATAATGAACTTTTAGTTCAATTAGATATAACTGAAAAGTTCTAAAACAAAATTTAACTGTTACTACAATAATTTCATACTCAAACTTATCATCATCTTCATCTCATAATCCCAGCCTAGCTAGGGTCAGGATACGAATAGACCTCCAATCCTCTCTGTCTCATACCATATGATATCATCAGTTAATTTCATATTTTCCGATAATGTCATATCATAAATCTATTATGGTTTTTCCTCTCTAAAAATGTATAACTTCTAGAATGCTCTGTATCTGCTCTGTATCTGCATTTGTAAATATCTCTACTATCCTTCATATCTTTTCTCTTGGTATCCAGGTCAGATCAGATGGGCGTATGGGTCCAAACTCAACTATCCTATCTAAAATTTAGATAAGCCACTACTGTCTACACCATCTAGACGTAAATAAGCTCTTTTCCACTATCCTTCCTAACCCACGCTTTCTTTTCTATTCTCCTCTTCCCAGGTGTTTCGTCTACTCTCCGAGACATCTCAACTCGACTGACTTGTCTAGGCAATTGACCAATCCCGGATTCTGGAAATACTTCTAGCCATGCCCACGACAAAAAACCTGCTGAGTAATAATACTAGACTTAGGTAACTACTCCATTACATACCGGTACATTATAAAATAATACCTAACAATATGGCATACTTAACTAAAACACATCAACACATAAAATATCCAAAACGTCAAGTACGTGATCCTCACACTAAATCAAACCCAAGTTTCCTTACCGCTAGAATACTTCAGGGAAGGTGAAGCTCAGATTATATCAAAACATATAGCTACTTACAATTATGTCATCATCATCATCTTCATCTTCCGATTCTTCATCAGCCTCAGATTTATCTTGCGCATCATAATCTTCAACATCATCATTTTCCGCATCATAATCATTCTTAACCGCATAATCATTCTTCTGCCATTCCAACTCCTCCCACTCGGGAGCCTGTTGTTTGGGCGCAGCCATGCTAACGGCAGCAAAGGCTCTCGGACTCATGCTGACGTTGTTGTTGCTCCGCGCGTTGACAGCAGCAGAGGGGAGAGAGTCAGTGCGAGCACCGCACGACTGCGCGTCCTCGTCGAGCAGACTGTAGCTGATCTGAGCGACTAGATGCGGCGTGGCGACGATATCTGACCGCGCTTCCACGGATTCACTGGTGAGTTGACTCGCTGAACTGTCCCCGTGCATCGATATACCCTGGGGCGTGTCACCGTTTGTGGACGTGGCAGCGGCTAGAGCCACTTTTATGGCTGCTTCGTCGTACGTGGGCTCATTTGTGGCTGATTCATTCGCCGTTGCTACGGATACGCCGCTAGAAGCAGCAGCTACACCGGAAATAACATCAGCTGCACTCGTAGATAAGAGTGAGGCTTCAGCTGCTGTGGCGGCTATTGAGAGAGGGGTATTAAGTTCTTTAGTTACAGGTATAACCGCAGCGTTATCTACAGCAGAACAACAGTAGTAGAGTTTTAAAAATATCCATTGCAAGAATA
Source organism: Enchytraeus crypticus (assembly GCA_905160935.1). NCBI lineage: Eukaryota > Metazoa > Annelida > Clitellata > Enchytraeida > Enchytraeidae > Enchytraeus > Enchytraeus crypticus. The sequence goes on from CAJHZI010000641.1 coordinate 1,022,121, forward strand.
AATAATATCAAGGAATTCTGAAAGTCATTCAATACATTTATAATTCAACATCAACCAACATCAGAAAGGGCATTCGGTTGGTGAGCGCCTAGGCTCAGAAATTGTTATAAAAATTTAAACGAATGGAATGATATGGGCATATTGTGATTGGTGTGGTACAGAGAGGACTAGAGAAGGTCTATTTGTATCCCGACCCTGGATAAACTGGATTCTAGAGAAGAAGATGATGTTGATGAATTTTAATTCAACTAGAAAAAATTTGTCACAAAGTTTTTTGCTGTTACTCTACCTCTGATGCCACCAAACTTGGAATAACAGCAATTTGCACAGAGCAGTAAATGGAACGATTATAACTTCAAATCGGGAATCCAGTTGGTCACCTGGTGTTCAAATTCACATCAATCTTATCAACAGACTTTGATATACAGAATTTATCTACTATTTCATAAAGGGCTAATGACAAAAATTAACATTTAGTAATTACAACTTCGCATTATTCATTGCTTTCCAAACATTTAACAATAAACAGCATTCTAATATTCATCATCATAACCAACATCTTCCCTTAAATCCCAGTCAAATTAGGTTCGGAATTAGAATTATTTGTAGCAATTTCTGGAGCCTAGAAGCTCGCCAACTAAATACCCTTTCTGACATTGGTTTGGATCTTAGTATTTTGTCGCCTTTTATGAAACATACAGCCCACAGTTGGTCTATTCTTCATCACACCGGACTCAATACAGGAATAAATCATTGTAACATTAAACAATATTAAAAAACTAGCACTTTGCAACAATCAAAACTATTCCAACCTTCGCAAAAGCTTAGACTCCCTTAACAAACCTTTTTTAACAGAATCATCCTGAGATGTTAATAAGCTGGAATTCTCAGCCGGCTTTAAGCCTTGATCGCCTCCACCTGCAGGATCAGCTACAATAGCTTGCTTCACGACAGGCTCAGAAGCAGACTTAGCTGTAGATGTAGAGTTAAGAACAGTAGCAGCTATTGGAGCAAACACTTGCTTGAACTTTGTGTAAATATCTTCAGCCATCCGTCGAACTTCTTCACTCCCTATATACTTCCGACACTGTTCATAACAATTAACGCTAAATGTGAATTAAAGACTAATGAATTTTAACTGATACAGAAAAGGATTAGACGTGAGTCAGTAACATCATACAAAACACTACCCGAATAATATTTCCAACATAAACACAACGAAAATAAACTATACCAGAATTAAAAATATATTAGTAAACTATTTTAGTATTAAAATTCCACTTACGTAAATTTACAATACAGATACTCTTACACCAGTCGACACATTAAGACTATATCACAGACTAGGCATGTGTTTAGCAAGTTAGGGATTAGAAATGGTGCTACTAGAAATCGACAGCATCGATGTTTCTAAAGGCTATGATTGAACTCAACCAGCACTATTAAAAAAAAACATAAGTAATCAAGCTATATGAATTAGAGAACCTTTTTAATGATGGTCAGTATATTAGGATTCCGCTTCAGATGATTAGCATTCAAGTTAATTTCTTGCAATTCTTTCATAGCCTTCAAGCATCTCGGTATATCCTAGTAAAATATTAAAAAAGCATATGAAAGTTGCAATTCCTAATATTTAATTAGATACATTAATGTGCTAAAACTTTATTCAGTATACTGCATATACAAATAAACTCTATATCGCAATTAAATAGGACATAAATTAGGTCAATTATTACTTGCTACTATAAATTAAAATAAGTGTTAAGAATTTGAAGAGAATTTTGACTGAAAAAGCAAGCTTAAATTGAAAGTCAACACAAGGTGGAAATCAAATAAAATTCATAAGTGTAGCCATATTTCTCAGAAGGATATTAATGTGATGTCCATTCTATAATATACTGAATGTAGCAATTGAATTGTAAAATGAGACTTTAGCAGAGTAATTTGAAAATAAATTACATTAAATATGCATTTTATCACGTAAAAAAACTGCTACATAGGAAAAAATCATAGAAACAGAACATACAAATAACTATCAGCTCATACTCACAGTGTTATTTAAAGATAGAGAGCGTGTAATATCATCTTCAATTCTCTTCAAAACTTTTGACGTATCTATGCGCAAAACAGCACTGTGCCAATAAAATATTTTTATCACATTTCCTTATATATTTTGCAACTTAACTGTGACTTGATCAAACACACATATTTCAATGTATGGTATATTAAATTCCAGAGCATACTATTATATTGAAAATGGCCTAAAACACGCTTTTGTGCAACAACAGTTACAGTGAAGATAGCGTCATCAAGGGTGTGTCTCATGTTAGGGTCAGGACAAGTTGTCCAGAAAGATATCTGACGTTATGAGCTCTTAAAATCTTTTAATTAATTATTGTAACAAGCTAAGTTAGTCCACATTTAACCACTTAGTTTCAGCGAGCCTCCAAAATTTCTCCTATCAATTAATTTGCCCTAAATGAGCTCTATTTTAAAGTTCAATGAATATATATATATATATATATATATATATATATATATATATATATATATATATATATATATGTATAGCAGAATTAAAATTAATAAATGACAATAATATAAGAGTAATTGAATTACCTGTTGACCCAGTGTCCCTGGGTTCTATTGATTTAGATTTTGATCTCCTATCATCGTCTTCTTTATGAGACCTACTATCAATCAAACAAGCAAACATTTGCCTACCTGACAACATTTTAAATGATACAATTCTTCCTGATGTTGGAAAGTTGAAAGTTGCTTACTTTAGATATATAGAACAATAGAAAAAAAGGAACTAAAGATATCTTTGATATATGATTTTCAATTTTTTAAACAGTGACACATAAATTTTTCCACTGAAGACCCAGTTCATTTTTAAATTTTCTCAAAATGGTGTTTCAGCAGCTGTTATTATTAACTGTTACTTTCTGTTGTTATTATTCAAAGTAACAAAAAATTTTAAAGTTATAGAAAATTAAAATTGCAGATTCAATCATTGATATGATTTGACATAATAGCTACTGCTTTAATTAAATCACATGGTGTTTAAGAAGAAAAATAAATATTTTAAAATAACACAAAGGAACTAAAATCTCAAACCGTTTAATATCAGATTTATCTTTGTGTGTCTCCATCGATTTTCTGTCTCGATCACCGGATTTCCTACTTCTATTCTCATTGTCTTTTGAACTTCGTCTGTCTTCTCTCTTGTGCCTGTCAGCAGCTTTTAATATTTGATTTTCGATTCCATCGCGTTTCCTTTGCTCCAATGCGTTTGAGCGAGAATCATCCGTTTTATTAACTTTAAAATCTTCCGGCTGCAAACGCTTGCAGGAAACTTTGACATCTAGAGTATTCTGCTTGCGATCGACTAAACCCTGCTTCACGTCCTTCGTTTCTGCATCGTTATTAGAATTTACACTATCGTCTGATTGTTCGATTTTTGTTTTAATAACAGTACAGTCTGCATTTGTTTCCAATTGCACTTTAGCATTTATGTTATTTTCAAGATTTAAAGTTTCAGAAAACTTCGCCTCCGGTGAATTCTGTGCCCTATTAGTTACTGCATCGGAAGACTGGTGAGTTGAATTATTTGATATACTTCTTTCGGTAGATGTCGATTTCATTGAAATAGTCTTTGACTTACTGTCGGTGTTTGGTAATTTAGATGATTTCCTGCGTTCAGTTTTAGAATTTTTAAATTTACTATCATCACTAGTATCTGATTCATCATCAGAAACTATCAGCCTTCGTCGACCCTTATCATGCTTGTTCATATTCTTTAGAGATTCACCAGAACGTTTTGATAGATTTGTTCGCTCATCCTTCCTCTTCCTCTTTCTGTCGACCGAACGTCTCTCAATGTCGCTGCTATCGCTGGATAGATTTTGCTTCTTTCTCAACGACGTCATATTATCATCAGAGTCAGAGTCATTGACTTTGCTCTTGTCTGACGTAGGTTTAGAAAGTCTTTCGGTAGGTTTAATTTCGATTAATTTTTGCTTTTCACTCTCTGGTGGAGCAGAAGACTCTATATCGAGCACAGGGGGGCAAGAAGAATCGCATGCTTGCAGGTCTCCCCTCTCACCTTCTGTAATCTTACTCAAATCTGGTAATACTTCGAGATCAACTGTTCCCTATAGAGAATAAATAAAATAAATAATGACGGTTTAAAGTCCGTTTCTTCATCCAGGGATGTCAGGGACGTACCCAACAGCACACATCACTACAAATCAATTCACCCAGATCAATCTGCAAAAGAAATGTGCTGAGGAGAAGCAATAAAAAGGACATATAGTAACATAGATGCACCGTACAACTAAGGAACTGACGAATTCAATGGGAAACCATCTCAGTAAACACATTTGGCGATGTATATGCTAATACTATGGTTTAATGAATCCAAGGTACTAGTGATAGGAACTTGTTGACCAATGCAATGATCATTGAAAAGCAACGAAGACTTAGTAAAAATATGGACATTGGACTGACATTTAACATAAAATATCAGCCACTGAATACTTACAAATGCAGCATATTTAAACAATGAGAAGATTAATGCTCTAAAATGTTTTAAAAATTCTGAAACTTAATGCCAGCTTTCTCAACTAAATGTTATATAAAAATAACTACAATTAAACGTCAAGAAAATAGAAATTTCCAGGTCAGATATGAAATAATTAATCAAACGCCATGGAGATTAGGCATAAATCACCTACAGAGACAATGTGATACAAAGTGTAAATGGAAATTAACTTTCTGAAAAGTTTTGGGAAAATTTCAAAGTAAGAATTACAATATATTTTGTAATCACAACATTTTCTATGCAACTAAAATTTAAAATATATATTCAGCTTTACTTGATTTTAGGTAAACAGGATTGTTTTGGGTAAACAGGATTGTTTTGGGTAAACAGGATTGTTTTGGGTAAACAGGATTGTTTTGGGTAAACAGGATTGTTTTGGGTAAACAAGATTGTTTTGGGTAAACAGGATTGTATGGGCAAACAGAATTGCTTTCTCAGGGAATGACGCCCCTGCCCAGTAAATGCTAGTCGAAGCTGAGGAAGGCATAGGTGGCGCACCTGATCATAAGCAGAATCTCCCAAGAATAATGGTATATCAAAAGGAATGTTCTAGCTGATTTAAATATCCACTTTTACATAGAAATGGAGAGGAAAATGGAAGATAGAGAAGGGTGGAGGCGTTATATACCATGGACCTGCCAGTAGGCAGGGCAGTTAGAGAGAGAGTGAAAATAAAATAGACACTGCCTGTGGAACAAGTTACAACCTTAAGTTTATCATCTTCGTTTGAACTGACGCTGCTTGATCTATGTCTACTAGACGAACGATCATGTTTCTTAGAATCTGACTTCCTCCTTCCAGCCGTCGCAGCAGTTTTAGTTTTCTTCTTTCTGCTATGCTCTTCATCGTTACTCACGATCTCTTCAGAACTATTGAGTCCGGTAAAAAGAAAACAAATGATTCGAGAAATAGTCCATTTAGTATTTACAAAACAATGTACAGTAATTGAATTTAAGAAAATTTATTGGTAAAATAGAGTAAACCTAACGAAGATAATAAATATAATTGGCATAGTAGTACAAGTGGGTACAATCCAATTAAACACGACTTTATCTCACCACTAAACCTAGTCATCAGACCCTTAGACAAATAAGATTCTCATAACATCATGACAAATCAATCAATCTCAATAAATAGATTCAGCAAAGACTTCACATTCCGATAATCAAATATCATATTCAGGATTAAAAAAACCCCAACAACAATTAACCATAGATAATATGATTAATCTTAATTGTTTAAGATTAATTACCTATGGTTCAACACGTCACCTTAAAATCAGAAAAAAACTAATTATAAAATGACTGTTTTGAATTTTTATACAATACAGTCGCTTACAAATAAGTTATTCCATACTTATAATCTATATAAAAGATACTTTCTTTGCCAACATAAAAAATAACAACACTAAGAAAATTTAGAACACATATAAAGTGAAACTAAATAAAATATTTTTCTTGAAATAGAAAAATTCATGTCAAACATTGATTGCAATATATCATCATCATCATAAACTTATTACCCGCTTTCACTGTTGCTGTCAGCGTATGAGATTCTATGAACTGCTCTTCCTGACCTTCTTTTTCCTGTAATATTATCAACATCAACCATCCTTCAACTCCAAACTATCTTCATTTTATTTAGTTTTCTCTTATATTAATTATTTAACTATCTGATTTTAATGTATTTGTATTTTGTATGTACATGTACGGGGCTCAAATCCTGGGCTAGCGCGTTACTGACATAGCTTTCGATTGAGGAAACTGACGTTAACATTAGCTTTACTAGTTATTTTAATATTAATTAAATTTTCCTCAAACAACTATAGCTAGTTAATTCTAAATATAATAAATTTAAAATATAAAGATTTTCTTATACAAAACTGTCAATAAGGACTCTAAGTACACTAAACAGGGCAACAGTGCCATTCACTATTTCTTTGTGCTGGAGATATTGTGAAAGCGACGAGCCAAATAAGGGCCTGAAATTACAATATAGCTGAGAAGAATAATTGGAATATGACAAAGAGAAAATCAGGAAAAACAGTATACTGAGAAAAGCTTGAGATCAACATCTTGCTCTGACAGTATATTTTATTTATATGCTTAACACAGTGGACCCTGATTTGGATTAGACTCTTGGCACAGTAAACCCTGATTTGGATTAGACTATTGACACGGTGGACCCTGATTTGGATTAGACTCTTAACACAGTGGGCCCCGATTTGGGTTAGACTCTTGACACAGTGGACCCTGATTTAGATTAGACGTGGACCCTGATTTCGATTAGACTCTTGACACAGTGGACCCTGATTTGGATTAGACTCTTGTCAACTCGGACCTACATTCAACACTTAAGAACTAGGAACTCAAAACTTGGAAAATTCAAAACATCTCTTACATTACACCTATATCAAAAGATTTATAAAAGATTTCGGATGGATACTATACTTTGATTTGATTTGAGAAATGGCCAAGGTTGTCCAACAAATTTTATAAAAAATATTATCCCCATCTGTAGATCATGAAAATGTACAGCCATCCATAAAAATCAATTTAAAATAAAATTTGTTTTACACACCTCCACCATCATCGTCTTCTGATATTTTTGAAGGTTTAATGTTCCTATCTTTCATACCAGCCGAGACTTTTCTAGCCTTCTGCTTCTTACGTGCAGAATGAGACAGACTGTTGTCACTTTCTTCTGTCTCGGACATCGTATCTGATACATGCTCTTCACTGCTCTTCTGAAGGGTATCATCATCACCGTCGTCAATAATTTCTCTAGATTTAGTCTTTGGTTTCGCAGTCTTGGGTTTAGAAGCCGAAGCACTAGCAGAATTTCGAGGTTTCTTTGACGCAGGGCCAGCTGAAGGAGTGGACAGCGGTCGTTTCTTTTGAGGTTTTATCGGCTTCGCTGGAGTCAACTTTTCAAGAGGTTTATCCTCCTGTAATTGAACAGCATGTCATCTTAACAGGAGCTTCGACCTATACACAGTAACTATGTAAAAACATTTATAAAAGAAGTCAAGAAACTAAACACAATTTGTTAAATTAGATTACAACCATCAGATAGTTAAGTTTATGAAAAAGGCTGAGTAAGAATTGCTGGCAGTTTATTTTTGGATATAAATATATATATACATAGAAGTATATATTGTATATATATAGATCATCATCACCATCATCTTCCCTTAAATCCTAGTTTAACGTTTGCTTACAAGTAATGATTCAGTTAGTTTAGAAATTATACTGCACACAATTACACTTTATAACATGCACATAAAGCATTTGTGTTTGGATGAATACATCATGCTGCTCGGTTTACCTCATATCAAAACACACAACAATATTAATTAATTATTAGATGGAATTTAGTTAATTTAGTGAACCATTACAAACCATATCTGTCGCAGCATCATCTTCATCTGTATGTCGTTCAGAAAATGCAGAGGATTTGCTGCCATCATTTGACTTGTTCTCAGCTTCCTCTGCATCACCCTTAGGGGCTTCTTGTTTAACCAGCATTGAGTCATCCTGTAAGAAGTACACACAGCAGAAAATCTCAAAAATCTTAAAACTACATTACAAAGTCACCCAAATTTAACACAAACGCACTAATTGTAGTAATACACTAGCCAAATAATTCACCAAATAGTATATGCACACAGTGAAACACCATCTTCATGATAATAGTGATAAACAGTAGTTAAACAAATTAATTTCAATAGCAATAATGTCAACTTCAAAGCATCAAAACCTGGTAGTGATCAAATTTTTTATTTAAATTAGAGCTTACACTTAAAATTACTGACAAATCATTACCAGAGATATGCTAGAGATACCAAATATAATTTTTATATAAGATTATTTGTTAGCTAAGTAATTAAGCTATTTGATACAACAATTGATAGCGCAAAGCTGATCAAATAAACACTAAAGAATTATGACAAATACTTATTAATTTCGTTATCCAGCATGTTTCGTATATACTCAATTATATATGAATAATAGACCTTTATTATTGCTATAAAGCACATTCAGACAGGCCGTGCTTATGTATTCCACTCAGATTATTTCCATATTCTGATTTTTTACTAATACTTTTTTACATATAACAAATCATGACACCGATTACACAATTCCAGAAAAAGTATACTTAAAATTTGATGATATACTAGATGATATTAAATTTTTTGAGAATAAAGCGAAATTTATGTCCAGTTTCAGTTCAGAGACGCAAAATCTACCGGCTACATTTATCCCCCATCTCCATTCCAAATTTAAAAATGTATTCTTAATTTAAGAATTACGTGGAAGATATGAAGTATTTTCAATATCCCAATTCTAATCCTGTTACATAAATACTCATAAACTTTACAATAAAAAGCGTTCAGAAGAAAATAATATATCAGAATAAATTATCTACAATTACAGAGAAGCTCAAATGATATTTAATTAAATAGACTTTATAAACTTTCTTAGATACAGAACTATAGGAATGAATGTCTTCACAATTACAAGAGCAATCTGATGGCACAGAACTACCTATGGAGCATTCTGATGGTATAGAACTACCTACATGGCAATCTGAAGGTATAGAACTACCTATGGAGCATTCTGATGGTGTAGAACTACTAATGGAGCATTCTGATGGTGTAGAACTACCAATGGAGCATTCTGATGGTATAGAACTACCTATGGAGCATTCTGATTGTATAGAACTACCTATGGAGCATTCTGATGGTATAGAACTACCTACAGGGCAATCTGATGATATAGAACTACCTATGGAGCATTCTGATGGTGTAGAACTAACTACCAATGGAGCAATCTGAAGGTATGTTCCATTTAAGATGCCAATGACACCGCACACTATATATATCTTTATTGCATTGTATTGAATTAATATTAAAGCAACGTCGTGCATACTCACCACACCCCAGTATTCAATGAAAGGATTGTTCTCAATCTCCCAAAGTCCCTCAGTAAATCCTCGGCGCTTGACTGGCTTTCCATATTTATGTTTGTAGTCTTCGTAGGGAAGAATTGCTTTAGGTGCCAAAAAGTACCTGCATTCAAGCAGTAAACTTATTATTGATAGGAATTAATATAAATTTTAAAATCAAATTTTGCTCTCAGTTAATCTGATTTAGTATACTGCAAGAAATTACACAGCATAAAATGATTTGTAGAATTGATTAGCTAGCAAAGTTTACAGAATATGCGCTTAATAGTCCTAGACCTAGGCCTACATCTAAATCTCAGGTCAATCAGCAAGAAATGAATTTACCTCAATAACTGAAGTTTACACTTTCAGTATGCCGTGTTATCTAAGAGCCCATGACAAAATTTTTAATTTAAAAAAAGACTTTAAAAAATTGTTAAAAGTGCAAATTCACAAGACAGCAACATTGGCGTAGCCTGGGTTTTCATAAACGGCTGACAATCTCAAAATATTTTGATGATTTGCAATTTTTTTATATGTATGATAATCCTAAATAGAACACAACAAAATTATCTTAAATTAGAAATTAATTTTTATTTAGATTAAATTTATTTCTTAAGTAAGGATATTTGCAATATTCCAACTTTCTACGAGCCCATTTTTTCAAAACCTACCTAAGAGAGGAGGTATCCCCCAAACCCGTGACTACGCCACTGAAAACAAAAGTGTTTCAGAGCTCTTTCAACATCTCCATTTTGCTGTACATACATGCATGTGAAACTCAATAATAATAAGATAGAGGACAGAATATATAAATAAATATAATAAAATAACTAAATATAATTAAATAGTATAAAAGTTTATTTAGAAAATTATAACAGTCAACAGTGTATCACATACGTTTCATGAGTTCCATAGAAAAATATGGGATATTTTCCTTTAGGGCAGACAACATCATCTGGTAGCTTGTTGATCTAACAACATAAAGCAAATATTTCAACAATAAACTTGATATATATTATATATATATATATATATACAGTATATAGTATATAATATATATCCTATGCATATACTAATTTAGTTCTAGCCTGCATTCAAATTAAACAAACTTTATCAATATTTGAATCAGATAACAAGTCTAAATACAGCATTACTCAAAGTTTATAGCTACAGAACATGAATGATATATTTCTTAAGTAGCATTCTTTTAAATATAAAAACCATTAGCTAAATCCCAGGTTAACAATGTTGAGTCATACTATCAATGGTTCAGTGGTTATATGATTTTTCAATTTGTAAATTTAGAGCAAGAAGTACAAGTTCTTTTCCCCACTAAATTCAATCAATGTGATTCACAGTAGAATCTCAAATATACAACAATAACAACAACAACAATTAGGGTGCTACAGTCATCAATGACAACATCGAGCACTATTGAGACAAAATCAAGCCGGCGAGCAAAAAAAGAAGGTCCAAAAACGGTGCAAATTCCAAAATCCAGAAATTCAGTCCAAAGTAAAGGGAGTTAAAGAAAAGGTGGTTTAGGCGCAGGTGGCCTAAAAGCTCTAGATGTTGATTCAATCCAGTGTCCATGAGCAGCTGCTCATGGACACTGGATCGAAAAGAGAGATGGAAAAGATAGGTCTTCAACTGCTTATGGAACTGCTCATAGGAAAGAACAGAGACAGAACCATGTTTATTGAAAGTACACATATAAAACACATATACAAGCACAATGTCATCAAAGAGGGAATAGAAACATATACCCTCTTATATGGTATATATATATATATATATATATATATATATATATATATATATATATATATATATATATATATATATATTAGGGTGACAATAAAAATTAAAGTTTTTATTTTTAAAGCTCACACCCTCTAAATATGTTCATTTCTATCCGAAAGTTAAGTAAACAAAATGTTTTTGAGAATCAATTCATATTTAGAGGTTGCACAACAGACTCAAATAATTTATATAGTATGGGATCTACTTAATGAAAACACTGTCAATGATTAAAAGTCTTCTTGATGACCGTTGACTTGTTTGAGTCAGCATAATGCAACCTATGATTCTCCACAATCTGTAAAAGGAACTGTTTCTGTTCTTCTTGGTTAGTAAGCACTCCGTTGTACGATTGACAAAGCACAACGCCATGCTCAGCAGCGTCATTCACGACCTTTAATTGATCTGCCTTTCTCCGAGCTTTATGTATACATCATTAGCGTCCCTTGTACTTAGATCTTCTTCTAGAAAATCCTGATCCACATCTCGAGCTATGAACAGCTTCCTAGTATTCCTTGTTACGAAATCGGATAGTTTTTTCTTGGTAGTTTTATCTTAACAATAATTCTGCGTGGTAGATAGTCACATGAACCTTCGCTTTCACGCGCTCTTATCATGTAAACTTTTTCATTAATGGTAACACCTGCATCAAGAAAACCATTCCAATCAGTCGCAGTTAGATACTATAGATGGTTGGAGAAACTCTTCATTGCTGACGATGCAACAGATTCATCCAAGGTCTTGTATGCCTCTATGTCTCTGAGCAGAGGCAAGTCGTTGCGTGGAGCTAATATTGGACATTAGCAGGTAAACCAGACTTTAAATAAACCTTGATCACAAAAGCGTTGAATCGACAGAGTCCTATGAGTTCTAGCTCTGTCAGCTTAAACCGAGATCGGAAGAGAAAAATCTTCAGAGAGTATGTCAGCTTGACTATCCACCTTGCCCAATGTACAGCACCAGGTTGATGAATAGTAACATCTCCCAAACTATTCAGCTCCATGAAAGAGTTGAGACAGCTGAAGAAGCTCTCTATAGTCATCACATGATTGCAACTGAGACAGCTGCCACGATATGAATGCTAGAAGATCGTCCTTGTCCTATTCTAACTCGGCAGCGATATGACAATCGGCTACTCCGCATTCAAACATGTGCCCATCAATGGAAGTCCAGAAGTCTGCAAATCTCTAAGCCCAACAAAATCGATAAGCCCAACACATCTTCATCAGAGCTGCTACCTTGATTCGTTTCCTCGATGCTGCTGCTGCTACTACTCTATTGAACAGCTTGTGACTCAATTCTAGAGCGATTTTCTTCTTTTCTCTGTCTCGCTTGAAGTAGAGCATCTCTTTCTAAACGATCGGACATCTTGTTTAGCTACTTTGGTGTCCACTGAACACAAGCAGCCCCTTCTCCCCTTCTACCATTGAGCAAGCAGAAACTGTCTGTCTTCTTCAATCTTTATCAAAGTCAGAGCGTCTGCGGGTGCAACTTCAAACAGAACATCAGAGGTTTGAGCAAACCTGTCTTCCTTATCTCGCTGCACTTCGGTTCTGTGTGCAGCACTTTTCTTTAATCCCTGCCAAATGGAATATGTTTTATCTTATTTACAATATGATGTTTTTGTTTTGTTGGTATTTTTGCTTTCTCCCAAAAGACACAAATTTATCCCGCAGCGTTGATTGCACTGTCTTGAATTGTTCTCTTATCCGTACTATGATGATGAAAGAAACTTTGTAAAACCTGTTTATTTGAATGGAGCTTTGATCCTGTAATCTCTAGCATTGTACTACCCACCAACAAAATACCTCTGTCTTTTTTCTTTGTTTTAACTTTGCAACTAGCCGTCTCGTCTCGCAGCAACTACCTTAAAAACACTGAAAATCTGTATAGCTGACCTTTGATTTAGACTACTTAAGCAAACAATATGAGCGAAAATACAAGAAATTAACTCAATAGATAGGTGCTATTTTTGTTAAACTTAATCTCTATGTATCTTAATTGAATTTTAATTTATTCAATAAATAACGAATAAACTTTGAATACTAAGTAAAACGCCACATTAGCTTGATAATAGATGAAAACTTCAGCGGTCTTGTGCAACCTCTAAATATCAACCAAATCCATCCAAATTTTCTTTACTACTCATTTGTACCAAAATGAACAATCTAAGAGGGTGTGAGTGAAAAAAAATAATCTAAAAAATTTTTCCTATGTATTTCATTGTCACCCTAATATATATATATATATATATATATATATATATATATATATATATATATATATATATATAAATAAATAATTTGTTATATATATATATATATAACAAATAAACGACACACTAAGATAAATAGTATCAAACTAAAATGCAAGCAACCAAAGTAATTACAGCACAGCAATAGCGTGATAATTGTCAATATTCAATGTTCAATTGTCAATAGAATGTATTACTCATCACAAAATATTAGTTAGATAGCTTTTGTATCTTTTATTGTATAAGTTCATAGATTAAGTTTTATGAAATACTATTAAAGGAATATTAAATATTCTAAATCATCAACAGGCTTTTGAAGTCTTTCAATATTCAATATAGATGTCAGCAAACTGGCAGCACTTCAACTCCATGTATAATAAACTATCCTCTTCTATATAGTAAGATAAATAACTCTAAAACAGCTTACCCTTGCTGGCCATTGAGGAAATCCCTTGACCTTGGCAAAGATCTTGTCTCCCGGGTTATACTGACGTTGCATTACAATGAATTTCTTATCATTAAATGTAACATTATATTCAAAGTAATTGTCTAATAGGCTTACTTAGCACATTTAGTACCTCTAGATCTACAAAACAGGCATAGTAATTCCATAGATGTGCGCGTAGGTAAAGATTACAATTTAGGTTAAAAGATTAAGTGTGTAAAAGTGAGTAAATAAATATTTCGCGTTAACAATGTAATAAAAAAGTGAATTAAACATTTTCGCAAAAGCCTTAGCTTCTAATCAGATTTCACTTTCAGGTAGTTAGTTCATTCTAGTGTATGCAAAGTGATGCACTGTAAGCTCGAACAGAAGCTAATTTAGTAGAAAGCATTCTTACGCATACAATAAGAAAGTATATATATCAGTATATTCATATAAATAAAATTCAGACTTGCAGTCCTCGAGACACAGGTCGTCTCGAGGCAGCTCGAGATAGAATTTTGCCGATCTTGGTCTCGATGGTTCAAGTCTTGGTCTCAAGCGATTGGTCTCGTATATTTTTGAGACCACTGAGCCTTATTTTAACATTTTGAAGTTGTAAATGGACCACTTGCAACAATTATACACGTAGAGCTATGATGTGCTTTTATGTCTTGCTAATCGATTGTTGCATAAGGGCTGGACCCAGTGGCAATGTCGGTAAGTTATTCGATCGCGGATCAATATGTGCGGGGTTCAAATCCTGAGATCGCCCGTCACAGACATCGCTTTCGAGCGAGGAAACTAACGTTAACATTAGCCTTATAAGCCTACATAAAAATGATATCAGAGAGCTGTAAGTCTGTGTGTGTGTGATACATTTTGTCTGTGACTTTTGTTATGTGAAGACTAGGAAAACTTCAAAGAGACTTTTGAAGATTAATAGAGTTGACATTTTTTAATCTTTGGCAGCTACTTGAAAATGAATTGAATACAATTATTATTTCTATTAAATATTAACAACAAAACTTATATAGCAGTGTCATGGCCGAACTCGGTCTTCGAGACTACTTTACAGAAAGAGTTCAATAGTAATAATAAGCTAAACAACAATTACAATTAAATTAATATCTAAACTAGTAAAAATGTCTACTTATGAGTGGAACTTTACACTATCCAGCAACACTCATTCCTTTCACTCATTCCATTTCCTGTCTTCATATAAAATACTTACATGTATAATAAACATACATACGTGCATAGTACTTTCATGTAGAAAAACTTCGCGACCACAATTATGTTTTGACACCATGACGGAAAGCTAAATAGTGATACTCATGTCTCAGACTATTAGGTGTCAAACCATTCCAAACGCCAGCTGCAGAAGGCTAGGTTCGATCACCTAGAGGAGCACTTGTTCTACCAACTAGTACAATGCCAAACAGCAATATATAGAATATATCGGACTAAAATTTAACAAGAAGCCAATAGCATCCAAGTATGCGGCACTAGTAACTTTTAAAAATGTCATATTCAGACCTATCAAGTAGGCTATGTTAATACAGCCTATCTAGTATGCTAAGTTGCAGTAAAAATTATTCTACCTAAAGTAAACACGCATTATAGTGAATAATCAACTATGTTGATATCTATCACTTTTAAAACCACATGTTTAATCTGTTAGGCAATTTAGACCATTTTCCGTATAACCAGTCTAGTGAATGTCTGAGATTTTACTCTCAGATCAGCGCGGCCGGGATTCGAACCCACGAGGATTCAAATCACCCCAGGATTTGTCATTTAAAACTTCATGACGTTACCCCTACGCTATTTAGACATTCAAAAGCCGTCAATACCTATTGGCTAGTATCTAACTCTAGTAAAAGACTTACGACGCAGTTTACGCCTACCACCTTATTTAATCACAGCTAGGAGCACTTTGTCTTTCTTGGTCACGGTCTCGAAGGTCCGGTCTAGGTCTCGGTCTCAAGGGGGAAGGTCTTGGTCTTGGTATCGAGGGGTCCTTTCTTGGTCCTGGTTTCAGTCTCGATGGGTGTGGTCATATTCTTGATCTCGGAGTTTTGATCTTGACTGCAAAATAGCAAAATTCGCCTCAGTCTCATATCAGGTACGTTGCAATTAAAATTATTCTTATCAAAACTGATTTGCTAAATTTTCCATTTTTTACTTTTATGCAGCATTCAAAGCCATTGGCACTAACAACGCTACAAAACTCAAAACGCACAATCATCTCAGACCAATACATATCAATCTGGTATAAATTAGGTAAGTATTTGTTAGACATAAATAAATGAAAAAAACATTGCAGGCCACCATATTAGGTCGCTGCTGCCATTCGATAATAAAATATAAATAACATATCAGTATGGTAACTCTGAAGAATTACTGGACCATTCCAAGGAAGAGGAAATAGACTAAAAATAACAAAGATTAAGTCCAGATTAGATTAGAGATTGGAAGAAATTTTTCAGCCAAAGAGTAGCTATGATATATGAAATGTGTTATCCCAGTATATAGTAGAAGCAGAGTCAATGAATGCTCTCAAGAACAGGTTAGATATTAATTAAAGTACTTGCAAAATTACATTGAGCCAATAAATTGTATATGCTTATTGTCGGCTTGCTGATTGTGTTTGCGTGCTTTTGATGAGTTCATTAGCCTATCTATAGCGTATGCATGTGTGAAGTTGGTTTTCAATGTGTTCGTTCATGTATGCATGCAGTCTAGGCGGAATGGGCACTGACACCATAATTAGGCCCGTGAGGATCAGGCCCTCCCCCTAATAATTATAGAGAGGCCCAGCAATGTATTTGGCCTCCTCTAATATTTTAGGGGAAATTTGTTAGGTGCGGATGGTAAACTTGCTAATTTTCCACTGCACTGGGTATTTGACAAGTAGATTTCAATATTACTATTCATGAAGAATTCTTAGCCAAAGGTTTCTTCAAAACTGCTAGTACTGATTCAGACACTGTTCACAATTGTGAAAATGTCTTTGCTAGATATAATTTATCTCTAGAGAACTGCACAGGGCAGGTATATGACAGTCGCTAGAATTTCAGATCGTCTCTCTGGCGTTCAAACTTAATTATCTAGTACGAGGAGCCCAAACAAAAGCCGTCAATAAGTTCATTGTACCAACTATATTTTGAATGTAGCTATTCAGGATACATTAGGCTGTTCTTGAATGCCGTGATGCTATCGATATGACCAAAGACCTTGTAGGCTAATGTTATGTGGCAATCACAAAGCGACTGGCTTAATTGTTTTGAGAGCATTCAGACTGACATTGGTAAAATGATATTATTCAAGCCATAGCTACTCGTGGCAGTCACTCATCCTTCTCCAATCTGCTGGGCTTCCTAAGCCTTCAGATACCTGTGTACTGACAACGGACGATCCTTCAAATTCTGCCGACGAACATCACGAAATTCTACAGGATTTTTTATGACAGTAAATTTAGAGTCAACAGCAAATAATGACAGAATTACTGATCGTTGTTTCACAGTTATAACTACTAAAAGAGATGCTAAATTTGTTTACTTCAATTCTAGAAGTATCTTAAATAAAATTAGAGAAGTGGAAATATTGATTAAGAGGAAAATGTTGATGTTTTTGGCCATTACTGAAACTTGGTTAACTGATAAAATTAGTGATAATGAAATACATTTTAATGGTTATTGTTTATTTAGAAAAGACAGGAAGGACTCAGTAAAAAAGCGTGGGGTGGTGTCTTAATTTATGTAAAAAATGAGTTAAATCTTAGTGTAGCATATGAACTTTGTAACTTTGATTTTGAGGAAAGCATTTGGTGTAATATAAAATGTAAAAATAGTAATATAATTATAGGAGTTGTCTATAGGTCACCAGATAGTAATAAGGCAAATGACGAAGCCATGTTTAGTCTTTTAAGTAGCTTATTAGATAAAAGGATCATAGTAGTGGGAGACTTCAATTTCCCTGAATTAGATTGGGGCAATACCTCTAGAATTGATATATCCTATCCATTTGTTGAATGCTTAAATGATAATTTTTTAGATCAATACTGTAATGAACCTACCAGAGGAAAATACTTTAGATCTAGTTTTAAGCTCAGAAGACATTCTTCAGGATGTTGTCGTAGGAGAACCTTTTGAACTAGTGACCATCAGATGATCAGGTTTCAAATCAAAAGCATTTGGGACAACAAAGAAGTTAAGAAATACAATTACTTTAAAGAAAACTATGAAGAAATTAGAATGCATGCAAAAAGTAGTCAATTGTTTCTTTTGTCAAGTGAAGACAATGCAGATAGATACTGGAGCAAAATAAGTAGAAGTCTAAAAATGATTAGGAATGATTTTATTAAATAGAAGGGTAAAAATAAAGATAGATGCAAATGGATAACGTAAAAGGCAAGAAGGAAAAGAAAAGCTAAAAAAGCGGCATGGATTTTATATAAAAACTGATTTTTAAGGATGAAACTTTACACAAAGATTATAAGGAAAAGCGTAATAAGTCAGTGGCTGAAAATATAAAAGCTAAAATAAATTTTGAAACAAAATTAGTTCATAATATGAAGACCGATGCACAAAGTTTTTTTGATTTTGCTAATGCAAACAAAAAACAAAAATTGACTCTTTCAGAGATACTACTGGAAACAGTATATAAAATAATAAATGTGCTGCAGATCATTTAAATAAGTACTTTAGTACAGTTTTCGTAGAGGAAGACGTGACAAATATACCAGTGCCATGCAAAGTTTTTCAGGGGAGTATTGATGAATCATTGCATGATAAACGAAACTATTATGGTGCAACAATTGAAATCACTAAATGTAAACAAGAGTCCAGGTCCGGATGAGCTACATGCAAAAATGCTGGTGGAGCTTAGTGAAGAGTTGGCTCCTAGCCTTGTAACGCTATTTAACTCTAGTCTAAAGACAGCGTTTGTCCCTCAGGATTTCAGGGAGGCAATAATTGTACCAATACATAAGAAAGGTGCAAAGGACAAAGCAGAAAACTATAGACCTATCAGTCTTACAAGAATTATTGGGAAAGTTTTCGAGAGCCTCATTAAGGATAAAATTACTAGTTTTGTGGAAGTAAATAAGCTATTAAGAAATAGTCAACATGGCTTTACTAGTGGACGTTCTGTCTCACTAATTCATTAGACTTCTTTGAGGCAGTATCTAAAGAACTAGACAAAGGAAATTGTGTGGATATTCTGTATTTAGATTTCGCAAAGGCTATCGACAAGGTTCCGTATAAGAGATTAATTAAAAAGTTAGAGGCTTATGGTATAACAGGTAATATACTGAGATGGATAGAGAGTTGGTTGACCAATAGAAGACAAAGAGTGTGCATTGAGGGTGAGTATTCCGAATGGGCTGATGTTGAAAGTGGTGTGCCGCAGGGATCCGTGCTGGGCCCTATATTATTTATAATATATATAAATGATATAGATGGCGAAATTCTATCTAAATTTAATAAATTTGCGGACGATTCAAAAATTGCAAAAAGTGTTAACAATGCTCGTGATGTTAGAATATTACAAGATGATATAGTAAAAATACAAAATTGGTCTAATAAATAGCAGATGGAATTCAATATTGATAAATGTAGGGTAATGCATTTGGGTATAAATAGTTTAAATACTGATTACGTTCTAAACCACACAATACTATAGTCGACCAATAGTGAAAAAGATCTTGGTGTATTGGTAGGTAAGTCATTAAAGTTTATAGAACAAGTTAATAAAGTAGCTAACAGCAAATTCTGTTCTACGTTTGATTAAAAGAACTATGACCAGTAAAAGAAAAGATATAATAGTAAAATTATATAAATCATTGGTTAGGCCTAAACTGGAGTATTGTGTCCAAGCTTGGTGTCCTTATCTAAAAGCAGATATAAATAAATTAGAGGAAGTACAGGCTAGAGCGACAAAACTGATTAAGGAGTGCAAGAATTTTAGTTATGAAACCCGACTAAAATATACAGGATTAGTAACTCTGAAAGAGAGAAGAGCTAGGGGAGATCTGATAGAAGTGTTCAAAATTCTAAAGGGATTTAGTAAGGTTGATTACAACACTTGGTTTAATTTAACTAATAGCTGCAGAACTAGAGGTCATAAATACAAACTTGTTAAACCTAGAAGTAGATTAGATATACTGTACGTAGAAACTATTTAGTCAGAGAATTATTAATAGCTGGAATGAGCTTCCAGAGGAAGTTGTAGAAGCAAAATCCATAAATCAATTAAAAAATTTGTACCATAAGTATAAGAAGTTGGTGTAATATTGCCCTATGTGTAAAATTACTTGTTAGATATTAGGCCCTAATTAGGTATTTTAGGCTGTATAGATATATGTCATTACGCTAGGTCTAAAACAGAAAATAAAGCTATTTTTCATTCAAATAGCTGTTTACCTTGCTTTTCTGTAAATGCTGTTTAGTGTCATATCTAGCTTAAATATATATATTGTGTTAGTTAAGTACATATGTATAGGACTTTATGCTTTCTGTTAATTAATTGTGTACTTCTAGTTTTTAGTTTTTATTGTGTTTTAACGAGTCTTAAACAAGCAATAATTTGCTTTCTGACTCAGAAACTGTTATGTTATGTTATTAATCTTCGCCCTTTGTGTCCAACTTGATGGACAATATTGCGTAGGCCTATATAAGTAGAGTGAATTCAGGGATTGTTACTACGAATCCTACGGTGAAATGTTGCCAGTATTTAAGATTTTATCATTTAGGTTAGTTACTCTAGAGAGACCGAACATTCCTTCACGTAGCAAGCTGTCTAGACGCTCTTTCCAGAATGCTGTCTCACAGATCTGGAATTCTCTTCTTTCCACTCTGCGCGCCCCCTCATCTACTACTGATTAGCCTTTCCTACTTTGCGAACAGTTTCATTGGCGGTTAAAAGCTTTTCTCTTCGATCTTTCCTATCTAACTGTAATGTCCATGAAATGAGACCAACACGCAAACCTCCATTCCGCTAATGTCCTTCCTTGGACTGAGTAACCGGATTTTAGCTCGCATCGTTTATTAACCACTCACATGCTGCTCATCGCTTTAGATTTGGTTCCATAGTGCTCGATGTTGTCATTAACAACAATATCACTCTAATCGTATTGTTGTTATTGTTGTTGCTGCTGCTGCGGAAGAGACCCATAAAAATCTATAGCAACAGTTAAATAATCAACTATATTTTAATTTACGTGTAGGCCTAGTACAACAATTGGCACTGATTTATATCGAGTTGATATTAATTATAAAAGATAAAATATTCCTAAATATATAGTGCAATATGGAAAACAATGGAACAACATAATTACAGAATAGTATAAGTTTTAATTAAACATTTAATTGTTCGGTTAAATTAAATCAGTAGGTTATATTACTAGTTTACCATTTGTTACGCCAGGTTTTCAAGCTTTATGGTTCATCGACCTGTTGTAGGTCCTATAGTATACTATTGGCACACAGTTCCCAGAATGCACTCAACAATATAAGATAGGTTTTTTTGTGACTTTCATACGAAGCACAACTTCTGCAGTACAGAAACTATTGAGAAACATAAGATAGCAAGCAATCAACTATTAACTACTAGCTCCATCTGTAACAAAATTGTAACTGTTTAGAATTCTACAACGTCTTAAAGGTAAATTTCAAATTTTAAAATGTTTCAAAGTTACAACAAAAACAACAGAATTAGAGTGTTACTGCCGTCCATGACAACATTGAGCCCTATGGTACCAATCCGATGAGCAGCGTGTGGGGTCCAAAAAAGGTGCAAGCCAAAATCCAGGAAGTCAGTCCGAGGAAGGGTACTAGTGGAATGGAGGTTACACCCTATCCCATAAGCTTCCGTTCGGCCATGTCTCCATACTAAAGTCATTTGTGAGAACCTGCAATGGATCTGCTATAGTAGTATAAGTAAACATCATCATCATCATCGAGCACAGGTATCAAATGCTGGCAATGGCTCTCTTTCATGCTTCGCCTAAGATTTCGTATCCGTCTCTCTGAATCATCTACGCTTTCGTCTGCTGCGCAGGAGGAATTCCTCTCTTGATCTTGTGAGGAATGGTCTTGGGCACCATTGTGATGCAGTCAATGATGGGACACACCGAAGCGCACAGAGTACAGCCTGAAATGTGTATAAATTGATAATTTCTTTGAAACGATGAAATACAAAAATTAAAGAATTACAGTAGGAACTTAAAAGCTAATTAATATCTTTAAGTTAAGCTAATTGATCAGAACAGAACTTACTATACATCATGTAGAACATTTTATAACAAAGCAAGACTTAATAGCCTACACGTATATCGGTCATATGTCAGCTTTTAAACGAGCAATTCTTACATTTTGTAATTTGATGCGGTTTTGTTATTTTGGTCTTATCGAGGCTAAATAAAGAAATACAACCAGCTAGGGTATACTGATGGTATATCAAAAGTAATGGTACAGATGATTTAAATGCTCACTCGCTTGTGGACATGAAGAGGAAAGCAGAAGATAGAGATAAGTAGAGGCGTTCTATACCGTGGACCTGCCAGTAGGCAGTGAACTAAGAGAGAGAATCAGCCAGGCTAAAGTTCTTACTTTGTTTTCAGTTTCACATTAACTTTCAGTATTAGAGAAAGTAAATTGTCAGCAGTAGCGCAGTATTTACTATGCAGTATTGAGTATTTTTCTCTTTGACCTCTCCTATTCAACCATTACACAGGAACTGAGACCAACACGTAAACATTCCACTAGTACCCTTCCTCGGACCGAACTCCCGGATTTTGGCTTGCACCATTTTTGGACCCCAGACCTTGCTCATCGGATATGATTTGGTACCATAGTGTTCAATCTTGTCATGACACGACAGTAGCACTCTAATTCTGTTTTTGTTGTTGTTGTTGTTATGCTATAGTGTACGTAAAAAAGTAAACACGCATTATAGTGAAAAATCAACTACGTTGATATCTATCACTTTTTAATACCACATGTTTAAACCATTAGGCAATTTATTCCATTTTCCGTTTAACCAGTCCAGTGAATGTCCGGGGTTTTACTCTCAGATCAGCGCGGCCGGGATTCGAACCCACGAGGGTTCAATTCACCTCAGGATCTGTCATTTAAAACTTCATGACGTTATCCCTACGCTATTTAGACATTCACGTTATGTTGCAAGACAGTGCCTTACCAGTACAGTCATCTGTGACGTTAGGCAGGTGAGTCTGTGAGTCAAAGGTAATGGCCTGATAACCCGAATCATTGCAGGCCATGTAGCACTTTCCGCAGTTAATGCACATGTCCTGCGCAATCAACCAGTCAATAATTTAATTAATCCCTTAATAAAATCAAAGGAAAAGTCGAAAGTAATAACTCGACATTTCGATTCGTTATGCCAATATATTTTGCTTGTCGCAAGTTTACACGTATATTAACGAGACGAGTACGCTTTCCGTTCGGCCATTTCCCCTTACCAAAGTCGTTTGTGAGATCCTGCACTGAATCTGCTATATAAGTATAAATAAACATCATCATCATCATCATCATCATCATCTTTCCTTGAATTTTATAACATATAATATGCCGTAAATGATAAAATATTCCTGGACCTGTTATCTTAGTACTATCTTTTTTGTTTGGTTGTTTTTCTGCTTTACTATTTTCTCGTGTGTGTGGGTAATTTAGAATATAGAAATAAATAAAAATAAAGTATCCCTTGATTAAAAAAATTACAAAATGCTTATTGCACTATAGCAGACTAATCTCCGCGTGTGTCATTATGACACGAAAACAGAAGTTAAACGTGACTTGACATAAAGAAGTAGACAAGTCTTTTACCTCATCAATAAGAGCGACGACTTGCTTAGAATTGTCTAAACTGTTGTAGGATCCAATAGTGGGCAAAGCATTACCTATCATGTCCTGAATATACACAATTAAAGACAATAGTTTGAATAGTAAATGCCTAATTAAGTTAAACATGCCGAAATATTTCACTTCACAAACATGCATATTGTCGGCAGAATAGAATGAACTAAAAGGCCTAATTTCACAGCTACTTTAAAGAATCTCAGCCATATTCGTTTCAAGAGCATCTCGTAACACAGTCAACAGTCAAGTGATGTCACAAAGATTGTTGAACGAGTGCGACTAACCGCTGATCTTATAAAGCGAAGATCAGAGCGATATCGTCGTCGTAAGTAGCTTTTGCATCTTATGAACGAGATGTCGGTCGGTATCTGAGCTGATTTCAGCTACATGTGACGGGATAGTTATTGTTTCGAGGTCGGGCGGTTATTCTACCCGATAGATTAAAATAAAAGTCGTCGCCAGGTCTGATACTCAACGGTCGCAGGTGGCTCCAGCCAATAGGAGAGCGGGAAATCCGCTTAAATGGTTAGAATTCTTGGAAATGTGACGTTACAGACTCAAGATAAAGGTGAGAATAGAGAAGTTTCATAGTATGCAAAAAGCAGATTGGTAGTTATCTCACGGATAAAGTCAAATGGTAGAGATTGCTGTCGGCGAGAATATCTTTCCGTTTATAATATTGGGTATTAAGTGAAGAAAACGAAGAATACTATACGGTAAAGAGGACGGAATCTGTTGTTGACCTGTTAATACTTCTTTGTGATTTGGAAAAAAATCATATTTTCTTACGCATTATAATCAGTAAAAATACGACAGAATCTAATTATGTATTGTAATTATTGATTTTTAGTTTGACGCATTTCTACTTTTACAAGTCTTCGATTTCTGTTCTAGTTAGTCTGTAATCTTTTGCTGTTTACAATTCAATGCTATTTTCATTATTAAAATTTATTATCTCTAATTTGCCTAAGTTACTATATTTCAATGTTAAGATAGAGCTCAACTGAGCTCTTTCGAACGGCCGTTTAATTTGTGTTCTGTCTTGTTGTATAATATGCATCTTGTATAATTTGATTGACTTAAACTTAAACAATTCTTAAATTACTTCTAGATTGTATAAATAGTAGGCCTAAATAAAAATTAATTTTTTTGTATTGCAGAGTTTAATCATTGGGCATACATTAGTTGATTTATTAGAAATTCAGAAAGCAAAAGAACATAAAGTCCTTTACCTTTACAGTAGGTATCGGCACTCTAGGCTGCAGCGCTGGTCTAATGGGACCATTACCAGGCGTCGAGTCCGAGTTTCCGTTCACTCTTCTGTACTCCGATATTATCTCATCTCGCTTCTTCTTGTAGGGTCCAAAGTTTGGCAGGTGCTGAAAAGGCAAAATAATTTTCATGAAACAATTATTGCTTTCTGGAATCACTTTCTTAACAGGAATTCTCTATTAGGCCTATGCTTGAAAGCTATAAACATCAGCCACTGGACTAAGACTAGGCCTAATTTAAATTCAACATTCTAATATTTTATAATTTTACGTTAGCTCGTATAGTATATCTGAGATTCTAGATGTTCAGCCCAAACGATATGCATATATTTTTCATTACTAGGCCTACAGCTACTTAAATATACAAGATAAAAGCAAAGATGATAGCAATCATAATCGAGTATTCTAATTGCTTAAATTTAAATTTTCATGCAAAGAATAAGAATAATATCATGCAGGTTGCTTAAGAAACGTTATGAATGACAATATGTTTTGGTAATATTATGCCGTGCCAATTTGTGAATACCAAGTTTTTAATAGTATTTCTGAGTTTAACTTTTGTCCACCTCTCATGATGTCACAAATTCACACTAACGTGTCTAATGTCGTTAGACGCTTATAGAGTAATAAAATAATAAAATAAACAAATAAATCCCCTAGTAAAGCTAAGATTCTAGGGAAGAATATGATGATGAATTAAATAAATTCATCAAGGGATTAAATAGCCTGGACTTTACTCTTAATAGAGCAAAATGTAAGATATTTGAGATAAGGGAAAAATGGAATAGGCCCTATCTCATTTTTGCATGAATATGTTCAGAGTACAGACAATCATGAGTGATGTTTACGACAAAACGTAATTTGGTTATGAAAACTTGTAAAATCAGAATCTTAATTTTTTAGAAAATTATAGCAATTTGTATAAAAAGTTTAACTAGCCCTCAATTAAGTAGATATATTGAAGGATACTTATTTTAACAAATTATTGTTACTATTATAAAAGTACTTGTGCATGCTTTAATGTACCGTTGGTATTTTGTGTTCTACACAAACAGTATGTTTTGTATTTTGTATTGTTCTATGTCGGACATTGTTGTACAGATTCATGTATAATAAGCGACGAATAAAAAAAACTGCATACGCACAAAATTTGAGGTCAACAGGTTATAAATTTAGTTCATGCAAGCGCGATTATAGTGTTATTATATTAGTATTGTATTCAATATAAATGTATTGGATAAAATAAAATAAATAGAAACGAATAACTGCATGCGCTTTAACAATTAACAGATAGTTCCTATATTCTTATTACTCTCAAGCATGATAATAAATTAGAGTAAAGTGGTGGAGGTAAAATTCACATAAAACTTCCGATAAATTAGTGGATATCTATTTTTATACAGCACAATCCATCCTGTGCTGATTTCAACTGCAGCATCATCCACAGCGTGCAGATTGTAGAACATCGAGATTGGCCAAAACAATTCAATACAGTATAAAACATGCAAAATAAAACGATAAACTTGTAGTGGTTCCCAATCTGCTTAATTCAGCGATCCCAATTTTTGATCTAAATTCTCGGGTAGAAATGTGGCTCCCGGTACTAAAATGTTTAAATCAAGCATTACTAAAAATTGCAGCTAAAGTAACAGTGATGGCGCCTTGCCATATGATTTAATCTAGTCACTTATTTTGCTGATAATAGCAAAAATATGCTTCTTGCTAAATAAATAAATAGTAGCCAACGCCCCCTCTGATTTAGTCCAGAGATAATTCGATGGATCGTGATCCACGTGTTGGGAACCACTGCGCTAAAGGGGTACGTCTATTAAGAAGGCTAAACTCTTATCGATATCAAACCATGCGAGGCTGTTTTTGATTTGTTCACCTCGCCGGAGAAAGTTGGTACCTTTCCTACAATTTCGTCAATTCGCGGGGTCGGTTTGCCCTTCTGGTGCTTGGGCGTGGGGGGACTCTGACCCATCCAGCCCTCCTGGTTGAGGGACTTGAGGTAGAGCAGGGCCCTGAGGCCAGTGAGGTAGTCGTCGATCAGAGTGAAGTCCTGGTTCTGTACTGCGCTGCACACCTACAATAAAACCAGACTGTCGTTCATGATATCATCGAGCTAAATGTTGTATTAGGCTGATAGATGTCACCAATGTTTTTGGCATGATATTATTGTTCCACAGTTGAAACTATTGTAAATGATGATGATAGTAATAATAATAATAATAATAATAATAATTAAATAATAATAATAATAATAACAATTATTATTATTATTATTATTATTATTATTATTATTAATATGCAAGAAGCATAATTTTGGTATAGAAACAGACCTGTAGAAGCGATGCCCCAGCGTACAGAAACTGCAACCCCACATCCGCCGAGTCGATACCTCCGGTGGCTAGGATAGGGTAACCAGGCAGCGAGTTACCAATGGCCGTGACGTCACGAAGTGCAATTGGGCGAATAGCGTTACCAGACATGCCGCCATACGTAGTTCTGTGCAGAACAATGTACATCAGCATCACAATGCAAGTTATCGTAGAATTTATAAATATTGAGGTGGATTATTTAAATAAATACTTTGGACAGAGAGGAGTGGAAAAGGTCTATTCGTATCCGGACCCTAGATAAAATTGAATTCAAGGGAAGAGGATGATGATTAATATTAAGAGTAAACTTTAGCAGTGCAGTAGATATATCCATTAATAGCAGTCACTGCGAAATATCTTAACTTGCCTATATAAATCTCTGAGATCCAATTTAAATTACTTGAATGTCACACCAGGTTTTAGATTGATTTTAAATAATCATATTTGATATATTCCACAAATGATGGTTCAAATGTAACCCGATGTTGATGCTGTTGATCGCTCTACCTTAGGTATAAAATGACTATATTTGCATTTCAATTGTTAAAAACTTTTGAAATTACTCTGAACAAATCAAAAAGAATTGAGAGATGTATATAAATATTTGATAAATAATTCTGCTAAGCAAGGCAATATCTACTTTATTCCACATTACAAAATAGCTAAATTTCTAATTTTCAAGACAAGTATTCAGTAAACCTCTATCACAAACTTCTATACGCCTCTACAAACAAATGTATAGTTATATAGACAAGTTCTTAGCTTATTTTATTAAATCTATTGCATAAAGGCCTATAAGTCCCAGTTGATATGGAGTCAATAGCATGAATTCTAAAGCTAACCTCTTTTCTGTTCCCACACTTGGCCAGGCAGTCGAGTCTGTACGAAGTCCCATAAGACCGGATACAGTATTCGTGGCGGTGACACCGTCAGCCTTTCCTGAAATAAAATTATTGTATAGCATAGAGCTAAACAGCTGACCTAATTTGATAGGGGTAAACATGTGCTTTGGTGTGTAGTCATGAGTCTCAATATCTGATGTCTCTAAAAAATAGCTGAAAAACCTAATGTTAATGTCAGTTTCCCCACTCGAAAGTAATGTAAGTGACGGGCGAGCCCAGGATTTGAACCCCGCACATACTGATCCGCCATCCGTGGTCGCTTACCGACATCGCCACTGGATCCAAGTGGTGATGTCGAATAATAGCCAGTCATACAAACACATCTCTCTACCTGGGAGTTCGGTTAACCAATGGAACAGAGATGCCACGTTTAATTCATGGCGCCCTCAGCTGATGCACAATAAACAGTACTTGTATATTTTATATGATCTATTAATGCAAAATATATCTTATAGTAAAGTAAATAATTAATAAATAATTAAATAAAGAGAACAGAAATAGTTTTAAGTAGTAAATATCTATTCGTGTAGCATGCTTATATAAGTCGTTAAAATACCACCTCCAAATTTATACAAAATTTGTTGCATTTTTTGACATGCTATGTCAAAAAGTGGATATGCCAAAAATACAGATTAAAAGAGTTAAAACTAGAATCCATATTCTATTTTTAAACCGAACTTTTGTTCAATTTGAAATTAAGTAACTAATTATTTTTATTTAATTATTAATTAAGTATTAAATTTAACCTTCCCTTAAATCATTAACTTCAGTAATACATTTCTTTCAATTCAAGATACTATTTTAATTATCACTAAATTTAACTCGAGTTAGCTCTATAAATATTTATGATATTCACGGTATCGTTTGTATCTAAAATTGTATTGAGTCATTTAGATAAGCCTAGTGAAATTTGGTTTTGCAATTATCGGCGATTCAAGTTCCTTTAGCTAAATGTAAGTGTATTTGGCGATGACAGCCTTTAATATCGTTGTTCTCTAGTAGAATAAACTCCTCTAGTATAAAATGGATGCTTCTAGAACAGCTGAAACTGTTGTATGTGCACCAATGATATAGGAAAATGAAAACAATGGTAGACTGACTAATTGATTAATTGGCTGATTGATTGATTGTAAAAGACTTACCCTCGTGGGCAGCCTTCGCTATGTCGACGATCTCAGTGACGTTTGGTGTTAGTTTGGCGAATACGGGAATCTTGACCGCAGCTTTCACCCACGTGCAGATATCTTTCACCATCACTGGGGACTGAATAAAAAATAATCGTTAAAACTTTCACCATCGCTGGAGACTGGAATCGAACAATAATCCTTAAAATCATTCACCATCTCTGGGGACTGAAATCAAGCAATAATCGTTACAGTGATTCTGCATTGACACAGCACAAAATTAAAAAAAGCATTGTATACTTGAAATTGACGAGACACTGAAATAGTTAAACCTCGGAGATTTATTTGAGTAAATAGTATTTAACAAAGATTAATGACAGTGAGAGACAGTTTTGCTTCACTTAATATTACAAAATGTATTAAATGATATTGAAATTGAAACGGCTACTAACGATTGAGTCAAATTAAAATGCTTTTTATTGACGGAAGTGTAACAGCCTAATAATTATTTCATTAATCATAAACCGATGCCAATGAGTTTATAGCATTATAAGTTGCAGTGGACTACCTCAAAGATAGTAAAAATTATTAGCATAAAATTACTAATAAGTCATTAACTGTACCAAATTAAGTTCTTAAAATATTATTTTTAAAGTCATTTTCTCAAATAGGGTAGATTTGTATATAAACAAAGTGATTTAATACAGTCGGTAGAGCAGTCGCATCTGAATTGTGAAGCCTGGGTTCAAGTCTTCAGTCAAAAATCAATGCATAACTCTAAGGGTGTTAATAGAATATGAATATTACTAGTGAATAAGCATTAGCCGCACGTACCACGCTAGGTAAGGTGTTAATAAAATCAAGAGATAAAAAGTAGCTATACGAAAACTGAATATTACGCAAAGCAAGCTCATATAATTTTGCTCCTCTTTGTGTAAATAAACACACATAAACACAAGAGTAGAATGAAATCACACCT
Organism: Enchytraeus crypticus; assembly: GCA_905160935.1. Taxonomy (NCBI): domain Eukaryota; kingdom Metazoa; phylum Annelida; class Clitellata; order Enchytraeida; family Enchytraeidae; genus Enchytraeus; species Enchytraeus crypticus. The sequence continues at coordinate 1,052,696 of CAJHZI010000641.1, forward strand.
GCCCACAGGCTAGACCCATTCCTCTCTCCCCCATCCCGTGAGGACAGGACAGGTTCAGCTCCAGGGCGTCCGCCCCGGAGTGCTAGAAATAAATAAATAAATAACCATATTAGAAGAATAATTTAGATAGAGGTTACACAAAGTCCAATGTCGAATAAATCAGAAAATAAAATATATGAAATTAGTAAAGTAACAAATCAACTACAAAATCTAGCATATAAAATCTCTAGAAATTACCAAATGCTATAATGCAAATACAAATGCTTTTAGCCTTGAGTAGAGATCAAGGACATATTAAATAATAAGACAAATTTTATCATTCGACTAGTAGTTAAATAGAGTAGCACGAAAGCTTACTTGAAAAATTAAAATATACTTTCTCAAAATGTCGAGTAGCATTTTAATTATTATAATTATAATATTTATATTATAATTATATTTATATTGTAATTATATTATAATTATATAATTACAGATAATTATAATTATAATTATTGGATGTGAACAGGAACTTTACAATTAGAGATGCCAAGATCTACAATACGGAATTCTCAGTTAATTAAATTTTGTTTAATCGTAGGGTTAAATTAATTTTAATTTCATACCTCCGCCATTTTGGCTAGCTCGGTCCAGTCAGATTGATTGTAACTGCACATGATGCTTGCTATCACAATCTGCGCAAGTAAGAATGAAGTTTTTAATTTTACATTTGAAGCAGCTTATAAAAAAGCATAGTATACAAATGATTAAATAATTAATCAAATCAGTGCGATAATATGATAGGCTAACAATCTCTAAGATCGTAATAATTAATGTTATTTTGCAACAATCTAATTTGCATATAAGATCAAAAGATTGCCTTCAAAATCAATTCATTTTATAACAAATCTGCAATTAGATTTGCTATAAGAAAAAACATCTTTAAGATAAAATTAAAAATAGATCAACAGGCAAACAGACGTTATACGGATTGAGAGACACCATACTTACATACATACTTACTTACAAACAGACCGACGGACAGACAGACAGACGGACAGACAGACAGACAGACAGACAGACAGACGGACAGACAGAGAGACAAATAGACAGACAGACAGACAAAGAGACAGATACCTTTGTAGGGAAATCTTGTTTGAGTTCTGTGATACTCTTGCACCAGTAGGCCGCAGTCTTCTCGCTGATCAACTCGATGTTGAGAAACGAACCCTGACCTGGACCAAACGAGTGACCGAACGTTGTACCTCGAACAATACGTGGCGACACGTTAGTGACTGTGTCCTAAATACAGATAATAGATTTAGATGAAGTGAGGTTGCATTGATTTAACGTCTTCGTTCTAAATTTACATCGATATTAAAGACGGAGTATTATAGCAATGAAATGCATTTGAATTTAAAGCTGTATGTTAAATCTGTTTCTAGGTTCTCTGGTGATAGAAAGGAATTGTCGAGGCAGTGATGTTGTAAAACTATCGCAATCATTCTGAAATTAATCAAAATGAACTTAATTAACTTGATTATCGAAGATTGGACAATCAATGAGAATGAATGTTACGTTAACATTACGGTCAGATTACTGAAAACAAGTCAAGCTAAACCTGATCTTTGACATATTTAATGATTAGATGTTGCTATTGAATTTTAATTAACATCATATGATCTTACAGAATTTGATATGACACTTCCTAAGATTTAAATGGATAGTCTTAAAGACATAGCCTAGGCTACATGGTAAGTAATTCTGATAGTCTTAGACTGTCGTAATTTTAACATACACCAATGAGTATTAAACACAGTCTTAAAAATCCCCCTATTGAACACTATACAAATTAAAATTTACTTTCATATAATGCAGAAAAAGTGACGTAAAATTTCTCATTCACTTTAATGCAGTAAAATACACGTTTTCACAGTAACTCTTTAGCGACGTAAAACAATAAATATAAAACAGCTATCTCTTTCTCGATGTGTACTGCATGCTGGCATGGTATATAACGCTTATCTCTCTGTGGTGTTCTGCAAATGGCTGGTACATGTTTATACTCAGAGTCTACATTCGCTCTCCATCTAGAGCACTCCATAGATCAACAAATTATTCCCTTCACAAAACCATACGCCTCACCCATACCTTATATAGCCCCTAGCTTGGGAAATTTTTTTTCCATTTAGCATCGTTTATTTGTTCATCACAGCACAGTTTACACAAGCAGTAGGAACGTGCATGTAGTTAGATAAACAAATAACAATACCAAAGAGGCTACCATAAAAGAGCCATAGCTCTGTTCGATAATACCATAATTAGTAGTTATAGCAGTCTACTTAAGTCTGAAATACAAAAATTTCAAATTACATAACTAATTACAGTAAAACCGTTGATAGCCATAGAATTGAATACTTTCAAATTAGGAAATGGCCAGACAATTTCTTCTGATGTGGTTTCCCGTTGCTTTTTTCAGCGATAACACTTATATATAAGTGTTTACTCATATAGATTAGTATTAAGTACACATGTCCTTAGATGATATTTTCCAGTCATTACCTTATCCAGAGCGAATGTTTTGGTCAGAGCGAACCCCCAGCCCGCCTCGAAGGCTCTGCGGATCATGGCGCTACTTGTGGTGGGTGGAGCGCTGGCCAGGCCGAACGGGTTTTCGAACTTGATGCCGCAGACTTCGACACTGAGATCGACGAGGTCTATAGGCGTGTAGAACTCTGGCAACCTGGCAGGGCCTTGTAGGACATTACCGGCAGTAGACTGAAATAGCGAGAATTAAGATTGATTTGTTAAATAATCATTAATAAGTCTGTAATTTCAATAGTGATTCTGTAATTGGTTTAAGTAAAAAATTAATCTTAGCGAAGTTAGTTATTTGATTATTTATTATTTCAGAAAACTCAAACTTAATGCTCGCCATTTACCGATATACAATCTGAAATCTTAGGGACTTTAAATCAATCAATCAATCAATAAGAATTTAAAGTCCGGTTCCTTGCCATAAGCCAATGTCAGGGAATATCGTTATTATATCTGTGCATATTATCGTTGTGCATATTTAAGACACGCTTGACCTACTTGAAGATATTTATGGATGCTCCATGAAGCGGTCTTCCCGTCATTGACGGACTCTACAGTGGTCTGAGCCACACCGGCCAGGTCTCCACCGCAGAAGATCCAAGGCACGCTCGTCGTCATCGTCTCCTGATCAACCTTGGGCAGCTTCCAACTGTCGCTCAGCTCTAGCGGTTTAATGGCCTCCACAACTGCAAGTACATATACAGAACTGTCACTATTTATCCGAGTATCTGATTATTTGAATATCACCTTATAGTACTGTTTGGGATCTGTAATAAATGGTAATGGGGAGTTGGAAAAGGAGGTTACTAGTAGGATTCAGGCTGGATGGGCAAATTGGAGGGAAGCTAGTGGAGTGTTGTGTAATAGGAGAATCCCACTAAGACTGAAAGGCTAATTTTATAGTTCTGTGGTAAGGCCAGTAATGATGTCTGGTTCGGAATGTTGGGCACTAAAAAGGGAACATTTGCAGAGTTTGCATGTGGCAGAAATGAGAATATTGCGTCTAATGTGTGGAAGAACTAGAAAGGACAGAATGGAAAATGAATATGTGAGGATGAATTTGAATATTGAGGGGATCGGGGGATAGGTTGGCTCAGTCGAGATTGAGATGATATGGGCTTATTGTGAGAAAGGTAGGATGTAGTAAAGAGTGTTTGGAGGGAAGAACTGGATGTTAAGCTAGAGAGAAGTAGACCACAATTAACTTGGGATGCGGTAATTAAGAATTGTTGTGTGATAGGAGAACCCCACTAAGACTGAAAGGCCATGATGATGACCTTACAGTAGAGGTTCATGGATTAGTCGTTGGCTTTGACAAAATCTTCATATAGCTTGATATTGACATGGATAACAGTCTTTAGCAGTATAACTGTACTATTGTTATCGCTATTGCATTTGCCGTTGTTATTGATGCTGCTTTTATTGATGCTACTCATTCATAAAACAAAATTTAAAAATTAAAAAGATAATAAGTTAAAAATCAAGTAAGACAATAGATTAAAAAAAATTTAAAAATGTTTTTATTTATCGCAAAATCGGAGATTATAGGAGAGAAGTTGTAATGAACATTAAAATAGGAATTAAATTAATACAAAACTAATGATATGCTACTAAACAGAGACTAAAATTTAATATTCATGTGTAATTGTGTGCACTTAAAATCTGACACTTCTTAAAACTAGAAAAGCTAACAAGAACGACAGATAGGCCTATCTCCAAGAAAGAACACTCAGAAAGACTTCTCCTACTCTACCCTTCGCAGTATAGTATTTACAGAAAATTGTCATAGCAAATAATTTTCATAGCATATAATTGTCATAGCAAACAACTGTCATAGCAAATAATTGTCACAGAAAAATAATTGTCATAACAAACAATTGTCATTGAAAATAATTGTCATAACAAACAATTGTCATTGAAAATAATTGTCACAGCAAATACTTGTCATAGTAAATATTTGTTGTAGCTAATAACTGTTATAGCAAATAATGCAATAGTAAATAATTGTCACTGCAAATAATAGTCATAGTAATTAATTGTCACCTCAGATAATCGTCATTGCCTCACAATTTCAATTGAAGCGATTTAACAATTCACATATTAAATTTAATAAGTAGTAAGAAGTGTCCAATATCATACTATTTGGATCGGAGAGTCCTGATCCGAAAGCGGAAATGATAAAATCCGCTTTGAGCTGAACAACCTGATCGTCGTCATCAACCCACTCCCCATCGCTGTTCTGTTCAGTTCTCCAGAACTCCATTGCCCTGATCCGTCCGTCCTTCACGATCACCTTCTTCGGATTCATGAATGGAAGAAACTCGCATTTCTCCTCCTTCGCCAGTTCCATCTTCATTCACAAACATCATCATCATCATCTTCCCTGAAATCCCAGTTTAATGAGGGTCGGGATACGAATAGACTTAAAATCATTCGTTTAAGTATTTGTAGCAATTTCTGGAGCCTAGGCGCTCACAAACCGAATGCCTTTCTGGCGTACTGTCATAAACATCAAATCGAAAATATAAAATGAGAACTTTTAAAAAAGTAAAATGTTTTAATTTCGAACGAAAAATTCAATGAAACAAAGATATGATAAAGATATGTGTATGATACAAAGACTATGCAGAAAGTAGCGCGTAAGTGGAATAATAGGGCTTTTAAAAATTATAACTGAAATACTCTATGATCTGTATTTTAGTATTTAATTTACCTTTCAATATTTATCTAACTTCGAAATTCATAATTATTTAAAGTATATTTCCATTTCTAGAGCAAAAATTTCTAAATTTCATGCTCTTGGGAAATTATTGGAAGTAATGTCACTTGTAATGAATTGCAAATTTGTTGTTTTCTTTGCTTGACGTCGACCTTTTTAAGTCATATTACTACATTTGACTACTGAAATAAAGATTCCAACAATATATAACAAATCTGGCCTCATTCTGTCAATATATAAAGGAATTTAATAGCCTAAATGTATGAGTTGCGCTTACTAGCTTAATATTATAGTTCTCTACAAATGCATTAAGATGATAAGAGGATCATATAAATGCATAGATGTATTAAGATGTTAACAGGATCAAATAAAATTACTTCTTCTGGCACGGCCCTGATGTTCGTAAAGCCCTTTCTGAAAACAATGAAGACTTTGCTGGCGCCACAGCGCAGCGCAGAGGTGGCGCAATCGAATGCCGTGTCTCCCACACCCAAGACGATGACCTTACCGTGAAGGTCAGGCAGTGTGGACTTGCAGGCACACATGCCCGGCTTGCTGGCGGCTGAGACGAGAGGTAGAAAACTCTTAGAGGTGAAGAAACCTTCGTTTTCAGTCAAGTTCTCGAATATTCCCGTCTTCTTAGCATTGGGCAAACCTGCGTTATATAAGGTAATTAGCAAATATAATTGCTACTAGATTTGCCTTCAGCTGCGAAATCCTATGGTAATAAAAAGAAGAGAGAAAATATTAGTGGTAGTTGATACATTTAAACGGCTGTTGGTGCAGAGTCCGCTTTAGACGTACCTGACATTGCCTTATGGCACGGAACCAGACATTATTCCTTATTGATGATCGATTGATTGCTTGCTTGATGGATTGATCGAACGACGGTAAAATTTATGTTCTACTTAATTTGTCATATAATTAAGGGTAGTATCGATATGCCCGCAACATTATAGCCTGCTGCTGGCTGAAATGATGCTTAATAGTGAACTGGCGATTGTTCAAAACCAAGAGCATCGCTATAAACTAAAATTCTAATTATTAGCCAAGATCACTACTATGAAAGTTTAGGAAAAATATGTTATTTATTTAATATAATAATTTATTATTTATTTTACAAACCGAATCCAAGAAAGACTGCACCCGCTCCATCAGCCCTCAGCCGCTCCAGAGTCATCCCATCTTTGGCGCTCAGAGCCTTGCCGAGCTCGACCTTGACCCCCAGGTCCTTCATCAGCTCCACCTCAAAGCTGACCACATCGTAGGGCAGACGAAACTGTGGGATCTCGGCTGAACTACAAGGATGCACAAACGAAATCTCCAACATTACATTCACGTTAGGAACTAATCGTTAAATTCCATATTAAGGATTATTTGAAAGATTAATGGTACTAAGTAACCTAATTATATTTTAGTTTAAATCAGCATAAACTAAATACAGCTAATCATCAATTTAAATTCCAAATAAAGTTTCACACAATATTGTTAAGTTTAATCAAATGATTAAGACTCATTGTATTATAATATTATAATTATAACAAGAGCGAATTTCCTAAAAAAGCAAAAAAAATAAAAGAATAGCGTTTGGTACGGCAATTGCGAAATACCATATACTCGAATGTTGATTCGTCCACCTAACAACTGATTTCAATTTATTATCACATGAAACTCGATCATGATATTTAACATTTAAGTTTATAGTATACAACAACTGCCTTACTTACTGCCTTCCGGGCTTACTGCCTTACTGGCTGAAGTCGGTAAGATACTCGATCGCGGAGCAGTGCGAGCGGGGTTAAAATCCTAGGCTAACCCGTCACTGACATCGCTTTTGAATGAAGAAACTGACGTTAACCTTAGCTTTACCAGCTTTTTTGCCAACAACTAAACTTTACAATTTTATCGATTTGAATGTATGTGCCTAGCTAGCAAGCCCTCTATCTTCGATGTATACAACATCTTTCGCTGCATTTACATTAGAATGACTAAGTATCTGAATGTATGAATTATGAATTAAATGACTAAATAATATCATTGAAATATGAATTTTAAACAGTTTGACTAAGAGGAGAATACACTGGTAACCTACCTCAGCCCACCTACATATTCTCTTTGCTCGTAGATGGTGATGTTGGAGTATCCTAGCCTGGCGAGGAAGGTGGCACAGCTAATACTGGCAGGTCCACAGCCAATGAGAACTATCGGACTCTTATAAACCTCAGGCAGACTAGCGATATCCAGTTCGGGATTGTGAATCTGCTCCACGCGGAGTTCCTTGAAAACCTGAAGTTACACAAACAAATACAAATCTTTAAAAATCCAAAGTTACACAACCAAATACAAATCCTTGAAAACCAGAAGTTATACACATAAATACAAATCCCTGATAATCCGAAGGTTCACACGTCCAAAGCATATATACATCGATTATACATGTACATGTATAATTGCTGTGATTTTCCATGCATTCTCGTATCGGTTTTGGATAGCGTAGTTCATAGGTTACTTGCTACACATGCAAAAGGCCATGCGCAATACATATTAGCTGAAAGGTCATTGGGAGTACTCCTGTAGTATTGAAAGAAACTTTAAAACTATTTACAGTGTAATAGTTTATTTCTAACTTTTTGTACATTATGCAGTTTGTCTTAGTTGACATTTATTACAATAGGTACTGACGTTTTTACAAGTTGATACACGTAATCGAACATTAATTGCATTTAAAATTCTTGTCTACGTTTATATTTAATTATCGCAAAAGTTGTTGAGTCTAGGCGCTATGTTGATACTTTATTGAAGACCTGTTAGGATCCTGAACGAGAAGATATAATTAGTGGTCTAACAATGTTCAGATTTCCAGGTGAAGAACTGTAATACAGTTTATTGTCTGGTGGCTGAGTGGATGCAAGCTTTCCTGATAAGCAGAATATTACGACTTCAAAGATTTACCTTGCTTATGTACGGAAACAGACGTGAACGTTACAAAAAGCTGATGTTAACGTCAGTTTCCTCACTCGAAAGCGATGTCAGTGACGGGAGAGCCCAGGATTTGAACCACGCACATATCGCAATCGAGTATCTTACCGACATCGCTACTGACTCCAGCAAAATAAAACAAATCTAAACATTGATATTATAGCGTCTACATACAAATGCTCTATCTGAAATATCAATATTCTATAAGGCTTCTTCGTCGTGAACAAGAAAATAAAGTAGACCAACTATTTTAAAATGCACTAGATTTATCTGCTTTCGATAAAAAAGGCGAATGTTAACGTCAGTTTTCTCATTTGAAAGCGATATCATTGACGGGAGAGCTTAGATTTGTACCACGCACATACTAATCCGCGGCTTAATATCTTACAGACATCACCAGACGACTCCAGCCAGTGGCGATTAACTAATGGATAGATAGACTGATAGGAAAAGTACCTCGGTGGCGAATTGCTGCAGACCTCCAATGTTGATAGGCCCCTCCTCTGAGGCGTAGAGGTTGCAGCCCCCCACACACAGGTCACTCGTGGGGCAAACCATCCCGCATGTTAGGCCCAGGGGATTGTCAGAAAATATCGCCTTAGCGGCTCCGTAGTAATTCTAAATTAAAAGTTACATAAAATACCAAATTAGTTCGCCCTTTTTAATATTCAATTATTGCGAAAACAAAATTGTCAGAAGTCAATAGCAGAAAAGATCAAATTGAGTAAATAGAAGCTAATAAAGAGATGATATTTATTTAAATTTATTGAATTAAAATTAAATATCGAATATATTTTCATGTGTCATAAATTAAAAGGTAATGGTTTCCTTTAAAGGAAGAATATACCTTAATATTTTAGCAATATATAAATAATCAAGAATTTAGTTCCTAATCACTTTTTAATTTATTGCAATCAGTAATTAATTTTCAATCATTTTTCACTTGGTAGGCCATATTTACTGGCATTCGATATACTAAATAAATTTTTACATTATTTACCGTATAAATTATAATTCAAAGACACATTTTAAAACAGATAAATAATCAGTTAGAAATAAATAAACTATATGTCACGGTACGGGACTACAATAATGTCTCGCAATAGGTATGCCTTGTTGTAGCTGTGACATAAAACACTCTGAATTCGTATTACCACTTTATTCTGAGTGGACCACGGTTCAGAATTATTTGATTCAGAAGAATGTCAGGGAAGTTTACTATAACTGAGTAATTGATAACAAACTTCAATATAGACAATTTGTCAAGTTTTACTAGAAACTATTAATAATACATAGGAACAACATAAGTAATAAACAAGTGTAAATAGTTCAAGCAATGAATGGTGGTATAGCCATATAAATTACAGAACCAGAAAATAAATACCTAAAGTATAACTTTGAATTAATAAATAAACTAATAAAACAAACAGAAGAGCTGATTTATTAAATAATAATGAAAAATAATAGTTCAAAAATAATAATTAAATATTAAATGAAAATAATAATAGAAATGTTCTCGTATTCAGTTCACAAAGCTCTTAGTTTACTTGCGGTTACAACTTATCTAAAATATTCACTTATAACTGGGTTCACACTTATAATACTCTCCTATCAATAGATGTCAAAATATTAACATACAGATATCTATTAATAATCACACATTTTAAATATATAGGTTACCCAAACATGTATGAAATATTAAATAGGATATCTATAACGTCAAACTTCCCTCTGTACCTACACCAGGTATAAATTATGTGTATCGAGGGTTTTGGGGTAAACTTACCCTTTTTTAACAAACAGTCTCTTATAAATAATCTTTTCTCCAAAGCCACGCTACTAGGCGCTTCTTCTTGTCTTATAGAGCTTCTTTAAACAAAATGCCTTGCTCTGAACGGTTGATGCCTTAATTTCAATTACATCACAACTCTAGCAAACTTGCAGCAATTTTATAACCACCAAATGCTTTTGCTCTCATGAGCACTAAACTCCTCCTAAACCACTTCCTAAGGCAGAGGGCACTACCTCTTGACCCAGGGGCTTAACAGGGTGACAGCCACCCGGTTGAATAACAGTGGACTTAGGGATATACAACAAGGTCTTACTAACCGTTCCTAACCACAGAGCTTATCTCAAACTCACGGTCTTTACTTCGTAACTTTACAACATTTGGATGCACACAATACTATCTCTATATTCAATTAATAAATATACCTGGCATAGTTCCAACAGCGAAGCCTCCCTAAATAAACTGAACGGCTCGGGTGTCAATATTAAATATATGTATCTATCACTATATCAGGTTTCTAAATGTATCGCAGTACTCAATAAACGTATTAAATCCACAATACCTTTAAATTGACAAAGATAATAAATTTCATCTATCTAAATTGTTTAATGCAAACATAGAACCGTCACAGCCGTCAGTCTATCAGAGAGTGAACATAAATTCACTTAACACCAGGAGGACCCCACCAGGCGGGAAACCCTCCACCAATCAGGTAAAGCAATACAAAGTTTCATATTAATTCATATCAATTCACGAAGCAACGACGTGTAATTATCTCGTAATGCTATCGTACAGAATCCAAGTTCATTCATAATATCAGCAATCAGTTCGGTTGATAATGACACGCATGCATAACACACACACGCTACAAACCAGGACTATGACATCCTGACACTATACTATACCAGAAAGATTGTAGAAAGTGACAATTTAAGCATATAATAAACCTAGTAACCTACAACATGTTTGAAAAAATTTCAAATTGATTGTAGAAGAAGATGTGCAATAATCTGCTATAATCTATCTAATAGTATAGTGGATTATTTGTACACGGTAGATGTACATGTAGATGCACAACAATCTACTATAATTGGATAGTAGTGTAATGGATTATTTGTGCACGGTAGATATATGGTTAAAGTTCTACGAAACCTTGTTGGCGATGCTCGTAATGAAAGACTTGATGTCGAGCTGGGTAGGACAACTCTTTTGGCAAGGAGCATCCGCACACTTTAAACATCTGTTATACATATACAAAATACAACACATTTTAAACATCTGTTACGTGCAACAAAAGCAACACGCGCAACAAGAGCAACTTGAGCAACACGAACAACAAGAGCAACAAGAGCAGCAAGAGCAACACGAACAACACGAGCAACACGAACAAAAAAAGCAACAAGAGCAGCAAGAGCAACACGAGCAACACGAACAGCACGATCAAAATTAGCAACAAGAGCAACACGAGCAACAGAAGCAACACGAGCAAACAAGCAACAAGTGCAACACAAGAAACATGAGCGTGCACGTTGAGCTGCTCATTTTCAGAGCGTTGCCGGATCAGACTCATATAGTTTTCATGAATAGTCTTTCTTGTTGAAATTTCTATATCAATGAATTCAGTATTTCAGCTCTGAACCAGAAAGAACTACTACAAACCGACAAGTAGCAATTAATAGTCTTGACTATGGTTATTTTAAACAGCGCATAGGCGTGAGTGAAATAATATACCCTAAACTTAACAAATATTGCAACACCAGATAGAGAGAGAGAGAGAGAGAGAGAGAGAGAGAGAAAGAAAGAAAGAAAGAAAGAAAGAAAGAAAGAGAAAGAGAGAAAAAGATAGAGAGAGAGTGAGAGAGAGAGAAAAGGAAAGTTTTATATATTTCAGAAACCATATAATGCACATGTACTTCAAAAAAGAAAGGTAAAATAGATAATAAAACCAGAAAGCATTACAAACATATAGGCCTACATCAGAGAGTGCAGAGCAACTCTATCATGCGTTCCAAGCTAATTAGGAGGTAAACAGAAAATAACTAAGTAATAAAAACTAAATAAACGAACAACTAAATAATTAAGTTGATATTAAATCTAAATAATTCAAAAATAAATAATCTTGTAATGGTTTTATTTCAATGAAATATAGACTCAAACATAAATTTTCATTGTAACATCGTTTAATGCACCTATTAAAACACCTGCCACGCTATTTGACAGATTTCAGGGTGAACCAAGTTAAGATAGAATATCATGAGAATTTTTAAATGAAATGAACAAAGTCCTTGAACGAATAAAAATAAAAAGGTATGCGCCATTAAAGAATATACATCAGGTGTCAATGAAAACAAAGCCGACAAAGCAGATTTCTCTTAGAGAAAGCGCATAGATAGAGATCCTAACAAACTGTACATGAATGGCCTATATACATGAATACATGTACATGTATAACCATATAGTGTTTCTGAATTAGATCATCATTTGAACAATTTAAGCATATATTTAACTTATATTATTATTTCAAATTTTTGATTTACAAAACATTATATCGAACTGATTTATTGTCGTAATCGATTATTACGTATAATTGGAACGTTCATAAATTTACTGAATTTATTATTTATTAGTAGTTATCAACTTAATATGTTAAAATATATATTGTAGTTCATAGTTAATTAAAATTTATTTCTCTAAAAATTTATTAAAATTTATTAAAAATTTAAAATTTATTTCTTTAGTAATATTAAATAGGCCTAATGTAAATGCTAAGTTGTTCATCTTGCAAAATCATCATCAACACCCTCCTCCCTTTGATCCCAGTTTAACCAGGATCGGGATACCATAATATTATGTATGTTTATTATAAGTATTTGATATGTATATATATATATATATATATATATATATATATATATATGTATACATATCAAATTCATGTGTATTTGATATGTATATATATATATATATATATATATATATATATATATATATATATATATATGTACATATATATGCATATATATATGTACATATATATATATATATATATATATATATATATATGTACATATATATGCATATATATATGTACATATATATATATATATATATATATATATATATATATATGTATATATATATAATGCTAACGGCAGTTTCCTCACTCGAAAGCGATGTCAGGGACGGGCGAGCCCAGGATGTGAACCCCGCACACACTGATCCGCGGTCGAATATCTTATCGACATCGCCACTGACTCCACCCAAAACAAAACAAGAATGAGTATTGCTAGATGGTATAGTGTTCCACTCATATGTAGACAGTTATAGATATAAATTTGAATTTAGATGTAATTTTTATTTAGCTTATTATAATATTGATAGTGAACTCTTTCTATAAAGTAGTCTCGAAGACCGTTTTCGGCCATGACACTGCTATGTAAGTTTTCGTTGCTAGCATTAATAAATAGCAAATTCTAAAGCTTAGCTAATTGCGGTTGTGCCAATGATTAGCAGTCGTTCATTTTATTAATTCAAGTTCCATTACATAATTTAATTAATTCACATTTCACTTGACACATTTACGTTATCAGACTCCACTGTGGCAAATTTTTCAAATCATAATAGCCTACAAATACCCATTGACTGAGATCAAAGTCAGGTTTTGGTCTCGCATGTTTACATGTATAGTGGCTACTACTACACAAAATTGTTAAGAAGACATTCGTTTATAAAACAAAGTTCAGACAACCTAGCAGCCTCTCTCAGGGCTCCCCTCTCACTCAGTGTCGTGTGTTTTATGTCATCAAAGTTGTTTGTCTTCGGCGCACAGTCCTGCAATACAATTAACACAATTAAGAGTTAAATAGCTGTTTACAAATGAACATCCATTATAATATAACTTTCAATAAATTGCCTACGTGTTTTAAACCGATCTCTCTCTCTCTCGCTCTCTCTCTCTCTCTCTCTTAGTGCACTGCCTACTGGCAGGTTCATGATATATAACGCCTCCATTCAAATCTATCTTCCGTTTTCCTCTTCATATCCAAATACGAGTGGATCATTAAATCATCTATAACATTCCTTTTGATATACCATTATTCTTAATAAGATAAATGTGCGTTTCCTACTTTTATATATTGAATTAGAGTATTAGATTAGTATCCTACTTGCATATATGCATGTATATATACATGCATATATATACATATATATATATATATATATATATATATATATATATATATATATATGCATATATATATTGGATTAGAATATTAGATTAGAATCCTACTTGAATATATTGAATTAGAACGATAGATTATAATCCTACTTGTAATTTTCTTCTTACTTAATATGCAAACCCACATACTTATACTCACAAAAGCACTATGTCGCGCTATTGCTTAGACTCACAACCCTCACTAAATACTATCTAAAACCTATAAAAATACGACAAATCACTAATGATACGACTAATCACTAAGCATTAACCAATGAAATACGATGGAATGGAAATTCAAATAATGAATTAAATGCAGGAATATTTCAGTAAAGATAACTTTGATTAAAAACACTGCAAGTTAGAGTCTATTACACCATAATCTGCATTTGATATAAAAATTGCTCTTTGTATTTTTTCTCTCTCTCTCTCTCTCTATCTCTCTCTCTCTCTGTACAGTGCATAATTTTTTTTATCAAAAAGTCAAATTTCTTGTTCATTGCATCATTCATATTCCCGATCCAATTTTGCAATCCCTAAAGAACATTAATTCATTAATCAATAAAGAACGTTCAATAAATCGCTAATGCGAAATTCTCTTTCGAATGAGTCTAATGTGAACCACTTACATGGCAGGATTTGTCCTCGTTCCTCTTCCAGTGCTTTTTGTTCTTTTGTGTTTTGGCTGATGGCACCACAACAGCGTACGACTTCTTCAGTGGATTCAGAGCCAGCAGGTTCTGCGAATAATATAAACAATAAACACTTCATAACTATAAAATATAAAATTTATAAAATAGAATAATAAATAACATATTTTTATAAAATAGAAAATAAAATTTATAAAATAGGTTGTAACTATTTGATTGCTTTTAAATCTGGGTTAAAAAATCCCAAAAGCTGATCAACTAAAAATCTTCAAGGTTAGGCTATTGTAATACACTTGAAGAGATGCATGATGAAAAACCGCGGAGATTATCAAACGTGTGCACCAACATCGTCACAAAAAGCAGAAGTCCTTGACCAGGCCTATCGTAAGATCAAAGTTAACAATTGCTAAATTCAAGATATAAAACAGATCTCTGCAATGTCTCAATTCTTTATCACATTCTAGTATTCGTAAAAATGTTCATATATAAGTAGAAATATTGGTATAAAATCAAAATAACAGCTAATCAAGAGATACATGTAGCAGAAAGTATTCAAAGCTTAGAGAAAGTTATACTTATACAGATAGAGTTATTGCAATCGCTTTGATACCTAATTAGTTAGTGTTCTGATAAATGGCAAGTCAAAGTCCTTATTTAAATAGCTGCTTCTTTCTCATTGTTTAAACCAACACGTTTACGCTTTACTTTCATCGGTATCTTTTGACAAATGCAGTTAACCGAGCTAATCGAGTAGCCATACCAATCTGCCATTTCCTACTTACTGTCGAAAGAAGCATTGAAATCATTCCACTAAAACCTTTCATTGAAAAGAGACAAATAAAAACAGAACTTATAAAAACCGTTTAATAATCATACATCATCATCATCATCATCGTCATCATCATCATATTCTTCTTCTTCCTCCCTTTATTCCCAGTTTAAAGGTCGGGATACGACTAAGACCTTCTCCACTTCTCTCTGTTTCATACGATACAGTCTGTCAATCACCGCCTATATTCTCTTCCATTCGATTTAGAAAATTGTTAGCTTTTATAGAGCCTAGGCGCTCACCAACCGAATGCCCTTCTTGACGCGGGTTCGATTTTTATTGCTTTAGTCGCCTTTTAAGACACGCACTGTTATCGGTTGATCTATTATTCAAACAACGAGAACACATCAGGGGAAGTTTTTATAAAAAATTGCTAATATCCAAAACTTGTCTCAAAGTCATATATGTTTTGCTTTTGTGCTATCGTAAGGAAGCGTTATTAAAAGATATGTTAGCATGAAGATGTATTTTATTTTAAAACATTTCATTGACAAATGGATGCGATTTTATATCATGGCCCTAGCTGCTACTGATACCTCTATATTAAAGATATCGACATTATTGATACAGTAGTGCCGAAATATATATATATATATATATATATAATGTATATATATATATATATATATATACATATATATAGGTCCTACATGTATATATATCTATATATACACATGTATATATATATATATATATATATATATATAGGTCCTACATGTATATATATATATATATATCTATATATACATGTATATATATATATATATATATATATATATATATATATATACTGTGCATGCATATATATACATATATATACATACTTATACATATATGTATATGTATATATACATGTATCTCCCTTTAGTCCGAAGTCGGTAAGATACCCGACCGCGGATCAGTAGATACGGGTTCAAATCCTAGGCTCTCCCGTCCTGACATCGCTTTCGAGTGAAGAAACTAACGTTACTCTGAGCTTTACCAGCTTTTAGTGCTTCATCGACATGAATCTCATGATAAATATTATAATGCTAGATACTGGAGCATCCTTTTTCTGAAGGCATTATTTATTTGATCTCTGGAGCGCTCTAATCGAAACCAGAAAGCAGACGCTGCGAATGAATATGTACCTTGAACTTGTCACTGGCAGAAGACTAGAGAGAGAGAGAGAGAGAGAGAGAGAGAGAGAGAGAGAGAGAGAGAGAGAGAGAGAGAGAGAGAGAGAGCGAGAGAGATATAGAGGCTGGTAAAGCTATCGTTAACGTCAGTTTCCTCACTCGAAAGCGATGTGAGTGACGGGAAGGCCCAGGAAGAGAGATAAATATATATTCTTTTATTCACCATTATATGACAGATACAAATATACAAACAAAACAAAAACAAAACTAAAAATAAACGAAAAAGACAAAAATTAGCCTATATGCACAAATTTAGTCTAGCAGATTTGATACACGTATTGTAAACCATACAATAAACAGTTCACATGTGCTAATCCAAATTAGATGTAGATTCCACAGTTAATATTTTTTCAAAGAAGATCCACAGTTTAAATCTTATAGTAGCAACAGAATCATCATTTAAAATATTATATTTCCTTTGTAATTTCTCAAACCCTAAGTAATCTAAATGATTCAAATCAATCCCTCTATTTAATTCATCGTCTTTTACTAGCTTATTTAAAAAAATCAATCTTTTGTAATCATATATATACTGGATCATATACTGTACATATATGCTGGAGCAGCTGATTACGTAGGAGAGGAAGATAAGGAGGAGTACAGTCCACTAGTGCATCCACCAAAGCTACGGGCATCTCCAACGGGACATCAATTAATTAAATTAAATTGTTGAATATTTCAATAGCGCAATGGTTTGAGGTGCAGATAACGTCATTTAGTTTTAAAATGACAGATCATGAGGTGAATTGAACTCTCGTGGGTTCGATTCCCGGTCGATCTGAGAATAAAATCTTGGACATTCACTGGCCTGATTACAGGCCTGATTTCCACATATGAGTGGGTCTTTAAATCATCTAACATACCTAATCTCGGCCTGCCCCTGCCTCTTTTTCCTTCCATTCTACCTTCTATGACCTCTTTTAATAGACCTCCCCCCCTTAGAATGTGTCCTATCCATCTCTTCTTCCTATCTCTTAATACATTTATCAACTGTCTATCTGTGCCTACTCTTTCCAGGACTTCCTGGAGAGAGTTGGCACAGATTGCACGATAAATGGAATATATTGCCTAACAGATTAAACATATGGTACTAAAAGTGACAGATATCAACATAGTTGATCATTTCACTATAACGCGTGCCTACTTATTTACCACTTAAGTCTTTAAATTTCAGACATTAATTCGAATGCTGCAGTAAAAGTGTTATTTTATTATACGTGTAAATGTTCTGCTAATTGTAATTTATTCAACTAAATATATTAATTAATTAATTATTAATTATTATTGCGATCAGACTTACAACTATATACTTACTTCAATATCAGCTACATCGCGACTAACTACAGTAGAGGTCATGTTTGGCTGATATGCGACTTCAGCTGTTGATCAAAGGACTACTTCTGAAATTAGTAGAATCCTCAGAAATGTCCACTGCGATTGTCGAATGATTATGATTTGTTATCGAATAACGTGACTATTAATTAGAGATTATGGTTAAGAAAATTTCATAAAATTATGCAGCGATTAATAGATCAAGAACAGATTCAGGCGAAGCCTAGGCTTGCGAACCGAAGTCGTTTCGATAGACAGACTGTAATACACCAGAACAGCCTGAAGCAAGTAAGCGATTGTTCGATGTTTATAAGTCGATTTGAACCTTGACCTTTCTGATCGAAGTCTTCTTAAATAAATATTTTCTGTTTAAATCGAAATAACAATAACACATTCGCGTGCACCTTAAATATTCAGAATTTATATAAAATAGATATCTTTTAAGTTCATATCTACTCAAATATAGATACAATGTCGATGATAGAAATCAACCACAGCTAGCCAACAAATTGCAACATTCAAGGGGAAATACTAGAAACTTCAAATTAATTGATGCATATTAGAAATGGAGAATTAACAAAAATAACAATGAACTATATAAATAAGTGAACTGGTGATTTAGAACGATGTTAAAACTGTTACAAACATAGAGAGCATTTTCAACTATACTCTAACATATTCTTGCCTGCGCTACTTTTGCATTCGCTAATTAGCAACTGTTGTTGGGCCATTATAAACTACTCGATATACTTCTGGTCGATTAGTTGAATTTGTATAACGAAATCATTTATTAACCGCACAATTAGTAAAGCTGTTTCACTACATTCATATTCAGACTCGAAAAAAGCACTAATGAGATTATGTTATGTTCAACCAATAAATAAGATTTACAAACGTTTTTACGTTAACAGGCTATAGCTATACGTGTGCGACTCGGGGTCGACTACCGAAAACAATACTGTAGCAACGAAATACTTAATACTGACAACGAAATACATAGCTCGTCACTGTGGCAGATCACAGCTAAAACATTTCAAAGCGACCAGCTTAACTTAACATTGACAATGTTACCGGATCTTACAACCCATATTAATAGATCTTTACATTATCAAAAAAGCAAAGCTTTTTTGATAATAAACTCTTTCGTTCCATATCGTTATAAATTATCAAATAACGGATGAGGATATAAAGCACGATTCGTCTCCCGAAGAATATGCTACGGAAGTTTAAGGCGAATTACAGTAAATATGCAACATAGTGAAATTATCATCGTGTTTATATCTATCACTTAATAGTACATGTTAGAACCGTTAGGAAATTTATTTCATTTTCCGTGTAACCAAGGAGTGCTGTTAATGCCTGATATATTACTCTCAGATCAGCGCCGAAGAGAATCGAACCCAAGCGAGTTCAATTCACCTCAGGATCAATTGACCTGCCGAATGACTATGTATCTCTATAAGCATTACCGCCCCACCTGAAAAGCCAATACGAAAATGTATGTATAGAAACGACTTTTTACTAATAATTTATGTACATGTACGTTTTACTCCGCAACCTTTGCGCTCTTTGTCTATATTTACTGTATTGTAAATGCATGTAAGCAACCATCAATCACTTTCAGATACTGTAATTATAATACGTCTACGATATAAAATAGAAGTTACTAAAAGCTGGATACGTTTTAACTAAGTCGTTAGTTAACATGTATAACTCAATCATTTATGCATCGTAAGCCTCGCCTCATACAAGTATATGATATAGTGTACCATAAATTAAAGCAGGTTTTTCTTTAATCATTGCTATATGCTGGTATAAGTTTCTTGTACGAACATTTCAACGATTAACAACTTGAAGCACTGAACAAATATGTGATAACGTGTCCCTTTGTGGAAATGACAATCATTCAGGTTTTATTATTTAGTATTTCTACTCTAATCGCTATTGAATTGAATCTTCGCTCAAACTAAAAAGCGGATTTTTGTGAGCCTCAAACTAGAGATGCGGTTCATTAAATTTGCAGAATAAAATATGAGATTATGAACAATCTTTAATTCAATATAAATGTCGGTTAAAGAAACAAAGTCATAAGAATCGTTATTTTCTGCAATGCGTCTTAACCTAGTGGAACAGAAATTATACCAGAATAACTACAGCAATTAAAATGCTGACAGCAATTCTAATTTCATTTAGAAATCTACTTTGTGAGGAATTCCTAAGGATTACAAACAACTGTTATTTTTACGATTAGAAGGTATTATTTTGATTATTGAAGTATTAAAAGAGTGCTAAGGTTGTTCGCATTGCAAAGTCATAATTCTAGAAAGTTAGTTTAAATTTTTCAGTATAAAAATGTTAGTGGATGCAACAGTGGAGATTTATGGTTTTATTACAGGAGGTTGATGAAAGTGGTAATTCTTGTGTCTTGGAGAGTCTATCTCACATTGAGTGCTCGATGCGCAAGATCTACAACAAATAACTCAACCCGTCATATTAAAATACTTGCAATTAAACATTTAAAGATGCATGCACAAATGAATAGAAATGCTGGCATACTTTTTCTAATATAAAATGTTAAAATTTATTACGTTAAATTTTGAATTTAACATATTGAACGGCTTTCATCAGTATATACAATCTAATTTGGTCGTTTGAACAGTATTGGGCTTGTTTTAGTTAATTGCACTATTCATTATGTTTATTTCAACTTTATGCACCTAGTGCACGATTTATTTACAATGGTTATATTCATTTTGTACTTGCAGCTGATTGTACTTCTGTTTTTGGTCATTTGAAATTTGATATTAAACATACTTCTCTCTATCTCTATACATGCTGTCTTCGTTAAGCTCTTAGCAGACAGGAAAACCGACAACAAAGACTATCAGAAAATGTAGAATTATATTACGAAAATAAGCGATTTGTTGTATAAGGACTAGAAATTTTATTTAATCAGAAACATCTAAGAAGATGAATTCCTGTAAAATATCGTAAACGACACTTCGTACAGGTATAGCTCAAGCTATTGTCCGACCTTTGATGATTTTTACAATCAAAAGTTATTCTGATTGAATTCTTTGAAAATTATAGGGTTTCCGGTACCTCATAGGACATCGGGAAAAATAATGAAATATCGCTAACATGGGCTCGTAAGCTAACATCAGACTGCAAAGCTATCACCAGGTGCAAAGATAATCCACGGTAGTAAGTGATCTTAAAGTCAATACACAACACCCAGATGAATAGACCTACATATGCTTTTACTGCACTTGGTTGTGATGTCCGAGCTAAATAATAACAAGCTAACAATTAACTAAATAACAATGGATAATTATAACACGTTACTTTTATAGGCAAATAACTGCTTAAGATAAAACTTTGATTTGTAAGCTAAGACAATACTGTCTTCTTCTTCCTCTTCAGTGCACTGCCAAGTGGCAGGTTCAAGGAACATATTCATACTCAAAGTCTGTTTTCTTGCTCCATAAGAGCACTCCTTAGATTAACAATACTGTAAAGACAATACTGTAAAGACTGCAATGTTCAGATTGATTAATTGTTACGATAAAGCGGAGTTTAACTTTAGTTTCGTAGATAACTTCATCAAATGAACATATTAATAAAGACGAACGATAAACACAATGACACAGGGACGTCTATCGCAGTCCACGCCTTGAGACTCAAAGCTCTTAACCACTATGCTAGCAGACATCACACTGCGACCTGTCGTCTTCCTCAGCTGACATGTCCCTTTCATTTGCTTGTATTACTTTTAGAGCTCGTTCAATGTCATCAATGGCCACCTGAATAATACAAATAGAATGGGGACGGATAGACACATGTCAATAATGTCTATCAATATTGTTTGGCATACACTTAATCCCGTCCATGCTTACTTAAAAAGCAATGAAATTTTCTTTACATGATAATAATCTCGAAACAAACTTTTCATTGTGATCTACTTCTATTATCCGCAGTTTCTGGTGGTTATTTTAGAACATAGTGCTAATGAATACATTATTCATAGCTAACAGTAACACTAGCACCTGATTTTTCAGTCCAATCTCTCAATATAACCTCGAGATATTTTATTATGAAGGATTTCATTGACTAAGGACGTCATGAATTACTTTCACCTGCCCTTGATAAACGATCGTATTCCGAGACACATGAGATAAAGTATATTATAATGAACAACAACAATAATAATAATAATAATAATAATAATAATAATAATAATAATAATAATAATAATCCATGACTTTGCAGAGATTTAATGCAGTCTGCTTCAACAATTCTTTTAAGCCGATTGATGACCTCGAGTAGCCGATGAGGGCGGCGATTCAGCACTTATTGCTTGAATCGTTTTTATCAAACCCCAGGTTCTTTACACCGGGGTAAAAAATGTTAACAAATTAATAATAATAACAATAATAGCAATAAAAATAACAATAATAATAATATTTTCGTGGCACTTTGGCTAATGTGGTTTCCCAGAGTGTAGAGGAATTATTTTAATTGCTTCATTATTTAACTTTTAATTAAAGTGTTTTTTATCTTATTTTTTTAGCCCATGACCCTATGCAGCACAGGGCATTAGAAAAAGAAATAATAATAATAGTAACCTCCGACAATTTCTATAGCAGTGTCATGGCCGGTGTCCGGTCTTCGAGACCGCTTTAAAGATTCCTGGCAGGTTATTATTAATCCGTTCCATGGTTAATCTTATCTTTGCTATTGATAGCGCCAATCGGCAGCAAGCTCCGATACACGATTAACCTTCCAAGAGCCTAAAGGGATATCCATCATTTGTTGATTGACCTGGGCTTTGAACTCAAGCCAGTTGTATCTGAGGCGAACACGCTAACCGTTACGCAATATCCCCTCTCCAAAACGCAGAAAGAGAAAGTTTTTCTTGATGAGATTACGCTGACATGCGTAAATAGACTTTTTCCAGAAAATGATTTTTAAACAAGATTTCTAACACTAAAATTAAAGCTTTCAGTTTCATTCTCTAGTTATACTAGTGTCGTTGTATAGAAGAAAACGTATGCATAAAATTAGAAATGCATAGACGACTCGATATACTCGATACCATCTACCGTTACTATATGAACTCACAAAGACTTATTGAAGACCAACTCAAGCAAGCGTTATAATCTATAGGAAGTAATTTTGCTTTTTAGGTAGCATAATTACGGTCAAGTGAACTGACCCAGAAACGAAGGTTGATCTAGGTCGGGTCACTTGCTTCTTGTTGGTTGAAATTTGTGAGTTACTCAATGTAAGAAGGATACGAACATATGTTTAATTCACATCACTCCACAACACACAGCACAAACAATTTCGTCAATGAAGGAAACCCTGCGTACCTTGAGATTACTTTTGCAGCGCTCTTTATTTAGAGAATCCAGTTCTTGACACATGACACTAAGACTTCTTTCGAATAACGTAAGAGCAGATTGCAAACTTTCTCCGATGCTCCTGCGAGTAAAGCAAAAGACCATGCACCAGTATACCAGTATCATCAGTAGACCGTCTATGCACAACTTTTCTACAGTATGTAAGGTTTTAATAAAAGGAAAAGTCTTACATACTACATTCCTGACATAAAAGGAAACTTATCTTAACTCAGAGAAAACTTTATATCACATTGCTTTACACAACCTATTACAGAGTTGAAATATTTATAATTTAATTCAGCTTGTATTTAAACTGTAATTTAAAGGAAGTGTGGGATAAAAAACGGAGATAGATTAATAAGCCAGGTGGTGGAGCTAATGAAGCTAAGGAAGGTAACAGACTTTCAGTATTTAAGGTCTATAATACAAGATGATAGGGAGATGGAAAAAGGAGATTACTAGTAGGATTCAGGCTGTGTTGGCAATGTGGAGGGCAGCTAGTGGAGTGCTGTGTGATAGGAAAATACAACTAAGATTGACAAATTTTATGGTTCTGTGATAAGGCCAATAATGACGTATGGTTCGGAGTGTTAGGCACTAAAAAGGGAACATTAGCAGAGTTTAAATGTGACAAAAATGAGAATGTTACGTCTAATGTGTGATAAAAATATAAAGAACAAAATGGAAAATAAATATATGAGGATGCATAGGAGTGTTGAGGGGATTATGGATAGGTTGGCTCAGTGGAGATTGAGATGGTATGGGTATATTGTGAGAAAGGCAGATGAGGATGTAGCAAAGAGAGTTTGGGGGTAAGAACTGGTTGTTAAGCTAGAGAGAGGTAGACCACAACTGATGTGGGATGTGGTGATTAACAAGGCCATGAAAAATTTGGGATTGACTGATGATCTGGTGCGGGACAGAGAGGATTGGAGAAGGTCTATTCGCAATCATGATCCTAACTAAATAAGAATTTAAAGGGTGATGATGACGATGCTTTTAACCTTTAAATTTTTGTTCCCAAAAAGCAAAACAAGCATCAATAAATCTTATAATAGATTGCGTAAATGAAATCCAGCAAACGTTGCAGAACACTTTTCTCTTGAAATAATAAAATGGACTGACATTAACTTACAACATTCCGGTCATCTCTCTTCTAGTGCTCTCCAATAGCGCAAACACAGTGCCTCGCTTTTCCTACGTGTTTAAAATCAATATCAAAATGATATAATAACAAATTTCTTAATTGACTCCCACACACATTCGCAAATCTGTAGTTTCAATTTTTAGAGACATATAGACCTAAACAACAGTTCCGTATGCTTATGTTTAGTAGAATTGGCTGCTGGTCAAGTTGCGTCAATTTCAAAAACATCAGTCAACTCGTTACAACTTTTTGCAAAGCAATTTGTGTTCTCGGTTATACAAAACACAATATATATATATATATATATATATATATATATATATATATATATATATATATATATATATATATATATAGGCTCTATACTAGGTCCACTCTGGTTTTTAGTATATATAAATGAAATTCAACATGCCTCGAGCACAGGATGTCTCAAACTTTTTGCAGACGATTCTAATTCTTTTGTCTGTGCCAAAAATCTACCAGATCTGTTTCATAAAGCTAACATTGAATGCATGCTAATTAGTGATTGGTGCAAAAGTAATAGGCTAACTATTAATTATTCCAAATCGGGTTTTATGATATTTTTTCCTACTGAATTTTGCGAGACCTATATATCAGAACACAATCTTTCAATTACAGTTGATGGAAAATCCCTATCAAGAGTAAAGGTAATTATGTTTTTAGGTGTTCTTATCGATGAAAAATTAACTTTTGCCGAACACATTAAATCAGTTACCTGCAAAATAAATAGTGTATGTGGTATGTTATATACACGCAGAGATGCTATTCCGATAAATTGCCGTAAAAACTTGTATTTCTCACTTGTATATAGCAGAATATCTTATGGTTTAATAGTGTACGGGAAAAACACGAATAAGGCCCAACATCCCCTACACATAGCGAACAACAGAGCTCTGAGAATTCTACTATTTCAAGAGACTGCAAGACTCAATTACTTTACGCAAATTACAATACTCTACCGATATATCAATTACATAAATTTCTCTCTGCCAACTTGATATATAGGTGTATTTTCTCTGAAGGCTCGATGTCTAAGATTATCAGAGATATGATTAGATCAAACCTATCAAATAGTGGGTATCATACCAGGCTTTCATTAACTAGTTATCTCTCTTCTCCTACGAATCATGCAAACTACTTATACTAATAACAAACAAATGTCTTTGAATGTTGTTGTATATGGAACTCTATTCGTGTTGAAATTCGTAACTTAAAGTCATATAATTTATTCAAACGATATTACAAAAGTTTTCTTGTAGATTCGTAACAGTGTCACCTGTCCGCTCTTGGCGGAATAGTTTGCCATTTTGCTATGATTGCAAATTCATTTTTCGTATGTTCATACTTTGCAATTTTAGTAATTTGACTTGTGTGTTGGTTATTTTTGCTGTTTGCAATTTTTGCTTTTATACTTTATATTTTTGCTAGTCTGCAGACATGTAGTTTTTAAACTACCAATATCATTACTCGGACTTATTTCCTGTGGTGGTCAGCTAGATAGAGCACCTTGTGCCCTCTCTGATGGCCACAGGATCAAATGAATAAGATGTTAGTTTTTTGACTTGAGATTTAAATGTCTGATGCATCTATTTATTTGTTCATGGATATGATGTTTGCATGATATGTCTGTGTGCTGTGATTTCTCTTATAATTTTTTACTTTGGTTCTAATAAACTTCATATATATATATATATATATATATATATATATATATATATATATATATATATATATATATATATATATATACCTACAGTCCAACATACGTACATATTATTTAGATGTTTATATCTAGTAGACTCACGAGTTTAGTAAATTGTTCAAGGCACCCAAGCATAATCAATGCGTCAGGTTATTTCAGACCTTGAATACCTGTCAACGTTGTAGAACAAATTTACAATAAATCGGGAAAAATCTCGTAGATTTTTGGCTTTGATCTCCACCTTCTGGAAATGAGCTTTGAAAAATTGAACCTTATTCACGCCTTTCCATACTATATTGCAAAATTATCGATTATTCTGGATACAAATACTATACATACTATATTGTAGACTTAATTTTAGGTATAATAACTCAAAGGCACACACAGACATAATTTATAGACAACAAAGCTACATTAATAAAGAGTAGGAAAAGATACAATTGTTAATCTGTTAAACTGTTGCTAATAAATTATAAGGTACATGTACCTTAACGTCGTAACCCAGACCGTGGTTTCTGCACATCTGGAAGAAAGCAGAGAGCCGCACACAGGCGAGCGATGAGTGAAACAGTTTTGTGCTAGATACAACATAACTAAAGGGAATTTTTTCATCGAGATTCTGAAAGTGAAACAAAGTTATTCGTTATCACATCATTAACATCACTCGTTAACATGCAGTGACATCCAATGTTATTAGTTAATATCATTGACATCATTCGTTAACAAGCAATAGAATTCTACATTATTCGTTACTATGATTTACATCGCTCGTTAACAACAATGGCATTCACCGTTATTGATTAATACTATAACTAATATCACCCGTTAGCAAGCTTGGCACGCAATTTAGTTATTTTCATACTAATGATAATTAAATAACAACTAGTCAATAATTAAAAAAGCCTAAGGATAGAGCTTTCTACCTTGATCTTTAAATGACTGAGAATTGAATGGTCGCCTCACCACATCTGATATAAGTCTCCATAAATTAATAACTTCTTGTTGATTACATAAGTTACATCATATATCATAGAAATAAACAAATTGACAGGGTCAGTACATTATGAAATATGATAAAGTGGCATATTAAATTACACATTTTCAATGTACTGCCCTAATCAATAAAATGGAAAAAATATTGTACCGTATCATCCAGTTCTTTGGAGGGAGTGCTGGTGTGATTTGGCATACGACGCTCATCATCATCGCTTTTAATACAAAAGCTGTGACTGACGTCATCGAATTTTCCCAAAGTTAATAAGCGAGTCATTTGTGACATCGCCAAATGTTCTGAATATTGAAACTTGACATCAGTTACCCACAGTTCTTGGGATAGCTGAAATGTACATATTTCAATTGTAATGTAATTAAAGTTGCCAATAAATATATAATTCAAACTATAATGTTAAAAATTAAACTAATGTAATTGAAATTGTGATTAAGTTAGAGCAACGAATAAACATGGACAAATAAAGAAAGCGACGGTATAAAGTACCGACGGTACACGTTGTCGTTAATTCATACAAGTTTTAAAATAACTATACAAATACAGATTAACTGCACAATTATAAAATTAACTACCACGTTGGATTACACCTATATTTACGTACTAGTCCTATGTGTTTTAAATTGTGCACATATGGACGTGAATTGTACAGGATTGAAAGACTCCTTTGTTGAATTCTAATAAATAACATATAAACAACAAAGATGCAAATAATTACAAAATCACACATTTAAAGCTTGATAATCTTGAAAGAAAGTAATACCATTTACACGCAAATTTCGATAAACTCGAGCCAGCATCCAAACTAATTAAAACATAATATTCATACAGAAACGTTAATTCAATCATTACTAGTTGATACATCTAAAAACATTTTTTTCATAGATACTATGGCTAATTATTCCATTAATTACTACTGATTAATTCCATCAATTGCCTTTAATTTCTCAAATGACTTTAGTTCTATTATTTTTATTTATCCGATTTAACACAGATCTACAGATGCCATGCATACAGATTTATCATTGATAAACGTAGAGAAATCAACGCTGATATGCCCCAGTACGCCCCTAGCCCTACAAGCCTCTGCCACCGCCCTGGAGGCTTTATTTAGGACCCCCGGTTCAACCGAGGCCTGGGGAGAGGACAGCACCCAGGCCCTCCCGTTCAGCGAGTGTTTATTTTGATGGCTAGATATCTGATCCCCTGACCACAATATCTGCACCTGACCGGTAGGATCTATCAGCATATCCACCGTCGTCATCGTGATGTTCTCAGCCGGTGGATGCGCCTCTATTGTTCCTCCTGCAATATTTTATTTAAAGAAATAATATGCATTGAGAGGCAATGAGGGAGGAAGCCATGGAAGACTTGGAAGAAGGAATAAAAGTAGGAGGGAATTTGCTACAAGATGTACGATTTGTCGAGACCAAGGAATGGTAGCGGGCAGCGAGATTGGATTGCAGAAGATAATGGATAGGCTGAATGATACGGCCCTAAGATATGGCATGAAGATTAATATAAAAAAGACCAAGGTTATGAGAGTGTCCAATAATAAAGGTGAAGTTAATGTCACAATAAATGGTACGAAATTGGAACAGGTAAGGAGTTTCAAATATTTAGGTTATACTATAACCGATGATGGGAAATGTGATACTGAAATATGCAGTAGGATTGCACAAGAAAAAGCGGCCTTTGGTAGTAGAAAAGAACTATTAACAAAAAATCTAAAGAAAGACACAAAGATAAAGATAGTGAAAACTTTGGTTTGGACCAAGCTATTGTATGGATGTGAAACATGGACCTTAAGGAAGGAAGATATTAGGAAACTGGAGGCATTGGAAATGTGGATTTGGAGAAGAATGGAGAGGATTAGCTGGACTCAAAAGGTTACAAATGAGGAAGTCCTGGAGAGAGTTGGCACAGATAGACAGTTGATAAATGTATTAAGAAATAGGAAGAAGAGATGGATAGGACACATTCTAAAGGGGGAAGGTCTATTAAAAGAGGTCATAGAAGGTAGAATGGAAGGAAAAAGAGGCAGGGGCAGGCCGAGATTAGGTATGTTAGATGATTTAAAGACCCACTCATATGTGGAAATGAAGAGGAAGGCGGAAGACAGAGAAGAGTGGAGGTGTTATGTACCATGGACCTGCCAGTAGGCAGTGCACTAAAATAGAGAATATATACATGTATATATATATAATATTATATATATATACATATATATATATAATATTATATATATATATATATATATATATATATATATATATATAGTAAATACAGTATATAATGATCTGCCACGAGACATAAAGTCACATTATATCACATTGTCAACGAACGCTTATATTACTGACATAGACCTATTGTATGTATACTATCTATTTATCCCAACCCTAGATAAACTTGGATTCAAGGGAAGTTGATTGCGATGCACAATATAGTAGTTTTTGGCCTAAAGGCCGAGTTAGTAGAATCTTTGTCGGATAAGCAGGAGAACATACGTTCAAATCCTAACTGGAAAGTCTTTTGCTTTAAAATTGTGAACAAGTAGCAGATCTGAAAAATAAATATATAATTAGAAGATTTTGTAAGTTACTTTAGAATCATGTGTACAATTTAATTTAATCCGCTACGTTGAAATAATGTTCAAATTCTACATTACAGCATGCATAAGCCTACGTAATTCATCAAAAACATTTCATGTATTTTTTAGCATTGTACAAGTATTCGAGACAGACTTAAGTGACATATTTAATTTACTAGTACCTTCTCGTATAAAGACCTTCACAAAGTCACTCCAAGTAGCGTAGGCCTTGCTATCATGCGGTTTACTGAAGTAGTGTAGTGTAGTCGGTAGTTCATCGATAAGTTTGGATAGTGCTTCATTCTAGACATAAAAACAAGGAGAATAGATCTAAAGTTTAAAGTTATAAACCAGGAAAATAAATTTTAAACACTGCAAATTTCTGAAAATTCACGTAGGCTTAAATCTAACATTTCAGCGAAATCCCTAATTAAATGTAGGCCTAATTATTAGTATTATTATTTACAGCAAATTATGTTACCCGCAACAAGTTCAAAATATTAAGGGTAGTTAATTGAAGCAGTAGTATTTCTGTTCTGTCTAAGACGTCGCAAATATTACCGTTAGTCGGTGAAAAGGGAATTACCAACATTAGAAACAACTTTAGCATACTTCAATATCGCTTAGGTAAATTTTAACAACCGAATTAATAATTGAAGACTTCTCACGTACCCAAGGGCCAATATGAGAAAATTATAGATGTAGATATTGGTCATAATAGGACCGCTATCTGATGTTAGCAGCAAGAAAAATGTTTGTTTTAGAATTGTTTCAAAACTGACTCATTAACACATTAGCGTAAAAATCACCTTTTTACCATCACACATTGGCTGTGAATTACTTCATCGTTTCACAATACATGTAAATACAAACATTGTCGGCCTATTTGTTCTTATTAGGCCAACTCTATACTGAAAATATCTAATATATAAGATTATAGACTTGCATATCCATATATTATTCTTAATCATAAGGCTTTAATTTAAATTTCGTTAAAGTAACTAATGCAGGGAGCCTTACTCTAGCCCAGCACTTGCTCCACTTATCTTGAAATCTCTTCGCTTCCTCAGTGATCCACGAGTAACAAGGAAGATGCTTCAAATCTATGCTCGCAACACCCCTTCCTTCACACTCACAGTCAATCTTGAACATCCATCTTTGAATATGAGGATAATTTAGAACCAGTTCGATCAGTCTATCGTAGAGCTGCAAATGTTAAACATAGAAATTATCACGAGCCTAATGTTTTACTTATAGCCGAAGAAAAAATCTGTACCATGCGTAGACTGCTATTTTATTCAAGTGATGTTGAAAACTTAATAAAATATATTTTAACAAATTAGACGTACCCAAATGATTTCGGATTTCTATTTCACAGTATTAAATTTTAATCGTGTTTGTAATTGTTCAAGTAGAGAAGTAAGAATATTTGTATTAATAATTTCAAAATTATTCAACAGAATTGCGCAAAAACTAAAAATGAAAATGCCACAAAAAAGCAAACATATATTCAAATATACTTTGTTTTCTTACACGGTAATAGATAATTTTATACTATTTACTACATAGTTTGTTAAAACTTGCATACCAATGCTAGGCCCTATAACCGATAAATTTGGGTACACAAAAATTCTGGAATAGAAAACCTGGAATAGAAAAGTGTTCGCTGAACCTTAATTAGGCATAGAATATTACTACGATAGTTGTGCTATTATCTGATCTATCATATAGACGTCACAAGCACCAGGTGGTCACGCTATTATCTGATCTATCATATAGACGTCACAAGCACCAGGTGATGACGATATTACCTGATCTATCATATAGACGTCATAAGCACCAGGTGGGCACAGGACTATATCATCAACATCTTGAAGAATTCTTCTCACACCGGACGCCGTAGAATACAGCTGAGACTTTTCTGGCAGAGTGCCAAGTACAGGTACACCAAGAATATCAGAAACTTCTAGGTCATCTTAAAATATTACGGCAAATACATATTGATAAAAATACACAAAATATATATATAGCGCAACTACATAAATACACAAGTGCACAAAATACAAAATGTAAATTCAAAGTCATAGATATTAATGGTATTATGCAGGGTCTAACACATACTACAGTTTCTCAACTTTAGTTCATTAATTCGCTTTACAACAATTCAGCACCTCTGAGCTGGAAAATCAAGAGTAAAAACTTGTGGACATTTCTGTTACTATAACTTCTGAGGACTAAAGACAGTAAAATTATGCAATATTAAAAATATACTAATCAAAATTTTCTTCAAATTTCTGTATCAGTTGGTGACTGAGTTATTAGAGAGCTTATCTGATAAGTAATAAGCATAAAGTTTTAAATTCCACCCCCTATAGATATTTGTAACAGCATACATACTTACGATACACCTATGGAAACTTATGGTACACTTATAATACATTTATTAAATGTCTAATTTTGTTTTATAGCTTCATTATTATCAATGCAACACAAAAAATTTAAGTGTTGTACTGCTACTTCAAATTTAAATCTTTGGTAACTTAGTTTAATTTACAGTGAAGTTTAAGTTATCTTAGAAAATGACAGACCATGACGCAAAATTCCTGAAATGATATATGTGGGTCTGCCGTGGATTAAACTTTGAATTCTCTTTAAAGCTTTAGGACTGTACTTAAGAATTGTGCTCAGACACATCCATTTCTATAAAATAAGAACACAATAATTATAATATATTTATAATTACATTTTAGTCTTCACATATATTATGCAAAACATACATGTCATCATCATCATCATCGTCATCATCATCATCATCATCATCATAATCATCATCATCATCATCATCATCATCTTCCCTTGAATCCCAGTTTAACTACGGTCTGGATAAGAATAGACTGTCTCAAATCCTCTCTGTCCTACATCATATCATCAGTCAATCCCCTATTTGAGACTTTTTCATCTAAATTCATTAAAATTTTTGTAGCAATATCTGGTGCCTAGGCGCTCTCATCAACTGAATGCCTTTTCTGACGTTGGTGTGTATCTTAGTGTTTTAGTCGCCTTCTACGAACGTGCAGTCACCAGTTGGCGAATTCCTCAAACAACCCGGACACAACACGGGGAATGTAAAACATACATGTATATTCAATTAATATAAACAGTGAAGTGACAATGAGATATATCGCTTTTATTTATTTTATTTCTATCCCATAGTACATAACCGAAAAACGGTCCTACAAACAACTGAAATAGAATACATTAGTAAATATAAAAATATACATGCAAATAATGAACAATAGCTGTGATACTTAAGACGTACATGCAATAATGACTATCAGAATGAAAAAAACCATAGATTTTCTATTTTTTAATAATTAAACTTAGAAGTATGATAACAGGGTCAATTTATCTTTTAGATATGTCATTAGTAATATATAACCTTGTTAATTTTTAAATTATACTTTATAACAACACTTGTTAAAGTTCTTAGTTGTCTAATTGACGAATAAAAGATCTTCATAACTTATTATCTTCCGCAAAAGGGAAAGCCTTACCTGTGCGTAAAGAAATGTACATTAAATCTAATCTTAAAGAAGTCTAATACTGTTACTTCAGTATAATAGAGTAATTAACCGGCAGCTTTTCAAGGTTTTCAGGTTCTATAAAAGAACAACGTGACATCATGCTTTCTTCTGAAGTGTCTGCCACATCTCCAGATTTAACGGCTGGATAGAGAGCGAGCAATCTTCTGTAGTACAGCTTCATATCATCTGACATCGGCAGTGGCGACACATACACCACATCCACATTACTGTCTGAATAAAAAATAGAAAACACCTTAATTTACTGTATTTTTAATAGTTTTATTAGATTATTGCTGTCAGTTTAAAATTCGTACGCTTGACTGTCTTCAAAATTAATGAGCTTATCTGCGGCGTCCTCTAAAATATGTTCGTTTGTGTCTGCAAATAAATGTAGTTTTTCTTGTAAGAAATAAAGTCCAAATATAATTGTTTCAAATTAAAATAAACATTATGGCAGAGATATAATTATAATTATTATTATATTAATAAAACACAACTTCAGTCACTGCCGGTGGAGCTGCTGATCTAGACGCCTCTAAGAAAATGGGTAAATATCATGACCTGTTCTTAGGGTATGAAGTTGTTCCGGTGGCCATTGAAACCATGGGCCCCATGAATCCCGATGGAGTTGACTTTAATAATGGCATAGGCAAACTTATTACAGGCAAACCAGCGATAAGCGAGGAACTTCTTTCCTTTGGCTACGGCTTTCCACGACTTTGCAAAGATTTAATGCTGTCTGCTTCAGCAATTCTTTTAAGCAGCTAGATGATCTCAAGTAACCGGGCGGCGATTCAGCATGTATTGCTTGAATCGCTTTTACCAAACCACGAGTTTTTTATACATAGGGCAGTTTAAAATAATTTTTAAAAAATAATTTTAAAAAAAAAAGCAATAATAATAATAATTATAATAATAATAACAATACTAATACTACTACTACTACTACTAATAATAATAATAATAATAATATAATTATAATAATATTAACAATAATAATATAGTGTTCGTGTTCAGAACAAGTGAAAAAGATCAGGGACTTCAAATACCATTACGAGGTGTCATAAGGAATTATGTCATTTTGTCCTAAATCAGTTATCTAATGAAGAAGCTAGGGAAATTAATACAAAATATTGTTACATTAAAATTCACTGAACCAAGAGAAAATGGTGGCCATGTCACGCAAGGAATTTTAAAATGATTTACAAAAGGACAGCATACTAGAATGATATCCCAAAAGGGATAAGATAAAAATGAAGTATAAAGTACTACAAACCATAAACTTGGCAAATTCGAGCTATCTGATTGCACTCTAGAAGAGGGATGTTCAAACTGGATGCAGCATTGCGGAGCAAACTTTCACTGTAGCCCAGAGATGGAATGTGAATTACAACATGTCTGGCAGAGATTAGTTTAGTCCAACCACAGGCCAGTTTCTATCAATCAATTAGTTAAACAATCTATTAATAATTCTTTAATATATAAATATAATAATTACTATAAAGTTAAGCTAAAGCTAATGTTAATGTCAGTTTCCTCACTCGAAATCGATGTAAGATTACCAAAAACATTAATCAAGCACAATAACAAACAACTTATCCATGTGATATTATCATTAAGAAAGAAATGAAATCATGAAGAACATGATAATATATGAATTTCAGTTGGAAAATGCTTAATTAATGTAATGAATTAAAAATCTAACAATATACACGTATTAACGTATAATATGCAATAAATGTCATCTTAACTTCAAATTAAGTTTACCAAGAAATAGTAGATACGCAAAACATTGCGTTGCCCGCGTAAATGTACTTAGAATTTATTATGCTAGAGTTATCATCATCTTCCCCTTAATCCCAGTTTAACAGTGGCGGATCCAGGGGGGGGCCCCAGGGGCCCCTGGCCCCCCCTTAGGCCCGACGATAAAATATTTAAACTATATTTTCATAGTTTCTATGCAATTTCTAGGTGTAAATATGTTTTAAGGGCGTTAGGGGGATTGGGGGGGGGGGGGTACAAAAGGGAACTCGAACAGTCTGACTACCTGGAATTTTTTCCGTTATATGGGCCCCACTAGGGTCCCATATAACGGAAGGGGGGGCCCGAAAAATGTTGACCGTTTCACTAGCTCTCAATTTTCACTTTAGCCACTGTATAAGAGGAAAAAGGGTGTAAATAAAAAATATGAACTCTCTCCCGGAACAGTACTTCAAACCGCCTTGGCTGGGATCGAGGGGCTTAAGCCCCCCCATCTTCCGCCAATATTAGGTCACTTTTGCAATTGGTCCAGATCCCCTGAGTTTCTTCAGAGTCTCAGAGGTGAACAAATTAACCTACTTTTTCCTAAACAAATGTAGGATTTTAGGCATTTCAGGTTTTCCTTTCACTTTAGTACGGGTATGAGAGGGGGGGGGGGGTAAGATACGGGGATATACTCACTCTGAGCCGAGCGCAGTATGCTGAAAATTTTTGAGCGCCCCCATAAAGCATTTTTTCTGGTTGCGTCATGTCCAGAAGAAGGCGGGGCATAAGCAAAAATGTGTATACTGTCCAAAAAAGATTTTCGGGGCCCCCCCTTAAAAATTCCTGGATCCGCCCCTGCAGTTTAACTAGGGTCGGGATACCAAAAGACCTTCACCACTCCTCTCTACCCCATACCATTTCAAAAAAATTTCGTTTTAGAAAATTTCGTATCAATTTCTGGAGTGTAGGCGCTCACCAACCGAGTGCACTTTCTGGCGTTGGTTGGATCTTAGTACTTTAGTCGCTTTCTGCGACACGTAGTCTATTCGTCAAACAATACGGACGCAGCACGGGGAGCTTATTATGCTAGAAGTTCTTCATAAAATTTGAAAAAATATATGTACAATGAAGGGCCTATTATTAGAATTAATTGTTTATAATTAGAATACGTAAGAATATTTTTAAATTCAAGTATATTCGTGCATATTATTTACATAGATGTCTACACACATTGACCATAGAAAGAATACTTGGATACGAAATATAAACAAAACCTTAGCACGTTCATGAAAAGACTTTAGCAATTCCTCTCGTTTTACTTCCAGAACTTTCTTCCAATACGATCTCATCCTATGACTACGCCAGAACCGAGCAATCACCGCTGCCGAGTGATTTCGTGTTAGTAGCCGTCGATGATAGGCCCTTCGGCAACGATACGATCTATAAGCGGCTTGTATAACAGTAGCGGCAGCAACAGCCTCTCCTGATCTCATATCCAGAGATCTCTGTGGCTCCGGAATCTGAAGCTTAACGGCCCTCGTACATTTGAGTTCTCCAAATGGCGACTGAAGGCTGGATAGTCTTCTAATACGAGGTTGCTAAAATTACATTATTATCGTTAAAAATTCTAATAGAGTCTAAATATACAGGTATATAGAGATATAGTAGGATTATGATGTTAAACATTTTATTGCATAAATAACAGAAGTGCCGGTTAACTTTAAAAAGCTGATAAAGCTAATGTTAACGTCATTTTCCTCACTCGAAAGCGATGTCAGTGATAGGCGAGCCCAGGATTTGAACCCCACACATACTGATCCTCGATTGAATATCTAATATATTAATATAAAATTAAGCTTTTAATCTTATTTTTGCATTTTCAAGAGCTCTGGAATTCAGTTAAGTAGGTTAAAAGGTTAATAAAATTCATTTAATGCTAGCTGTTTTAAGTGCAAACCTCATGCAGGTCTCACAATTTTCATAGAATATCAAGAGTTGCCAATTAATAAAGTCAATTATTACATAGACTTGTCAGTGAAGTTTCTGGAAGATTTCTCATGAATATACAATTCCCTCATTATTATTTCAAAACTAAAAAGTTTCATTTCTTTAGCTCCGCCTATATAATTCCCATTAAAATTTCTCAAAATTCTCCTGTATAATAGGTTACAATGCTTTTCCTATTTTGAGAACCACTATTAGGAATAGACCAACCGTAAATGGAACATGTCACGAAATGAAGAAATCCTCAGAAATTAAATTTATCCAGACTAACTGCTAAAGTAAGTTTAGGATAAGGTTTAGCCATTTTTATGAGATGAACTGGCTGTACAGTGAAGTGTTCTTATACTGAGAATGAAAGCAGACTAGCTAGGACAATGTATAACATGGATCTGTTACTTGGAAGTATTCTAGAGAAAGAGAGAGAGAGAAATAGAGAGAGAGAGTGAAATAGAGAGAGAGAGAGAGAGAGAGATGAGAGAGAGATAAGGAGAATAAGAGAGAGAGAGAGAGTGAGAGCGATAGAGAGGAGAGGGAGAGCCGGAATACTGAAGTGTAAATGCTTCACTTATTGCAAGAGTTCAATATCACTAAAACTCAAACAAACTTACCAGAACTTGAGTTTCTCTAGAAAGAGAATCTCTTCTGTTCTGAATTGTGTTCACACTGTATGTTGGAGAATTGTCAAAATTATCCTCCACATCTAACGACAGCCGACGTACACTGAGAGTCGATCTCTGCTGCTCTGAACTATTCCTCCGATCACTGGATAACAAAGCAGCTTTTAGCAAGCTCCTTCGAACTGGCGGCACGTGGGACAAAGTTGAACAATCTTCTTGACTACTTTCCTTATTCAAAAATACTGGTCTGACCATTGATTCTGAACCATGCCGCTTCTCTAGATATCACAGAAATACCAAAGTATAAAGAAACAAAAATTACATACATGTACATATATATTTAACAAATTATCTATGAAACGCTAATACACAGTGTTCTCAATGTGTTACACTACTACACAATGTTCTCAATGTGCTACAATACTACACAGTGTTCTTAATATGTTACAATACAACACAGTGTTCTCAGTGTGTTACATTACTACACAGTGTTCTCAATGTGTTACACTAATACACAGTGCTCTCAGTGTGTTACACTACTACACAGTGTTCTCAATATTCCAGAGTTGATGGAATCTTTCCAGTAAGCAGGGATCCTGAATTCTAATATCAGCTGTTTCTGGTGATATCATGGAATAAAGGAAATGGACATTAAATTTAGATTTTTACATTTTGTGATAATTAATACTATTATACTATTAGCATGAACAAATTTCTGAAGAAGTCCTTGATAAGGTCTTATTTTTAAAACAATGTTTTTCCCATGGATTTACTGTAACAGCGCAGATTCTCTTGCTTAATTCATATATGAAGTCTGATGCAGCAGAGTTGATTGGGCCCAATTGCTCAAAAGCAGTAGGAATGAAGATGTACATGTAGCTGCTTGAGACTATGGCATATTTAAGTGACTTCCAATTAGCAGCGGCCCCAGCAGCTGAATAATATAATAATAATAATAATAATAATAATTATTATTATTATTATTATTATTATTATTGATATTATTATTATTATTATTGTTTTTATTATTATTATTACTACTACTACTATCATCATCATCATCAACATCATTATCATCATCGTCAACATAACCAGATATTGCTATATCTTAGCATAACCTAAAAAAACAATAAAACAATCTAGAACCCACCATTGGAAGAACGCGTAGGACTATCGCAAGCAGGAGGCCGTTTAATTATGAGACACTCGGTAATAGGTGAAGTATCAAAGTTCGGAGATTGCTTTGAAAATGTACTTGCAGAATTTCTTATACCGGGTGAACGTCCATCCACAATGACTGTCGTATTTCTCGATATGCTCTATAACAAATTATGACAATATTTCTTTTATTGAAAATAGATTCAATATTTTGATGACTGGATAGATAAATTCAGTTGATGAGTTGCGAAATACGAGATTTTTTGCAAAAAGCCATTCACCTGAACACTTTTTAAAGGAAAAAATTCTACTTATAAATTTGAATTACTAAGATAATTTTATTCAGTTTGGAATATGCAGAGATTTAATTTAATTCTCTCGATATTTTTCTCCATATGAATCCCTGGCTTTATCACTGAAATACCCTTTGGAAGAAAGCCTAAAAATAGATTAAAGAATACAGGATAGCTAGGTACCATAAGCAGAACCATGAGGAAGAATATGTAAATAAATAATTATGTAAAACAGTTACATCGTCATATATCTTCAATGAAAGAACAGGTAGTGGAATCAAAACTAAAAGCCAAAGCTTAATACAATTATAAATGTACAAATGCAATATTAAGAATTTAAAACTATGGATTGTAAATTTCAGATAATTCACAATTAAATTTCTCTTTTAAATGTGAATAATACATTATTCCTACTTGAAAGCATAAATTTAGAATTCAAAGATGAGAAATTTAAACACTAGCTTTTAGACAATATTTAAATAAACGTCTAATTCTGGAAAACTGTAGAGAATTGTTGATTAATTTTGGCATTGTGGCCAATCTGAAAGTAAGTTGTAAGCTCAAGATGAATCATTGTACAGAAATTACATATACATTCTAAAGAATGGCAGTAATTTAACTTGTACCTCGATTAATAAAATAAACCTCAAGTTATATTAGAACCTGGAACTGCTCTGATAATAAAATATTTACCATTATTCTAAAGATATAACTTAGACTGTAGAGAATAGTTTCTTTAGTTATACATTAACAAAATCAGTAGATCCATGACTTAAGCTAATAATTAACGAAATAAAAATAAACAATAGCCTACATTATCCAATTCTAGTAACTTTCCAAACAAGATTATATTAGCAATAGAGGAAATTAGTCTTTGAAGGTGATGCCCTATATATTGTTGTTTTGCTTTGTTTCTTTGATTATGTACGTGTACTGCGAATATTCATGTAGTTTGTCTCATTAATCGCTGTGTGCACTGTGCAATGATGTTATTTGACCCACTGGCGAAATTAAGATACCTATTATGCAGAATATGAACAGAAATACCTCTTTGGTACTGCCAATATTTAAAAGAGGCAAATGAAGATCACAATTGCTGCTGATTAGCTCACTATTCTTATGATTATGAGGAATTTGAAGAATTTTTGCCAAACACTCTCCTTTTACCTAAATACACAGCAACTCAGATTAAAATCCATACACAAATGATATACTTACAAACTTGCATACATACAAGGTATATATATATATATATATATATATATATATAATATATATATATATATATATATATATATATATATATATATATATATATATATTACAGTATATAGAGTTATGAGTGGTGTTAGTATTATGAAACTGGTTTATTTGGAAAAGGCCTCTGCAGACCCTGAAAATTACATTATTATTAATTAGGCCTAAGTTGATCTTGGATAATTACATTATATTATATTTTCAGACCCTGAAAATTACATTATTATTAATTAGGCCTAAATTGATCTTGGATAATTCCAAGTGTTTATACTATGTCACTATGGTGGATATGATTATGATTTTATGTAAATTATGAAATTATGATTTTAAATAAAATAGCTAACTAAATGTAATCAATAGAGAAATATCACTATATCATAAATACACAA
Source organism: Enchytraeus crypticus (assembly GCA_905160935.1). Classification (NCBI taxonomy): domain Eukaryota; kingdom Metazoa; phylum Annelida; class Clitellata; order Enchytraeida; family Enchytraeidae; genus Enchytraeus; species Enchytraeus crypticus. The sequence continues at coordinate 1,093,884 of CAJHZI010000641.1, forward strand.
TGAAATTGAAAGATAGACAAATCATTAGTCCATTTATATACTCATTTCCACATGTAAAGCTGGAGTTAAAACTCATTTAAGATATAATTTTTACTTTTAAAATGAATCATCGTTTGAAAAATTAGTTAAAACTAATGTTTGACAATTTTACATAATTAAAATTCTATGAACAAATATTATTATTAAAATAAGTATTTTCTCCACAACAAACTGATCCTTTCTTTCTATTTTATAAGCGAATACTTTCATGAAGCCAACAACATAAACAACAAAATAAAAAGAATAAAATATTTGTTCTCAAACAGATGCAGATAAAAATTTTTAAGTCATCACAACAAATTAAATATTGAATAGAGATATTTGGACTTTGAGCTAACCTTTGGACTCGGTGTAAGGCAACTTTCTGCATTTTTATTTCTTTCATTGCTTCTTCTAAAACTATAAAACAGTACAAGCAATATGACCTGGAAGTTCGAGAGAATGACATAAATTATCTAAATTTTTTACTCCCATTTATTTAATATATCAGATCTTGCAACATTCCTTTGTAAGGTATCCAGTTTAGCTACAATGCTATCCCTCAAATACTTTAAAAATTTTATCTAATATCTCAAAACAGAAACTATGGCAAATTAATCTTCCTTTGGAATATCTATCAAATATTACCACATGGTTAAATCATTAAGCAGTTTATAGTCAAAAAACCATTTCATTAGTTGAGGGAATGTTTGAAACTCTTCCTTTGATCAGCACTCGACTGAGAATCGAACTCATTAGCAAAGGATTTCACCTCAGGACCAGGCATTTGAAATTCAATGACGCTAAATATATAATTCTACATATATTCTATCTTCAACAATTTGTGCATTCTTATATCATTTCATAGTTCAGCAGAAGTATTTCATTAACAGCTATAGGTTTACAAAAATGTGAATGCAAACTGACATTGAGTAAGACCTTTCTGAAAGAAATTTAGTGCGTTCAAAGAAGCAAGAAAATCTGAAAGGCTATAAAAAAGAGATAAAGCTAAGCGCCCGTTTGGTGCTATGCGTTATCTCTATCTTTCAACCATACTTGTGGGGCTCATATATTATTGAACTTAATAACTTATATAATATATCCTCATATAATTTATAGATTGAACTGTACAAATTATAATAGTTTTTAGTAATCGACGGATTCGACACAGATGTAAGAAGCTCGGAGGTTAAAGTGTCAGGAGCGATCTTGTGATAAAGCAAATGTTAGATTACGAGAAATTATTTTAAATATTATTTAATACTTATAATTAATTAATAATTATAATTAAATAATTATAATTAAAATAAATCAAGGATATCAAGGCCATAGTATCAATATTCTGGCAAGAAATACATTATCTTCTTACCTGTAATTATCTTGCAAATCCCACACTGTTTCAAAATTAATAGAATCTCCGCTGTGTAGAAGTTTGGAATCCATTTTATAAGCCATACCTTAGAATTCAATGAAATACTGTTGCTAATAATCAAGACGTTAGTTTTTATTTATTTACAAAAGTTCCAGGTTGACTTGTTTCTATAGCAACGAACTTCACCTGCTGCAGCAGGGCTTCGGTTGAGAATCTCTGGTTGGTAAAAGAGCAGTAGGCCTACTGCAAAATACTGCAAAATAGCATTTTGAAAGCAAGAAATTAGTATCAAAAGAGAATTCAATTAACGACTTTCACAGAGAGTTTATGAAAGTTGCACTATGAGCACCAGTTAGAAATGATATCATCTTTAAATGCTGACGAATATATTTCTACGAGAGATATATTGGCACACTTTACAAAAGCATTTGCAGCGAACCGCGAGGGTGGCTGTCTAGGCCGATAATTCCTACTTGTTGAAAGATCAAACTTATAAGGTTGCTGTTATTCGCAACTGGTAAAATATAGCAACAATTAGTCTTCTACTGTCATCCATGACAACATTTGGCACTATTGAGACAAATCTAAACCAAAGGTTCGGTTCGGCTGACCAGAATCAGGGTTCGGGTTAGGTCTTATTTTCATATGCTAAATCATGATAAAAACAGCCTATAAAGGCAGAAATATCCTATAAAGTGCTAAATTCGTTTTATTTGTTTAAGTTAGCTTGTTAAATACTACACAGTGATACAATAAACTCGTGTATATAGCTTAAATTTAAGCTATACACATATACACAAAAAGCTATAGAGAAATACAAATAAAAATTGTAAAACAGAATATTGTATTTACTGGTTAGTAAAGCTAAGAGTTTAGTTTTAGTACACCTGCTACAGCTTCCGTTTGCTTTAAGTTGTTGCCATGACAGCAATTTTGCGTCAATGAGCTTAAATTTCTTAAAATTACTTTTTAATACTACATTTTAACACTTTTAACTTTCAATAACTTTTTATTTTTAGACTTTTACTTTACTTAGAAAATACTGAAACTTAAAAGTTCGAATAGCTTGTATTCAATAATTTAGAATTTTAGATTAACACTTTAAAATTTTGTTTTAATGTGTTTCAATTCCAAGGGTGGATGACTGCGTGACTTGAATTTATTGTAACCTACTTGACCATTCCCCATACTACCATTTAAGCCATTTTCGATGATTTTTAAACGTTAGAAATATTTTTCTGATAAGATTTTTCTTAAACTTCCTAGAACAATTCATTCTTTCTGGTCTACTACTAATCTGGTCGTAGTGGAGCCGGTGTGTGTAGCCTGGGACAGTTTATCTACGCAGCGGGCGGCTACACGTCGACGCTACAGCTTCCATCTGTAGAGCGGTACAACGTCAAGCTGGATCAGTGGGAGACTCTGGCTCCCATGTTACGTCCCCGCAGCGCCCTCTGTCTAACTGTCGTCAACAATAGGCTCTATGCTTTAGGCGGATACGACGGCAACAAGTTCTTGTCGAGCATAGAGAGATACGACAAGACGACCGACGAGTGGACCGAGGTGGCAAATCTCTCGTGTGGTCGTATTGGTCACGGTGTTGTCATAGCCATTGAACCCAGCCAACAGTACGCTGTGTGCCTGAACACGTGAGCGAGAGCTGTGAGCTCTAATGACTTCAACAAAATCTCAGGTTCATCTGTGAGCTCAGGATGTCAGCTTAACCAGTTTGAACCAGATGAAAACAAATAATAATACAAACAGATAATAATCGTTCATGCACCTACGTCTATCTCGATTCTACTTCTAGTTTCTCCACTTCCTCCCGGTTTTGATTTGTGGAACTTGTTTGATCTTTTAGTGCCGGTAGTGATGACGTCATTGTGTTACATTTTGTCCTCACTGTGTTACATTATTACTTCACTTTAGAAGCTAGTTAAAGTCACTATTAACGGACACTTCTCTGAAGGAGATTTTTGCAAGATATTGCAAAATCTGATAATAACGTGGTTATTAATGTTGATACAGTAATAGAACGTAATCTATTACAGTACACATCGTTAGGTCTGCATTTGGCATATCTGACTTGATGTATGTGTTATTGCTGTCGCTAGAATGTCTTCATAGCGTAGGGGTAACGTCATGAAGTTTTAAATGACGGAGCCTGTGGTGAATTGAACCTTCGTGGGTACGAATCCCAGTCGCACTGATCTGAGAGTAAAATCTCAGACATTCACTGGACTGGTTATACGGAAAATGGTCTAAATTGCCTAACGGTTTAAACATGTGGTATTAAAAGTGATAGATATCGACGTAGTGGATCATTTCACTATAATGTACGTTTACTTTTTTTTTACATTTTTACTCTTCTGACGGTCCTGGTATTTGAATTGCTCTTCATAGATATTTTAAAGTTTATAAAATCATTCATTTTTGAAATCTCTGATAGGAGAAGAATTTTGATCTTTTTGTTTAGTTAAAACCTTGTTACTCTTGAATTAATTTTTTAATCTGAAATTTTACATTTAACACGTTATTATTCAAACTGTAAAAGCAATTAGAGAGTTGCAGTAGAGAGTTGCGGTGTCTGCATGCAGATTCGTATGGTTTTTACACCGGATAACAATGAAGGACATTCAGCCATATGCACAATAAATTGTTTTAAAATTGCTCTTATATTTATGGATTTAGGAAAAATGTAATTGAATATTGATTCATATTATGAATGTTATTTTTATTAAGTGTGGTTCGGTTTGTAAAACAATTGTCCAAATTATAAAAATATAAGATTCTGACATGAGCACACACTCTGGAATGTCTGTGATTGATCAAAGAGGATTTAAATCTGATAATACTGGAGAAGATGAATCTGCCTCTCTTAATGCAAATTCTGAGGTAGGCATATATTCTGAGGCATATATATATATATATATATATATATATATATATATATATATATATATATATATATATTTATCTATATATAATTTTAAAGGAATATAAGCAATCTTAGCCAGGCATGTTTTATATTTTGATGCATAGGCATTCCTGTACTGAGATGAAAAGGAGACAGAAGAAACTGGAAGAGTTAGTTAGGAAGGGCCTGATGTTGTCGAATTGAGAAATATATGAATTTATAATGTATTACAAAAGATAACTTATTTTATGCTGTTGTGAACATTGAATGTTATTTATTGGTTTCGGTTTAGATTTGTAGGCCTTACTCAATTCTTTCTACAATTTCAGGAAGCAGCGGAGGAAGCATTTGATGTTTCAGATGGGGGCAACAACATTCACTGTCAGATTATCAAGAGATTACAGATTGAGCTGACATCAGCCACTGAACAGCTGAATAAGATTGTAAGCCTTGAATTGATTTGGTCTTCTCTTTAACATTCTGTTACAGAATTAAACCACATTTCTTCTCATCGCAGATGTAGGCCCAATCTATCTATCCTGATCACCTTTCGATCACCTGACCTGCATCATTTAGGACCATACGTCTCTTCAGTATATGTCTTTGGAATTTTGGTTTTGGTACATTCATCTGTAGTGTTTGAAGATATGAGGACGTCTCTGATATCATCCTTGGATGAAAAAATGGGCTTTGAACCTTTTTTATTATTTTTATTTAAATTTTTGAGTCTTCTAGCGCTGATTCAAGAAACCTTATGATTGACCGATATCTTGCTATTTATTGATTGAGATTCAAACCTGTAGTATCCTGCTTATCATGCAAGCTTGCTATCCATATGTCCATCCAACTGCCATAAAGTGTTTGCCTTAATTCAGTCGCTATTTTTATAACGATGCTACTCTTTTCCTATTTTCCTAAGAATATTGTCTTCTCAGAAATTGTTAACAAATACTAATATAGTATACTTGCCATGTTAATGGTGATGCATTTATTTGCAAAAGTTCAAATTTTAACGCTTTTATTACCTACTATCAGTCAATACATAGTATTAAGGCTCCTAAATTCTAAGTAGAGCTGTTACCTGATATAATTGTATATCATATAGAGAATGAGAGAAAGAAAACATGTCGAGCAATTAAAGGTTGCATTTTCTGAAAGTCAACATTTGAATTCCTTGAAAGTATTGGAACTAAACGAGACCATGAGATGCCTCAGAGAAGAAAATCAATTTTTAAAAGGTTTGATGCTTGAAATTTAAAAGCCTGAAATTATTCCCACTCTACTATGCTCTGCAAAAAACTGAAAATAGAATCTTTTTAACATCAACTAGTCTCTCTGATCACAAATTTTCTCAGTTTAATCCTGCATATGTTATCTTGTAATAATGCCTATATTTGTTTGATGCTATTTCTACAAATTCGAGATTGAAATCATGAATGATATTGTCATATAGTGAGAAATACAGAGGAGGATATAGTGAAGAGAGTTAGAGGTTAATTTGCAAGTTAGAGAGATAGACCACAACTGACGTGGAATGCGATGATTAAGTGAGATAGCAAATAGGGGATTGACTGATAATATGATATCGGACAGAGAGAAGTGGAGATCTATTCGTATACCAAGCATGGTTAATTCGGTATATCGAGCATAGTTCATTCAAATTGAAATGTTGATAATGATGATGTTGATGGTAATGATGGTGCAACTCAATCTCCTACTTTCTTTAATGGTACTTACGAAGAGTATATTTATTTAAACCTACTCGCAGTATTCATTTATCGATTAATTGCTTCTACTTTAAGCATTTATTATTTTTAATTTTCTAAGTTGTTTACTATTGCATTTAAAATTGTGCATAATATGATTATTCTCACCTATTTGCTTTTTTATGTATTCTGTATGCAGATAAGCTGAAAAATAGTGAATCGGAGAAAGTTGATTCTACTTCTACTTCTGCAAGTGTTTCCAGTGACGACCTGAGCTGTTTACGCAGTGACAGCAGAACGGAACTCGTTCTACTGCTCTCAGTTAAAGTATCTGAACAACAGTCTGAAATAAAACATCTTAAGAAGCTTCTGAAAGAGAAAACGTCCATTGTAGACACGCTGCAGACTGAAGTAAAAAATGACTTTCCTAAAGGTGCTTTACATAGCGGCGTGTGTTCTCCTCGTTCTTCAAGACTCTCTAATAGAAGTGATGGAAGTAATTCAGAAAATCTATTTTTCAGTTGTAATGAATTCCACGAGCCACTGCAGACTTTTTCATGCAAACCCGTGAATGAAAAATATAGATCTAGTCTTCATCAGAGTTCTTCCAGGTCTTCACCGCACGGAAACAGTGTGGTAGATGAAGATGACGATTCCAATGAGATGTTGTTTCAAAGAATTGTGTTAGATCAGAGTGACGACATTGTAAGACCTCGAAGCCTTGCCTATGAACGCCCACCTCTTCCAGACATTGTTTCTCTTCCACGCCCTGTCACGGTAGAAGTTCCAGAAAATGATGATTCCGACGATGGTTCAGCATGGATGAAATTTTCCACGACGGAAAATGAAACTAAATCGTACGATGGGTTTTATTGCAACAAAAATTTAAGAAAAATATCTGCAACGACGCTTCGAAAAAGTTAGGAGTTTGGTATTACTATTAGGCCTAAACACTTTTTCATTTGCAAACAATCTTCTTTCAAACTTGATATTAACGAGATAACACTGGTCAACAGTGATTTTTCATCAGGCAAATTATTTGGTCATCTATATAGGATTTTTGACGCTGATTCCAAATATGCAAACAGTTTTTCTCTATCACGTCTAGTTTTTGTGATGAAGCAGATTATATTTTAACATTATTCGCAAGGTTCTGCAGAGGCTTTCTACTCATCTCTCTTACAATGATCTATTTAATAAGCATTAAGCTGCTTATACTAAGCATCGTTCAACTGAAACGGTGCTTCTATCTGTGTGCAATTCTATTGTTAATGCCATGTGCACACAACGCTTAACTGGATTATGTATGCTTGATCTTTCGGCCGCTTTTGATACCATTGATCACAATATTCTTCTGGAACGTCTTTCTTCCTGGTTTGGTGTTCGTGGAATTGTTCTTGATTGGTTTTCCTCCTATCTGACGGATCGTTCTTTTAGTGTGAAAGTGATGGAGTACATCTCTTCGCCTTCTCACTTAAAGTATGCTGTGCTTCAAGGCTCCGTTCTTGGTCCTATCCTCTTTAACCTCTGTACAACATCTTAAGCACTCTAATCTGTTCTGATTCTCTTGATCGTGAACTAGATGCTGATGACACTCAAATGTACACTTGTGTCACCCCTAACTCCTATTCTAATGCTGAAACCCTCCTGCAACAAAGTTTTCAGTCTATATCCCCTTGGATGTCTGCTAATTTCTTGGCACTTAATCCATCTAAGACTGAATTCTTGTTGGTCGGGACACCTCAACAGCTTCTGAAGCTGAATGGGAAACTCTTTCGTTATCTTCGGGTATAATACCGAGAAATCTCGGTAGTACCCTTGATAAACACCTAACCTTCCACGAACACATAACTAAAACTTCACAAGCATGTTTCTTCCATATCCGTGATCTTCGTCGAATACGTCCATATTTGTCACGTGAGACCGCTGCTACAATTGGTGCTGCTCTTGTGCAATCGAAGTTGGACTACTGCAATTCCCTGTTTTTAAATCTCCCTGGCTGTGATTTTGATCGGTTGCAGTTTGTTCAGAATTCTCTTGCGCGAGCAATTTTTTGTAGTTCCAAGTACTCACATGTTACGCCTATTTTGAAGTCTTTGCACTGGCTAAGATTAAAGAGCGTATCATTTACAAAACAGCTTCGTTAACCTATAAGTCCTTCACCGTCCCTGGACAAACTTGTATGTCTCACTTGATTAAAGTGATGCAGCCTGCTGTTACTCGGTCTTCTAAATTAATTACTCTTGTGAGACCTAGCTTACCTTCAAGCTCTAAGCTATCTAATCGTTCTTTTCAGCATGCTGCACCGCAGATCTGGTATTCTCTTCCATCCAATCTTCGGAAATCTTCATTTGAAGCACATCGGCCTTTGCTTTCCTATGAGCAGTTCCATGGGCTGTTGAAGACCTATCTTTCCATCTCTCTTTTCCATTCAGTGTCCATGAGCAGCGACCTGCGCTTAAACCACCTTTTCTTTAACTCCCTTTACTTTGGACTGAATTTCTGGATTTTGGAATTTGCACCGTTTTTGGACCTTCTATTCTTGCTCGCCGGCTTGATTTTGTCTCAATAGTGCTCGATGTTGTCATTGATGACTGTAGCACTCTAATTGTTGTTATTGTTATTCGGCTGTCCACTTAGAGACCAAGATAAGGTTTGGGCGCCACATATAATATGCACTGCTTGTTCAAATGGTTTACGCGGCAGGATAAACAAAAGGAAGCTTTCCATGCCTTTCACTATACCTATGGTATGGATAGAGCAAAGAGATCATCATGCGGACTGCTATTTTTGTAGCGTCAACGTAATTGAGTTTTCTGTAAAGAACAAGCACAACATAATTTATCCAGACCTTGACTCTGCACGCCTACCAGTACCTCATGATGATTCGTTGCCGGTTCCCACACCTCCACAAGAGGGACTTGATTCTATCGTTAGCGAAACGGAAGCAGATGATGATGCATCAGCAACAGCACATTAACCCATGATTTTCAACTCATACTGATTATTTACTCGAAGAGGGTCTGGAACCATAGACGCTCAACCAAGATGAGTTGAATGATTTCGTCAGAGACCTGGCTCTAACGAAAGAAAAAGCGGAGCTTCTTGCGTCACGGCTGAAAGAAAAGAACTAACATAAGAACGATGTTCGCATAAGTCAGTATAGAAAAAGAAACCTTGATTTGTCAGTATTCTTCATAGTATACGGTCCATTGTGTAATTGAATGATATTAATGGGCTTTTCACAAACTTAATGCAGGCACATGTACCATCTGAGTGGCGGTTATTTATCGATTCTTCTAAGCTAATCTTGAAAGCCGTTCTTCTGCATAATGGAAATGTAAAACCGTGTATTCCGATAGCCCACTCCGTACATCTCAAGGAATCCTACGAGATTATGAATATAGTTCTCGAGGCCATCCAGATCAAAAACCATCAGTGGCATATCTGCGGCGATCTCAAGGTAATTGGTATGTTGATGGGAATGCAAGGTGGTTTCACAAAAACATTACTGATTCCTGTGCCTCAATACCTCAGAACGAAAAGCATGGCAAGCCTTCGGATGGATTTATGAAAACTTCTTAGGATACAGTAAGTCTCCTGACTACAGACAAGGAATCCAGAATTTGCTAATTGTTTACAAAGAGATGGATTGTAGAATATATTTTGAAGATTAATTTTTGCTTTCACACCTAGATATCGTCCCAGAAAACCTTGGTGCAGTCATTGATTAACAGAGCGAGCGGTTTCACCAAGATATTAAAGCAATGGAAAATCGTTATCAAGACTTCTGGAATGAGAGCATGATGGCAGACTAATAGATGGATGTTGCACCGAGATAATCCAAACCAATCACACAAGAGAAAATCGTAAGCACAACGGTTATAATTAAGTACTATTCACTCCATGACAGTAAAAGATGTGGTGAGTGACAAATGAGATCAGTTTCACATTTTTCTTTATTGAGCGACTAACTCAGATGACTTAATGAATGGTAAATTGGCTAAAATGATGATAAACTTGTACCACAATAATCAATCAATCAATGCATTTTCAGATTAGCTCATATACAAACAACAGAGTTAAGTGGTAATCGTAGCTACCTTTTCCACGCAGTGACGAATTTTGGTCACAACGTCTTTAAATGTTAAATTATTACATTTTTTATACATTTCTCTAAATATGTATGATTTACTTTGTATAAAATTATATCTCTCTTTCTCGCTGAAATTAATTTTCCAATTGACTTTTTTCATCTTGCCTGACTGTTTCTGTTATCACCGGACCGACACCGTTGAGGATCTTTTTCTTTTCCCTCAACACATGTTTTTCAGGTCGTTTGGGGTGAATCGATTTGTAGTGAAATGTGATGGGGACGTCCCTGACATCATCCCTGTATGAGAAAACGGACGTTAAACCTTTATTATTATTGTTATTATTAATAACAAATTAAAATTACGAATATTAGGCCTACTGTTATTTATTATACTGTTATTTTGATAACTTTATAAGGCTAGTTTGCACGCGAGTGGAGTTGAAACAAACGTTAAACCGTGTAACGTTTTAACTCCTCGGAAGTCAATTGTAACTGAGAGCGTGACAGATGGCAATCAACAACAGGAAATAGAAATAAGCTGCGGACGTCAAGTCGTCAGATACGGGATGTTTTAAGTAAATTACATTCTGCATGTGGTGGCTTACATTTGGATGTCCACACGGACATATTTTCCCTTTTTAGATTTAAATGAATGTGGTCAACATATGAACTATTATTGAGTGTTGATGTTTAAAATAAATGTGTAGTGACAGTTGTTGTGTATTGATGGGTAATTTAAAATTAATATCTAATTTTCGTTATTGACTATAAGCATAATAGAAATATGTAGTGAAATTGTAGTCACGCGATGGGTGCTTTTAATTCTATAAGAGAAAAATATCTACAATAATTGATATGTAGTTGCTTATACTATAGATATTAGAACAGTATATTTAGAGCGTAAATACATACGTAACTACCAAATAGCAAGAATAAGATATTTAGGCCTTTCACAAAAGAACCTAAGATCCGTGAGGTAACGCAGTTAGTAGCAACGATTAGGAGTAACAAATTCCTTTTACTAATTGTTTCTATGCTACAGAATGCTATAGCACCCATATAGAACCATGCTCTGTAATTACTGCCAATTACTGCCAAGATAACTTCAAAATATATTATTGAGTAATGGTGCGAAACCGTATTTAAAATTTATCTAAAGTCGAGTCACTTAGAAGTCCGTTTAAATGAACTAGATCCTTGATATTCAGTGGTGACTGGTGACGACGAAATAGCCTACATCTATCTATCTATCTTTTCAATCTCTCTTTTCCATCCAGTGTCCATGAACAGCGACCTGCGCCTAAACCACCTTTTCTTTAATTCCCTTTACTTTGGACTGATTTTCTGGATTTTGAAATTTGCACCGTTCTTGGACCTTCTTTTTGCTCGCCGGCTTGATTTTGTCCCAATAGTGCTCGATGTTGTCATTGATGACTGTAGCACTCTAATTGTTGTTATTCTATGTTACATATTATGATAAATCTGACGTCGTGCATTAAGTTAACGTTAGTGTGGCATGCGGCATAGCGTTTAATAGACACATTAATTATTGCTATTTTATAGTTTTATTATTACGATTTTATGCAGTGTGTTATAACTTTAACGTGTGTAATATATTTCATAATTCTTGAATCTCGCTTATAAATACATGTAGATTTGTATTAATTTCTATTAATAAAAATAAAATTATTATTACTAATTTCTATTTAATTTTTGCTGCGGGCTCCAACTACAGTTTTCTTAATTCGGCGCAGTCGTTTAGAGCTTGTCCTGAATGCTGTGACATTAGACAATAAGAAAATTTGAAAGCTGAATTTCTACGGTTTTCACCACTGAATCCAAACATCAAAATTTCATCAATATTAAAAACAATCATGGTTTAGAAGCTGAGATTGCTACCACAAATCGCAGGGATCTATAATTGATAACCTTAGGCCTATTCCTTTTTAGTTATGCACTTGACAGACGAACGTGCTTACAATTAATTCTTTCCAAGATTAATCATTTAGTTTTTGGTTGATCTGGGCTTGGAACCCAGGCCTCACGCTACCCAATCGAACTCTCTATCCGTTACGCTATATTTCCTCCAATTTCTCCGGCCCTATCTATATGTTTATAAATAATGATTGTCTACGGTCACTGGTATCCATTTGAAATATGATGAAAAAGCTAAAGCCTAGTTTAACGTCAGTTTTCTGCTCGAATAGCATGTCAGTGACGGGACAGTACGGTATTGAATCTGAACTCTGCACCTAATGATCCGCTGTCGAACAACGTATGAAATCCTTTATTTGTATGCAATGAGACTCGCTAATTAAAGATGAGTCTTTTCAGATGGCAATTCTTACTGTATGACTATGACATAATTATCTATTTATCTGGAATATTTTGAATATAAACTTCAATTACAACAATTGAGTTAAAATAAGAGTGATACTGTCATCTATGACAACAGCGAGTGTACAATATACATATGTCGCAAAATTTGATACATAGTTATTAAAGGGGTCATCTCTCTCTCTCTCTCTCTCTGTGTTTCTCTCTCTCTCTATCTCTCTCTTTCTCTCTCTCTCTCTCTCTCTCTCTCTCTCTCTCTCGTGTCTATTAAGCTGAATATTTGATGTAGGCCCAGGTAAGGTACGTGGTCAAGTACGTGTAAGCCGAGGCGACCAGAGCGGATGCTTTGACCAGGAAATTACTTTCATTGTCACGGGTCAGATTCAGATCAATAATAATAAGGCGGTACGAGCCAATGATGTCCTCTACGAAGAAAGTCATCGGATAAATCTTTACAGTTAAAATTCTAATTTAAACTAAGCAATTCTTAAGTACTATGTTCTTTAATTTGCACACCTAGTAAAGATAAACACGATGGAACAAATGAAAAGGCAATCGTAAATGCCCATAAAGTAAATAAAAGACCATCAGAAAGAGATATTGGGCTCATGGCAGCCTAGAGGTAATTAAACATTTATGATATTGTTATTAACCATTCCAGAAAATAAGTTTGGTGTACTGGCACAGTACTGCTCTCTGACCGAAAGGCCTCTCGGGAAGCCAAAAATAAATGCAATTTAAATCCACAACTGCTGTTCATGCTGTTTTCTTCTTCATAGTTATTGCATTGAATTGAGTTGAATCATATTTATTTCACTTTAGGTTACATCATACGCAAGTAAAACATGAGATAATGTGAAGAAGGACACACAGGCCACAAAATCACTGGCATGTGCCCTAAACGAATATATCCAAACCTTATCAAGAAGTTAAAAGCTTTAAGCAAAGCAAGACATTCGATCAATCCAGCATATATCTACACTCCTTGTTTTCATGCATGATTATTACTCATTTACATGTATAGGCCAACTGTAGTCTGAAAGAATTAATGAATAAGTTTTAAAATAGTTAAGTAAGTTATGAAACAATTAAGTTAATACATTATTGGCTGGAGCCAGTGGCGATGACGGTAATATATTCGACCGCGGATCAGTAAGTGCGGGTTTCAAATCCTGGGCTCGCCATCACTGACTTCGCTTTAGAGAGAGAAAACTGACGTCACCATTAGCTTCACCAGCTTTTTATTTACTATTATTTCAATAAATAGGACTATTAAACTTCTATTATGCTGTGATTTGAAATAATAAAATTATTGAATAAGTTTAAGGTTATTACAATACATTTAATAACTAGCACCAACTACATGTATTACTACGCAGTTTTCTATATGAATGGTTTTAAAGATTTTCACTTTCCATTTTTACCTCCAGATATGAAGGACATGTGACACTCCAGCAGAATAATATATCCTTTGAATGCTAATTATTTTAATCTGTCGGCCATTGCAGCAGTTAGGAATGAGTCTCAAGTGTCCAGTTTACTCTTAATAAAGGAATCCAAAGACAGTTAGTTGCAACGTAACACGAGTTAGTTGAACTAGTAGGACATTTTCTAGCTTTTTCTCTATGTAAATAACCTGGCTGGAGCCAGTGGCGATGTTGGTAAGATATTCGACCGCGGATTAGTATGTGCGGGGTTCAAATCCTGGGCTCGCTCGTCACTGACATCGCTTTCGAGTGAGGAAAATGACGTTAACATTAGCTTTTATGAACGATTCTCGCAATATTTGATGCTGTTCGAGATATGTGAACATCAGCGAATGTAATTTATTGAAGTGTGCGGTTCAAGTCTTTTGCAAGCCTATAAAATAGTGTAATACTATTTGGACTACTGAGTCATCAGCACTTCATAATAAGCTAATTATTGCCAACAACCGTACTGAGCATCGTGCAGGTCAAAGTGGCGCATTTGTTGCCTCTCGGATGGTTTATGTGAGGTTTATTTATTTACTTATTTATTTCAAAACACTACTCTTTACATAATAACACAACAATAGACAATAAACTGACTTCCTGAGCTTTTTGATCAAGAGATCTCGAAGCAATGTCAAGTTTAGATAATCTGAAAATAATCATACCAGAAGTGCAACAGCTCTAAAAGTTATCGGGAATGAATAGGTGTATTTTCGTAAAGCACCGCTCCAGACAGAAGGCTACTGTAGCTCAAAGGCCAATGGTGACTCCATCAGAATAGTGTGAAAGACTGGTACAGTATGGTAGAGCACTAAACTTCCTTAAGGTCTTCAATTAGGAGTAACGAATGCAATTATGGTTTTAGTGTGTTTAGTTTAGACTGTTTTGGTGCTTTAACTTTAGTGATCTTAAAGAGTGCTCTTGATGTAGCACGAAAGCAGACTCTGAGTATGAATATGTACATGTACCTTGGACATTCCAATGTTCAGAACGTGTGAGAGAGGGAAAGAGAGATAGAGAGAGGGAGAGCGAGAGAGAGAGAGAATGTGTGTGTGTGTTTAATGTCAATATTCAGAAGCACTCAGCTTCTCTTCTAGCTACGCGACACTCTCGAGCTACCGTCACAAAGATTAGGTTACTCAACTGAGACAACTCTGGTAGACATTAGATCATTTACAAAACAATAAAAATATTGATTATTTTCGAAATTTCATCTAATCGAACCCTTATTACATTAGTGTAACCCTAATTCCATTCAAATAAAATTCAAACCATAATCCTTAACCTACCCCTGACCCTAAACCTAAACCAAATTCCTTAACTTTAAAAAATTAACAAATATGTTTACAAATTAAGTTAACATAGGTAAAGAAACAATATGTTTAGCCCATGATCTAATACTTGACAGTAGTAGTAGCGCGTGTACGCTACCTTCAAAGCCTCCTTTATAGACAAAAGAGTTTCAGTGTTTGTGGAGTGGCTTGCTGCGGGCCTGCTGTTAGTAGCGTTGTGGTTTTAACTCCGCAAACTCATAGTGTGATGTTTTATTTCACGCAGCGAATTTACGTGTAACTATTGTGTTACTATTTTACAATAGACCTTTGCTAACCAGTGCTAGGTTTCTTTACCATAACGTTATCGTTTGACTAATTAATTACGTCCCTGACATCATCCTTGGATTTATGACGTTAAACCGTTATTATTATTGTTACTATGATTATTATTATTATTATTATTAATATTATTAATAGTATTATTATTTATTAAATAATATATATATTTTATTTTATTAAATTAATTATACTAGTTTCAATTCATGAAAAATATAAAGATCAGCCTTAAAATATATATATTTAGCTCAAGTTAGTCAGAATGAATTATAAATAACAATTATTAAGTAAAGCTAAGGTTAACGTCAGTTTCCTCGCTCGAAAGCGATGTCACTGACGGGAGAGCCCAGGATTTGAATCACGCACCTACTGATCCGCGGTTGAATATCTTTCCGACTTCGCCACTGGCTCCAGCTACTACATTAAATGAGAATGAAAATGTGCATCGATATTACTGAAAAAGTGCTTCTCCTGTGTTCTCATGAAGGATTTTATCTTCATTGTTAGGAAAGCGAATGTTTGGCTAGCCGAATTAAGAAATATTGCTCTTTACGAATAGCTTGAATTATTGATGAGTTGTAATAAGCACCGTACATATGAGAAAACTTGAAGCTCATCGGCAGCAATAATTCTATAGACTTTCTGCAGCTTTGGCTAGTGGTCGGCATTTTCATGTCCTATAAATGTCATTGCAATGAACACGCCTTGTTCACAATTTACATATTAAGAAATATATATTATAGATCGAAAGCAAATGTTATACAGCTGTTATTTATAAATATTAAGTGACGTAGGATTTTTCCAAAGATTTATAACAGATGATATAAGCCTAAGTTGTAAGTGGGCATAGCTAGGTTATTACGCTGGGTATTTCCAAAATGACGAAGCTGACACGTAAATCGACTAAGCCAGAAGTGTTGTGGTTGGCTGAAGTCGATCGCTCGAGTAGTATATAAAGCGGCCGTCGATACATAGAAAATCAGATTGGGTTCTGCGTGGTTCATCTGCGCAGTAACTCAGGGAGGCCAGAACCTTCTACGCGAAAGTACTGAGAACCGAGGGAGGATAGTGCGTAATAGCCCAACCCCAAGGCAAAAGTACGATTAGTATACAGAAATCTGGTCTTCGTCTAGCCGAAAGCTTTCAAGCTCGCTTCTTAGCCTAGGCTCGTAGCCCCTCAGGTTGACTAGTTTCCCAACCCGCGAAGGCTAATTGGAGGCAAGAGAGTTCGGTGTCCCCCTGGGTAGGCCCAGGTAAGAGGCTGGTAGTCCACAGCATTACCCGGGTCGAGTCCCGTCTCTGCGGGTATTCGCTAAGCGCCTGGCTCGAGTGTGTCTCTGCAGGCGGGAGGCTGGTTGTCCACAGCGATACCCGGGTCGAGTTCGTCTCTGCGGGTATTCGCTAAGCGCCTGGTTCGAGTGTCTCTGCAGGCGGGAGGCTGGAAGTCCACGGCATTGCCCGGGTCGAGTTCGTCTCTGCGGGTATTTGCTAAGCGTCTGGGTCAAGTGTGTCTCTGCAGGCGGGAGGCTAACAACGGCATTGCCTGGGTCGAGTTCGTCTCTGCAGGTATTTGCTAAGCGCCTGGGTCGAGTTCGTCTCTGCAGGTATTTGCTAAGCGCCTGGGTCGAGTTCGTCTCTGCAGGCGGGAGTAGGATTACCAATTAACAGTTGACTATCAACGAATTTCTCATCGACTACACGGAAGGCCAATTATACTACCTTCAGCAAAGGCGAGAGTAGAAACTACGGAAAGACCAATATAGGAAAAGAGATAGGGAAGAATAAGTCTAAAAAGGGATATAGGGAAGTTTTAATAGGGTAAAGAAGATAAAGTTCGTCGCAGTTAAACAACCAATAATAAAATTATCTACTACAACCAGTTTGAAGGCTAAGAAGCATGGCAGAAACTCAACCGTAATTGCCTAAAATATAACAGACGCGGAGTACGCTTCTACTCCAGGTTCAGGTCATCATATCACTTCGTCCCGATAATCACATTACGGAAGAGAATCTACGACGTAAACAAGGGGTCGGCCCTCGAATTAACAAATAGAAGTTCAACGAACATAGGTCATTCGAGGCGCAGCACCCTCGGTTCCTCCTGACAAGCGGTACCTAAAAAAAGATTATTCAACGTAGTAGCTGCTATCTCGAATCGCTGCCGGTCTTCCACCATAACACCCTACAACAAAGTGACGACGTGAAGTGAGTCCCCACTCCCGATTCGGGCCGGGCCGCCAAACTCGACGTCCCGGATTCCCAGGACCCAACAAATGAGGGTGAGAGAAATACGTCTCCACTCGCTGTAACACGGGAGGCCTCGCCAGCCGCACTGCTCAAGCGCTAAAGAAACCCCGTTCGTTACAGTCATCATATTACAGCTCTATCATTTAAGTCTTATAGCTAGTTTAATTCATTCATTCGTTGCAGTCATTCTCATGCTTCAGCTGTTGTTTATTTCAGACTTTCTTGAATTCCATTTGAACTTGTAATAGAATTGACTCTTCATTGAGATCTGAGAGACAATTTTTCGTCAGATAAAAATGTTCTGACTAAAATTTTAAAATTAAAAGCTAAATAATTTACTTCGTTTAAATGTTTAAACTAAGTTGAAACCTAATGCTCATGCAGCATTTGGATACTTTGCAGTCTACTGGTTCTGTGCCTAATTGAGATTAGGCTCGCTAATCCGTTTGCTAAGGATTTGAATCCATGATAGGAACACATTTATTGTCGATGTTACATATTCCGTATTATGTATTACGTATGCCGTAATAATACTTTTATATATTCTATAATAATAATAATATTATGTATTCATAATTACGTTCGAAATTTAACGCGATTAGTGAATATGTCTTGGCAATTGAATGTATACGCACTAATAGAATTTGAATATGTATTTATGTATTTTTGCGTTAATTAAATTACATTCTTACGACTGTATTGTTATGGGGAAGGCATGTAGTATAGGTGTTGGTGTTAAAAATATCTGCGCAATTTGTACAATTGTAATATGATGAAATACAGTATTGTTCTGTTTATCCAATGACAAGTGTATTTCTGCTTGTAAGTTAAGTCTGCAGCAATTGCGTAAATAGAACAGTTAATTTTGATTTGCGTGATTTTATAAAATTTACTATTTTGTGTGACCAAGTTTTGATTAGTCGGTACAGTACTTAGTGACTAGTGAATATTATGTGATCCTATACTGCACAGTGCACACGACATCATACTGTTGAAGATTAAAAACAAGTTGCCACTTATATTAACACTAGCCATCCATACCCATAAAATCAGCAATGCTAACGATCTTTACCTCGCTTCTCTTAATATATCTAAACAATCTGAGTACTGCAATGAACTGTAATGTATTTGTAAAACTTTTAAAGCAAAAGAGATGTGATTATATGAAAAGTAACTCGTTGATAAAGAATATTGAAATGAAATATTGCTAACATTTCGAATAAAGGAAAAAGAAAGGCGTACAACGGTCCATGATGAAAACTTGCTTTTGGATTAGAAGACTGGCATGATGCGCCCTCTCTTGAGTGACGACGTTCTTAGTATGACTAGACTGACACACACACACACACGCAGCACACATACACAGTACACAGAGAGAGAGAGAGAGAGAGAGAGAGAGAGAAAGAGAGAGAGAGGGAAGTGCACATCTTTACTTTTATGTATTATGAAATACTTAGAAATTAAATTATATGCCTAATGTAATATATGATCCACTCAGTGCATATAATAGCTAAGAAACAAGTTGTCTGCCAGTGTTTATTTATCATCAGTTTTTCCAGTAGATTACCCATTGTCATGCAAGCAGCGGGATAATATCTTGATTGATGCGCTCGACTAGCCATGCATCGTTCTTCCTGGTTTGCTCTCTGCTCATAATCGGTGACCTTTGTGTCTCACATTCCCAAATTAGATATTAGAACCGGGGAAAGAGGGCCTTCGTCGCTCCATCTGCAATATTTGTATACCCCAAAAACAAAGACGAGCAGCTCGAAAGAACCACATTTTAAAGAAAATTTTCCGCTATTGAAACTTCGAAAATTTAATTTAGAATATAACAAATTTAAAAAAGGAACGGTAGGTCAATAAATATGTTCGGGATGCCATAAAATTAACTTTTTTCGCGATTTTAGGACGAAAATTGAGGCTATATATTAGTTGGGATAATGTGTAAATTAAATGTATGCGCAATTAAGGCACTTATATCCTTGACTCGTCTCCGATTGAGGTAACGGATAATATTATTTATTGTATATTCATTGTATTATTTATAATTCTATACAACAAAATTGTTTTTATCACCCTGGTGGTGTACACTATTTCATTGTATATTATATTTGTATAGTGCGCCGAAACAGGCTTTATTTCGATTTGGTACAATTGAATTGTTAATGATAACATTTACTTAAAGTATAGCAGCAATGTCTAAAAACCTGAGTGTATTTCGTGGAAGTTTCCTTGGACCAACCTTAAATTTGGCAGCAATTCTTCTCATTAATTTTCGATTCGTATCAGCAACACTCGACACATCCATAACCTCTTCAAAGAAGAAAGGTTAGTAATATATAATTATATATTTTATGTATATTTTTGCTTTTATTTGTCTGCAATATTTATTAGTTATTAGCCATCATCATCATCTTCCCTGAATCTCAGTTTAACTAGAGTCGGGATAAAAATAATTTATAGCAATTTCTGGAGTCCTGGCGCTTACCAACCGAATACTCTTTCTGGCGTTAGTTTGTTGTTATCTTGGTGTTTTTCGCCCTTTACGCCAAGTGTAGTTAACGGTTGGGCTATTGTTCAGAAACCCGGACACAACACAGGTTTCGTTAATAAGATATATGTATTATAAGTCGTAAATTTGTGAGTTTTAGTTTAAAGAAATCACATTACTAATTGCTTGAATTAAGCATTGTTTGCTATTTTAGTATATTTGCTATTTGAATTTGAAAACAGTGAACGATTAAACATTGAGATAAAACAGCCTTTCCTTTCCTGTTACAAGTAGAACTGAAGGTGAGGAAACCAGAACTGGCACAAAAGAAATGCATCAGAATTTCATTATGCTCTCTC
Source organism: Enchytraeus crypticus (assembly GCA_905160935.1). Taxonomy (NCBI): domain Eukaryota; kingdom Metazoa; phylum Annelida; class Clitellata; order Enchytraeida; family Enchytraeidae; genus Enchytraeus; species Enchytraeus crypticus. The sequence continues at coordinate 1,114,512 of CAJHZI010000641.1, forward strand.
ACTTGGACTGGCTGGCTTCTTTGTTTCAACAATTTAAAAACGGCTGTCGATTGTTTTACTATAACTCAATGTACTTGAGAGAGAGAGAGAGAGAGAGAGAGAGAGAGAGAGAGAGTGAGAGAGAGAGGGGGGTGGGGGAAAGAAGGAGAGAGAGAAAGAAAGAAAAGTGGGAGAGAAAAACAGAGAGAGAGAGAGAGAAGTCAATAATTAGCACAGTAATCAGTGCACATATTCCATAGACCTACACATAGCAATTCTCTACATTTCGAACAAAGAACTAAGATGAACGTGCTATCAAATTAATGGACATTGCAAGATTCTTTCTTCGGATGACTCTCTTCCAATGAAGTATTCTTTGGATCTTCCTTCGAAGATCTCTTCTAGCGAATAGTCCTTTCGTAGAGCGTTATCAGGACTACTTTCTGATTCTTAACTATATATCAGTTTCCCCTTCGGTGTTTCCGTTAAGACCAAAACGTGTGTCAAACGACGGGTTCTTGATCATAGTAAGTGCTTAACACCTCAGTTTTTCTTGTACTATGGTTTATAATCATATTCAATTTTCAAAACTTTACAAAAGCAACACATACAACATGCTTAGCGGATTCTTGATAAACGTATTTATAATTCATGTGATCAATTTACCCGCATTTCTCACTGGCGATTACCCATAGCACAGCTACAGCTTAGTCATTAGCTATTATCATTAGCATAGATACAGCTTAGTCACTTGCGATTATCCATATAATAATGCAGTTGAGATCAGCCGTTCAAAACTGTTGAGATCATCTTTCAAAGTTGTTGAGATCAGCCGTTAAAAGTTGTTGAGATCAGCCGTTCAAAGCTGTTGAGATCAGACGTTCCAAGCTGTTGAGATCAACCGTTCAAAGCTGTTGAGAGCGACCGTTCTAATGCACGGTTGTCAGTCACGCAGTTACCATGAACTGCTCGGCCGTTAATAATTATGCGTCTCTGTATCCTGTCCCGGCTCGGATCTGCCCTTGTTTGTTCACATTATCAGTATCACGACTGCCACTTTCAAAAGTGATGGCGGGTCCAATGTACGCAGTGTGACCTATTTGTGGAGTATCTTAATCACATGAATTACATGGGCGTAAATTTTGAATTAATAATCATAGCCCATGTGGGGTCCATGCTACTGAATTTTAGTGCACCGTGTACTGTTCCTATCGTAAAAGGCGACGAAGAAGGAATTAACGAAAGCATTTTGAAACCACCCCTGAAGCCATATTTTGTACAGGTAATGGGCAACATTAAAATTTGAATGATGCGTTAAGATTGGGATGGAATCTAGTTTTCGATGGATGTATCGTTCTTTGTGAAGCTCACAATGACTTTATATTCTTATATTTTCTAAATATTCTGCGAGATGCCAGAGAGATAGAGAGAGAGAGAGAGAGAGAGAGAGAGAGAGAGAGAGAAAGAGAGATAGAGAATGAAGCAAACAAATGTATAATATTCACCTGCACAATTGATGGCTACCGAACAAGCCGTGTTGTGCTCCTGCTTGCACAAAGCTATACAATCTAAGTACACAAAGTTGGACTCGGAGATTGTGCCAATATGTAGTAGCTCATTGCAACAAAATAACAAGCAATCACTTTTTGATTCTAATACTCCGTGCGCCAGTGATGAGGCCAAGGTCAAGTTTGACGCCAGTTTCCTGCTAGAATAGCAAGACGCAACATGCTACAGGCTCAGCCGTAGCTTGTTGCGTCTTGCTTCTTGCGACTTTTCAACAAGCTACAAGCCTGAAGCTTGTTCAAAAGTTTCTTTTACTTTCCTCTTCAGTCTATTATGTACCTTTAAAATCGTATGGGTGTGTCGATTTGTATTGACTTGCGATTGGGCCGTACCGGACAATATTCATGTTTGAGAAACGGACGTTATATTTTTATTATTACATTATTATACAGCCGCCTCATTACCAGCATTTAACTCCATTTAATTAATAAATTTTATATATTTGTAGAAGTTGTTTTCAAAATGGATCTAAAAGTTGTCAATATAGGCCTACATTGCGTAAATGTAATATAATCAGTATAGAAATTCGTAGAATCAGTATAGAAATTCAACATATCAATCGATAACTTAAATTTAAGTTAAGAATGAGCAAATGATAGAGCCGCAATTAGCTTTATGAGTGTTAGCACGCTGTTATAAACTTGCATTATATACTTGGTATATGAATTGAACTTGAGAAAAAACAAATGGATTGAGCTGTTTCTACTACCAAAGGTCGCTTTTGCTTGTGCAATCCTACTGCATATTTCTGTCTCACATTTCCCGTCATCGGTTATAGTATGACCCAAATATTTGAAACTCCTTACCTGTTTCAATTTCGTACCATTTTTTGTAATATTAACTTCACCTTTATTTTGGACACTCTCATAACCTTGGTCTTCTTTATATTAATCTTCATGCCATATCTCGAAGCCGTATCACTCAACCTATCGGCTTTGAGATATAGCACGAAGATTAATATAAAAAAGACCAAAGTTATGAGAGTGTCCAATAATAAAGGTGAAGTTAATATTACAATAAATGGTACGAAATTGGAACGGGTAAGGAGTTTCAAATATTTGGGTCATACTATAACCGATGACGGGAAATGTGAGACGGAAATATGCAGTAGGATTGCACAAGCAAAAGCGACCTTTGGTAGTAGAGAAGAACTATTAACAAAAAGTCTAAAGAAAGACACAAAGATAAAGATAGTGAAAACTTTAGTTTGGACCACGCTATTGTATGGATGTGAAACATGGACCTTAAGGAAGGAAGATATTAGGAAACTGGAGGCATTGGAAATGTGGATTTGGAGAAGAATGAAGAGGATTAGCTGGACCCAAAAGGTTACAAATGAGGAAGTCCTGGAGAGAGTTGGCACAGATAGACAGTTGATAAATGTATTAATAAATAGGAAGAATGGATGGATAGGACACATTCTAAGGGGGGAAGGTCTATTAAAAGAGGTCTTAGAAGGTAGAATGGAAGGAAAAGGAGGCAGGGGCAGGCCGAGATTTGGTATGTTAGATGATTTAAAGACCCACTCATATGTGGAAATGAAGAGGAAGGCGGAAGACAGAGAAGAGTGGAGGCGTTATGTACCATGGACCTGCCAGTAGGCAGTGCACTAAGAGAGAGAGAGAGAGGAGAGAGAGAGAGCTGTAATTGGCGTAACTACTGAGGAATTTTAAATACGAATCAAGACGTTCAGCGTTACTTCAGAAAGACAGACAGAGCGGGATCAAAATATAATTATAATTGTTTTATTGAGTAGGTTCGAAGGAGGATGACGATTCAATGAAATGGATCCCATACCAGAACAGTCTCTATCTGTTTGTCATGGACTCAAGCCGGAAGGCGGATCTAAGATGGGACTCAGCTAAACAGTTCTGCTCTTCTGTTCGCTCCCACCTGGTTGTCATAGAGACCGAGGAAGAGTTGGAGTTTCTTAAAATCGAGATACGTCATACAGTGACGTCATCCGGGCAGAAATTCGCAAACGAACAATGGTGGACGGGTGGAATGGTGATGGGGAAATATTGGGTGTGGGATTTACCCGGTTATCCTAAAGGTTGTAATTTTTTATTATAATCTTGTCTACAGCAGATCACGTTCTAAGATCTCATGATCTCTCTCTATATTCTCTCTAGTTATCTCTCTCTTTCTCGTTCACTCTCTCTTTCTCTCTTCCCTTTATCTTCATGTCTTTTTTATCTCTAAACTTTAAAGTGCAATGAACTAACCTACTTTCTGTGACGGTGGACTTGGTTGAACTGACCTAATTTTAGTGATGATGCACTTCGTTGATCTGACCTAGTTTCTTTAATCATACACTTTTTTAGTTTTAGTCTGACCAACTTTCTGTAATGATACACTTGGCTGAACCACATATTTACAGTGAGGACACCCTTGGCAGAGATTGACTTAATTCTCTTAATATTCCACTTGTGACTTCTTCTATCACAGACCAACACTTAGTACTCTTTTGGATTGCTGAACAAAAGTAAATTATTATCATCTAGTCCCTGCAACACTCCTGCTACATTTCCGTTACATCCCTTATACATCCATACTATACCCCTACTATAATCCTGCTACAACCCTGCTAGGGATATAGTAGGGTTGCACCCTACTATATCCCTACTATGCCCCTGCTAAAACCCTGCTGCATCCCTAATACATCCTTACTATACTCCTGATACCACTCTTCTACAACCCTGCCACATCTCTGATATACCCATGATACAACCCTGCAACATCCATGCTACATACCTGATAACATCCTGAAACATCTCTGATACATCCCTGATACATTCCTGCGACATCCCTGCTATATCCCTGATACATTCCAGATATTTCCCAGATACATCCCTGATACATCCCAGATACATCCCTGATACGTCCCTTGCTGCATCCCATATACATCCCTGCTACATCCCTGCTACATCCCTGATGCATCCCTGATATATCCCTAATACCTTCCTGCTACATGCCTGGTATATCCCTGCTACATCCCAGATACATCCCATATACATCCCTGATACATCCCTTGCTACATCCGAGATATATCCTTGCTATATCCCTGCTACATCTCTTGCTACATCCCGGATATATCCCAGATACATCCTTGATACATCCCTAATACCTTCCTGCTACATCCCTGATACATCCCAGATACATCCCTGATACATCCCTAATACCTCCTTTCTACATCTCTGCTACATCCCTATTATACAATCTCTGCTACATCTCTGCTACATGCCTAAAATACATTCCCTGCTACATCCCTAAATCACGGAAAACTGCGCTTTATACAATATAACCTATAGCTGTCTTATTGTCTTTCTCATTCTTGCTCAGTCGCTTTGAAGTACAGTTTACAGTTGGTCTATTCTTCAATTACCTTACACAATACACGGAAATATCTCATATAAAAAAATTTTTCTTTCATGAAGCAATTTCTGATGGTTTTTAAAGGGCCAGCATTGCAGACTATCATCAAAGCTATCAATACGAGAGAATTAATTAATTTTGCAAAGATATTACAGACGCTGCCTTTATGTAATTCTAATACTGAGAACATATCCATATCCGTTGCATGTTAATCTTAGAAATGCACATCCTCTAGTCTTCGCTAGTCGGGATTTATATTCTGATTTGATTTCCCACTTGGCGTATTTATTCCTTTACAAGGTTAAATGAAATAAAAATACTTTTTTTTCGCTTTTCACGTTTATCAATTGGTAGCGGATTTTTGTCCTGTTTGAATATTGCTAAAGACATTATAAACTTTTCCACTCATCGACACCCTTCATCAGCTCTCATAAATGCTTTTATTTAAAAGAAATCTGGTGACAATAATTGTCTACTAAATGAATCATCAGAATTTCTAAAATGTAATGCTATTTACAAGAGTTTTAGAAACAAACATTACCAGAATTCTAAGATATTTATTTGATTTATTCAAGAGTTTCTGGAGTTTCGATGAATGAGTGGGTGTAAAGAGCTATGACGTATTCAGACTACTAGGCTGACACGGATTAAACATGACATTACATGGCAGCGAAGCTTGGTTTGGGTGTCAAGAATTTAATATTTTATACCCCGGAAGACGCCTCTAATATGGAAAAAGTCGCTAACACGCATAATAGCAGGCGTATTTTCCTTAGCTGTAACATTGTGACTTCGTTTCGTTAGCTAAGGAAAATACGTCTCAGCTCTTCTGCCTGCGTTAAATTATGCACATAATACTCTTAATATGCAAGGCTATAAATTGTCTCACCTTAGAATATACATGTAAGCTGATTAAATAAACGCTTACACAGTTACACCCTGTGCATTGCATGTACATGTATGTCTACCCTGAGAGGGGATTACATAATACAATAGGATACCTCCAAGAACTTTCAGAATCCTTGTTTCTATTGAAAATAAACATTGAGATTAGATGAAACATTAACTTTGTGACTGAATCATTCGATAACGTTGAGGTTGATAAAGTGCTTAATAGTGCGTGTGGACTTTTCAGGATTATGACTGTTTCACCGCTTTTCAATCCATTTGGTTTTCTCATTGGTTTGGATTTAGTTTCATAGTCCTAGATGTTGTACTGACGACAGTTGCACTTATTTTGAACTTCTGAATACACGTACATTTTATCCAAAAGGATGTAACTGTGTAATGACAGTAAGATCCAAATTGAATATAGCATCTTTATTGCTTTCAAGTTTTCGAGCACAATCATGTCAAAACCGAGAATTGAACATGCGACCGCTCAGTTCTCTTCAGGAATAGAATATCTTGAAGTTACCTGCCGCTTTACACAACTATTTACTGATCTATTTAGACGTTCTGAGAAGCTTATTCACGCATGATGTATATGACTTTGGAGATAATTAAAGGAGTCAGAAGTGATCTTTAGCTATATTTGTGCAATATGGATCATTGAAATTCAGGATGAGCATGCATCTTGCTGTCACAGAAGCCCCTATTTGATAGAATGCCTTGATGAACGGGAAGAAAATAAAGCATCCCTCTTGTTTTTATCATCTGCTGGCTATCATATATTTCATCTACAAATGTTAAATAGATGGTTGATAGGAGATCATAATTCATTTCTAATACATTTAGACATATTCAATTTTACAGAACTTTGAATTTGAATTGCGACTATACAATCTTCTGACATAAAATATGCACTGCGTAGAAGAACATTTGGAAAGGAAATAAATCATATTCCAAGCGACCTTGTAACGGGCGTGACCGCACATTGTTCCTGTTCCTATTTATTCTCATTGAGGTCAATTCTTTATCCGGACGTTGTTGTCTTATTCGCTTCAGTTCAAATTGTGCTTCGGTATGAAGTCTTCATAGCAATGTTATATCAATGAACGCTACTCTACAGTATACCTGCACGTAGATAGTGTTAATATTTGCATTTTTTCTTGTATAGTTACATGTTTACGAAGAACATTTAATGGTATTGTTTCTCTCACCGTATAGCCAATATTAGATAAGGCAGATATTAGGAAACTAGAGGCATTGGAAATGTGGATATGGAGAAGAATGGAAAGGATTAGCTGAACTCAAAAGGTTACAAATGAGGAAGTTCAGCAGGAGAGAGTTGGTACAGAGAGACAGTTGATAAATGTATTAAGAAATAGGAAGAAGAGTTGGATAGGACTTATTCTAAGGGGGTAAAGTCTACTAAAAGAGGTCATAGAAGGCAGAATGGAAGGAAATAGAGGTAGACGTAGGCCGAGATTAGGTATGTTAGATGATTTAAAAACCCACTCGTATCTGGATATGAAGAGGAAAGCGGAAGACAGAGAACAGTGGAAACGTTATATACCATGGACCTGCCAGTAGGCAGTGCGCTAAGAGAGAGATATTCAATATTAATATCTCTCTTTTTATTGCTTTGCAAGTGGAAGGTCCAATGTACATATACATTGGTAGCGTCTGCTTACATGTTCCATAGAGAACGCTTTATAAGATCAACAAGCTTATCCATTCACAAATATGTCTTATCCATACATTAATAATCTTACAGTTTGGTACGGAGTATGAATTAATCTCCTTAAAACTTAAAAATTGTAAAATGCTTAATATATTGTATTATATTTTAAACATTTAATTAAATACGACGAGTGGCCTAAAATTTCTTAGTTAAACGACTACTGTTTAATAAACATGACGTACGCCTGACTATGCATAAGAATATATACATAGGACCTGCCATTTGGCATAAAAGTAATGAAGGAGAGAGAGAATAAAGAAAAATAATAAAAAAATAAGAAAAATAAGAGAATAAATAAAGGAAACACAACACAATAAAGCTCGGACGTGTCTGTATTTACGCTTCGGCATTACTTTTCTTATCATCTTTGTACAGGAAGACTCGAGGGGATATCGTGACAATGGCCACTCATCAGGGACCACCTGGGCTGAAGATAATCTTCATACAAGAACCTTCTAGTAGTTTCAACGAACACTAGAGTTTTAGTATATATTAAATAAATTATCAGCCTATTCTACTACACAGTGCTCTCTTGCTTTGTTACATTTTTGAAAAGGTAGTTTTGAAGTTTAGTATACTACTGTCTTCAAAGTTCATATTTTCCAAAATAGAGAGATTAGTATTTTGATATCTATTCATTTGATTGCAAACCACAAGAACATGTGAGCCAAACCGGAAAATAATTACTACATGTAGTTTTGCTATGCACGCTCTATTTTTGACATAATGATCATTATGATCATTATGTCTTTATCTCGTGAGAAATAAAATATGAAAATGTAAAAAATATAAATTTAGAAATATTCACTTTCGTTTAATTTTTTTGTGCAATGAAAGTTATTCTGCAAGCCTATTTTACACCAACAATTTTAGAATGAACTTTAAGCATTTCATTCGGGCTATTGAAATATTCGACTAATAGAATTAATGAATACTTCTTCTTCTTCTTTTTCAAGTGACGGTATCGGCGCTAAAAAGAACTCATGTTCCGGGGAAAGGGGCGCATTACTTGGCTCTCTCTTACGGTCATGAAAACCAGGGCTGGAGACTTCGCAGTGTACCTGCTAATTTTCGTCTTAGATTTACCTGCGAAAAAGGTTTGTACGATGATTTAATCAATGTCAGAATTAGTGGTTAGATAGCCAGAATAGATAGATATTTCAAAATCCAAAAATGTTTTAAAGATTAAACTATAAAAATAAATTTAAATGTTAGTAAAACCTGCTTGATTCAAAAGTCTCACTTTTTATTGAAAGTGGGCTACTAGTACTTATCGTTAAACCATTCACGAACAATATCAAACATCTTAGGTTCTAACAGCTTATAGCTCAATGTGTAAGTGCGTCAGTTCATGAAATTTTAAGTGACTGCTCATTTTATTTTATTTTTTATGAGTTTGTCGTGCACAATAAAATCACATGAATACATTAATGAGACATTAAATGGCTAATACAGGGTAAACTCCAGGCACTTACAAGTTCTCTCAGAATAAATTCTATAACTTAATAAGCGTTATGAAATAAACAGTATCAATAGGTATGCTGATATCAAACGATCATTTGACATAATAAACATTCATTCCAAAAAATTACAAAAGCATATCACAAATATTGTTAGAACATTATTATTAAAATAAAATTTGAGAGCCTACGACAGTTCCATTTATTAAAAATATATTAACATTACGTGTAAACATTACAAGCCCTGAACTGAGATAAAATTAGTTTTAAATATATTGTTTTCCTTGTAGAGTAAGACCTATTTGATAACCAAAAAACTTAAGAAATATACACACATATCGTAGTGAAATGATCAACTATGTTGATATCTATCACTTTTTAATACCATATGTTTAGACCGTTGGCAATTTAGACCATTTTCCTTATAGCCAGTCCAATGAATGTCCGAGATTTCACTCTGAGATCAGAGCGGCTGGGATTCGAACTCACGAGGATTTAATTCATCTCAGGATCTGTCATTTAAAACTTCATGACGTTACCCCTACGCTATTGAGACAGCCATGCTCAAGGGTAGATGTCAATTATCAATGTTAGATCAATGTTAGATGATGAATACTAGATCAATGTTAGATGCCAAAATCAATTGATTATTGTTTATCAATGATTATCAATGGATTCATTATCAATGGATTACTTGGATAACCCCTCTAAACTTAGGCTATTCGTAAAAGATGTAAGTGACTTAACAGATATGGTCGTCACAGTCAGGGAGTTCCACACTTTGATAAAGCCATAAAAAAGTAATGCAGTGTAACATTTAGGCGCACCTTTGGTAGCTTAAAACGACGACTATGCCCACGTGTGTAGAAGTTTAGGGAAATTAAGTATTCATTAATTAAACATCTACTAATTTATTCAATATTTTATATAAAAGTTTATGCATAACCTACACTTAAAATTATACTAAATACTTTGTCGTTTGCGCTTCATTTCTTCTTAAGTCTATTGGATGCGTTCAGCTTCAGCATTCGCTTCAGTCTTAACTGTGAAATATATACATGTACATGTATATATGGCATTTGCATGAAAGTTTTACAAATTTCTTTAATCTAACCAGCAGTAAAAAATAAAAAAATAGAGCTGATTATACTTCTAAAAGGCAATGATCTCCCATCAGCGGGGGAGAGAGAAAGAGAGAGAGAGAAGAGTTCTTAAAAATCTTGAGAGAAAAGGAGAGATGATCATGGACGGAGTTCAAAAAAAGAGAACAAAATTTTCTCCTTAATTCAAAATTACGCTGATAAATGGCCAATGTGCAGTACAACGACAATAGAGCAATAAGTACAAGACCAGAAGAGATACTACCATCACTGAGTCATCTAACTATTACAATGACGCAGCGGCTGCCGTGAATTCGGATGACTGGACATCCTGGAGTGAGTCAGGGCGGATGTCAAGGGACGGGAATGTTCATCATTTTCCACCGGGTTACTCGCACGAGTCCATCATCCCACCAGGAGGCGGAGAGATTTCACTGAAAGCTAAACTACTGAATCTGGTCGAGTCGGTATGTTTTTATAAGTTTTTATGTGTTCATATAGCTTTAGATGTTCACGCAACATGTGTTAACGCAGACTCAATGAAATTCTTTACTTGAAACCTTCACAAAATCTGAAATAATATGTATTAATTAGCGTCCGATTATCGTCATGTGGTTTCGCTCGTCTAAACAGTGTTGATGAAGTTGCTAATCGATGGTTGAACGAGTGCGACATACGCTAAGAAGAAAAAGCGTCCGATTGACATCAAAATATTATTTACGAATATACATGTAATTATGACCTTTCATATATTCAAAATCTTAGAAATATTTCAATCTTTAACCGAATCTGGAACTGACTGATTAAGATACAAGAAAAGACAATAGAGGGTGAATTTAAAAGCAGTACTTAACCCATTGGTATGGTTAGATGTGTTATGACGTCAACTTCGAGACACTATCGGCTGTTAGGTTGCCCTATGTAAGGAGAAATAGCTGAGAGTATAAATATTGCCTTGAACCTGATGTGCTGATTGATCAGATCAGAATGCACGAGAGACAATTGAGGAGAGAGAGAGAGAGAGAGAGAGAGAGAGAGAATTGTTTGATGAATCAATGTCTTCTTAGCATTCAGTTTCATACTGGTAAAAAAGTTAAAAGTTAAGGTTAACGTCAGTTTCCTCACTGGAAAGCGACGCCAGTGACAGGCGAGCCCAGGATTTAAACCCCGCACATACTGATCCGCGGTCGAGTGTCTTACCGACTTCACCACTGGCTCCAGCCAACTGTAGTTCCTTTAAAATTACAGACTACAACTGCGTAAACATTAAAATCATAATTAACAGAATATTAGTTGTGTGTTGCTATTGTAAACTGTTTTCATACAAGAGATCTACGGTGTTAAATTTATTTCAGTTTAGACTTTCAATATGCGTTGAAGTCACTGTTTAGCTCCTTACTATTATTGTTATTATTATTATTTTTAATTGTTACAATTGTTGTAGTTATTAATTATTATTACGTTATGTTTATTAGTATAATGATTATTACTATTTATCACTGTTAATATTCCCCGTGTTGTGTCCGGGTTGCTACTGCATGTGTCGTAAAAGGCGACTTCAAAATAAGATCTAAACAAACGTCGGAAAGGGCATTCGGTTGGTGAATGTCTAGGCTCAACAAATTGCTACACAAATTTTAACGAATGGAATAGTAAGGGCATATTATGATTGGTGTGGGACAGAGAGAATTAGAGAAAGTCAAATCGTATCCCGACCCTGGTAAAACTGCAATTCTTTAGAAGATAATGATGGTGATGATGATAATGATGATGTTGATGACGACGATGATGATCGATGTTAATATTACTATTTTGCTATTTTCATTTATTTTAATGCCCTGGGCTGTAAAAAACTGAAGATATTTTATTTAATCCAAGATATTCTCTACAAATGTTTTAAATAATTTTTTTACAATTTCGGATGTCGTATAAATGAATACGCTGCAGCAAGCAACATTGTAGGAATTACTATCAGTATTACTACTAGTATTACAATTACAATTACTATTATTATTAATATTATTGATACCAATACTAACACTAATGCTAATGATTACGACTAATATGACTATACGATTATACTGCTACTCTTAACTATTACTACTATTATTATCATTGCCATTACCATTACAAATACATTGCCATTGCTATTAATAATATCATTACCGTTACTATTATTGCGCTATTACTAGTAACATTATTATCATCATCTTAGTATGGTCACATTCTTACCTTTTCGTAATTTCTTATATTTTATTCCTGACGTTGAAACTGAATAAATTTTTGACACTGCAATGTATCACCAAGTGTGAAATGTCGCAGTTATTATTCCGCTAATGATCCATTGCACTTAGCGCTAATCTGCTAATGGCGATCTGTCCCGTGCGCTAAATACTACACAAACAGTCGAAATGCAGTTTAGTCGTGAATCGTATCTCCAGGAAATAGTGTTCTCTTGCAGGGAAACCTTTATTTGCAAACAACGGAGGTTAATGAGATTTAGTCTATTATTGTAAACATACCATTTAAAGAGAGGTCATAGAAGGTTGATTGGAAGGAACGAGAAGCAGAGGCAGACCAAGATTATAAATAAATATTGGATGAAATAATGATCAGGTCATGTGTGGACATGTAAATGAAAGTGCAATCGGACGTTAAGCTTAGCGTAGCAGCTTTACCTTTGTACAGCATATCAATAACACTAGTTTATATAACTAAACATGTAGTATATCTGTCGGTTTTTCATCCATCTGATCTCATAATTTGGTATATTATTCTATTTTCACGCAGAGCGACCCCAGGCTTCATACCTGCATCAAAATACATTTTCATGTGGTTAGTAAACTTCAGTAATATTCGACATCGATTTGTTTATGTATTAATTTTATGTATTAATTAGTTTATTAATTATTAATTATTAATTAATTAATTATTTTATTAGTTTTATGTATTAATTTGTAACAAGTCCATTTGGTGATGGACTGATTAAATACCGGCAATCAAGAAATTTATTACAACTGTACCAGGAATACTTAATAATCGGATAGAGAACATTGAATGTAATACATGGAGTCCATTATTGGTCTCTGATCATTGTGATAGTCTATACTACCCCAGTTCATACTACTGTATAGGAGACGCCATGTTGGGATTTGACCTATTATTCTCTTGCTTACCCTCAGAGTTTGCTTCTTCTTCTTCTTCAGTGCACTGCCAAGTGGCAGGTTCAAGGTACATATTAATACTCAGTCAGTTTTCTCGCTCCATAAGAGCACTCTTTAGATCAACAAGTTAATCCCTTCACAAAAGTCTATACCTTACCCATACCTTATGTAGCCTATAGCTTGGGAAAAATATGGCTTCTGAGGTGGTTTCCCGTTGCCTTCCTCAGTTTGGTGAATTAATTACCATTTAATCCTGGGGGGAAATATTTCATGATGACGTGGGTCCCCTCTTGCCATTCTGCCAGAGTTTGCTAACAAATAAATATAAAGTGATAGATCCTTAAGAGACATATTTGATGAGAGAACATTAATATCTATATATCCTATATCAACATACTTCCTAATGGCAGATCCATGGTATACTTTGACATATTTCAAGCCTCTGATTTTCTCTTTAGAGCAGCATATACAGGTGAACCATATAAGATACCCTTTTTGAGAGGGGATCCATCTATTATTAGATTTACGAAAACTTTATCAATAACACTTAAACGTTAATTTTATGAGCATGCCTGCCAGTATCAAATGCCTTTGAAAGCCAATCATACCATTTTATACCAAGACAGATTGTTGATTTATTGATCGATTGATAGGTTGAGTGGTTAGTTGTGATTTTCGACAACTTGATAAATTAAACTATTAATCATCCATTTGTTAATTACCGTTGCATTTTGTTTAGAGCTGTGTTTTGTAATGTAATTGCTGATTTTTAAATAACGAAAATATTTTTTAAAGATTACTTATCGTTAAAGAAAATTGCCTGCTTGCTCAAAGTACATAACTAGAGCCATGGAAGTCTGCCAATTCTATTGTATCTCTTTTAATTTCAAATCTGTAATCGACTATACGGTCATATTCCTTTAAAATAGTAGCTGCGATATGTGCAGATTCCTTTGAAATGGTAGCGACCATATATGCAGTATTATATTAATATTTGCTGTTTAGAAATGGCAGGACGTGGGATCTGCAGAAAGACACTGGCCCCTAAGAAGATCAGAGAACTCTACTTCATTGATAAGACTTCGGAGTAAAGACATCTGGACACCAGAGTTCATCTGCAGAGCAGGGTATAACTATTTAATTTTACAGACATCGTGTTCGAACAATGCATATTTTACTTGGACGAAGTTAACACTTGTTACTTACTTGTTGCTTAACACTTATGAAATACTTGTTATAATTATTATAGAAGCCGTTTATTATTAAATAAATCAATATAGCCATTAAGGTATCCATGTATCTATGCAATGCTATTTTTGTTGTATAATAATTTTAAAAAAGGTAATATTATCTTACTATACGATTTTAATATGTACTAAGTTGCTTCTATGTTTCTAGACACATAGCAGCGATTAAATATAAATGCGGTGTCATTTTAAGAAGGACATCCAGAGCGTTGAACGATCTTTTATACGTTTATATGCATGATCGTGTATACATGTATGTGCGTACGTGGGTGGCAATGTGATAATGTACTTAAATTTGATTGCCTTATAAATGCAAATGTTTTATTACCGGTCGGTTTGTGAAATTAATAATTAGATAAATAATGCTACAAAACTTTATTTCATATACTGCAACGTTCATATAAATCACTATTGTCTACCGAATAAATATTGGTTGAAGTGGGGGGAGGGCGAAGTAGAACTCAGTTCCCCTAGCTCTAATTTCTTCTGAGATTTTTTCTGAGCCCATACTATACAGTAGATCTGTAAATACATTACAGGGAGACCCGAAAATTTCTAACCGTTTCCCAAGATCTAAATTCCCACTTTAACCACTGCCAATAAGCTAAAACTAATTTAATATTTTTACTTTTAACAGCGAAATATATCATCTTATTTTATCCATTCCAATATCTTATAGGAACCCGCCATTTACCACCAGCTGAAGTCCAAAAGAGTCAAAAACCGTCGTTTTATTCAGCGTTTCTCCGTCTAGTGGCAGGTCATAGAGGAACTTTAAAAATTTCTTCCACATATCTCTTTAAAGTTTTTCTTTCCTGTACATCTCCAAAATAGTTCAAATAGCTAACGTTTAACTGGAGTCGTAAACAATAGAATTACTTTCCTATGTTATGTATTTTCAAAGTTATCAATTTGTATTTGAATTGGCTAATAAACTCAACAATCAACACGAATACTGACTACGGATCTACATGAATACTGACGCAGTTCTACGAGAAAATGCAGACTCCGCAAGTTTGCAGATCTTATCGTAACTTATTACATGTAGGACACAAGAATGTCTCAATAGGGGTAACGTTTTAAAGTTAAGACTTCATGACGTAGGGGTAACGTCATGAAGTTTTAAATGACAGATCCTGAGGTGAATTGAACTCACGCGGGTTTGAATCCCAGCCGCGCTGATCTGAGAGTAAAATCTCGGACATTAACTGGACTGGTTAAACGCACAATGGACTAAATTGCCTAGCGGTTTAAACATGCGGTATTAAAAGTGATAGATATCGATAAAGTTGATCATGCGACTATAATGCGTGCTTTTATATGATTTATCATCCCTTTACAAACCAAGACTTACATTGAATACTAATTTACAGATCAATAACGAAACGCTTGTCAGCCTCTCAAGCCTGGGTCACTCTGACTTCATCTGGTGACGTCACTCTTAACTATGTAGACGACATCTGCAGCAATCAATGCAGTAACGACGCGTTGTTCTTTCCCTTTGATCGTAGAGCATGCTCATACACTCTTCTCTTCATGAACTCTTCTCCAATTCGTCGCGTTCATCTCAAATCCATCAACTCTTTCGATGATCAGCGTCACGGTGTTGAAACAAATGAAATTCCGGTAGAAATATTTGAAAAATCGAATTTGGAGGAACTCTCTCGGACAGATACAGCTTCTCTTTCAACTGTTCCGCCAATTCCTGCTAATAACACCAGATCCATCCTGGATCAGTTGGAACGATTAAGAAGAACAGTTGATGATTATGATGAAATGTCATTGAGAGATCATCATTTGAATTCGAGGCCCTTTAGTGATAAATTTCGTTTTGTCGGATCTATCTCTGTGTCAGAGCAAATGAAGCCAGAAGCTGTTCAGGGATGGTTCGTTCAGAGGTACAGTACAATCATTTAATCATTGATATATTTTTTTGTTTTATTCACCTGACAAAGAATTTATCTTTCAGACTTGCTGCTAAAATTATAAAAAGGCGCACAGAAGTTTTCATCTAGAATTTTGAGTAACTGAGAGCGTACAGAATGTGAAAAACCTTTAAGAACTTCTATTTGCCTACGTATTTTTCAGTTTAAGTTTAAAAAAATTTTGTTTTAAGTTTTAACTTGTAGTGGTCAATATGTGCAGATTATTCTAGAAATGCTTACAATTTGATAGCTTATTTGAGAGAACCTCATTAATGTCTTAAGTGACTGATAATATTCTCATAACTTAGGCAAATTGTCTGTAGGATTACAGGTGTCAGAGAGTGAGAAGAGAGAGTTAGAGAGAGTAAGAGAGAATGAGAGTAAAACAGAGTTAAGAGAGAAAGAGAGAGAGAGAGAGAGAGAGAGAGAGAGAGAGAGAAGGAGAGAGAGAGAAGGAAATACTTAAATAATGAAAATAAGAATTAGTTTTAGCTTTATTTACATCTGGTGTAATTTTAAATAAATAAATATTCATGTATGTACTTGTGTATAATATATAATGTATATATATATATATATACTGTATATATATATATATATATATATATATATGTATACATGTATATATATATATATATATACAATGTATATGTATACACTGTGTTTTTTATAACTGATACCCCAAATTGTTTTAACAATAAAGTCGAAAGAAGTTGACCGATGTTCTTGAAATTTACAGTACTTGACCTGCAGGCAATTCTACTAAACATATATAAATTTCGTTTGAATATCTTTAATAACGTGAAAGTTATAATTTCGCGAATATGAGTGGGGTCAAATAAGAAATTTCCAGTGCACGAAAACGGGCGTGTTACATGCAGCGTAAAAATATCTCTATAAAAATAACATCGGACAGGTCACAAAATTTCAGCCAATGCTATGTTGAAGAGCAATCACTTCTTTGCAAAATGAAGTAAAATACGTGCTGATATTTTCTTAATTGACAAAGTTATTGAACTTTTAATGCATGCATTGCATGTCTGGGTACAACTGCTATCACCGCAGCCACTGAAGCGGAGTCCTCGACTTCGTTTATTCTCTTCATGCAATGCATGCATAAAAAGTTCAATAACTTTGTCAATTAAGAACATATCAGCACGTATTTTACGTCGTTTTGAAAAGAAGTGATTGCTCTTCAAAATAGCATTAGCTGAAATTTTATATTGCGTGTTAGCTAGTGTTTTATAGAGATAATCTACGCTAAATGTAACACGCCCGTAATCCTGTATTGGAAATTTCTTCTCTGACCCCACTCATATTCGCGAAAGTTAAATATATTCAAACGAAATTTCTCTAGTTTCGTAGAATTGGCTGCTGGTCAAGTGCTGTAAGTTTCAAGAACATCGATCAACTTCTTACGACTTTATTGTTAAAACAATTTGGGGTATCAGTTATAAAAAACACAGTGTATATATATATATATATATATATATATATATATATTTATATATATATATATAATTATATATATATATCTATCTATATATATATAATTATATATATATATATATATCTATATATATATATATATATTTCTATATATATAATGTATATATAATGTATATATATATACATATGGTCTGCATATATGTATTATATATATACTGTATATAAACAGTATATATATAATATTATATAAATTTTGAATTTTCTCAGCCTTGACCGCGTTTCTCAAAGCCCGGGTTGTCAGATAACAGAGATAGATTTGTTCATATTGCCTTCTGGTTCTGCGCCACCTAACCTATGTCTTCAGCTAAACCTTCGGCGTTCTTTCCTTAGACACGCCATCATACTGCTCATACCCCTGCTCGTTCTATCTGTACCTCTACTTGTGCTGCTACTGGTATCGCCCGTGGCCCGTGTAAAGCTGCCTGCCTGTATGACCGCCGTCGTGCTCTATACAGTTCTCCTTCAGTTTGTCGTGGCTTCCGTTGAGGAAAGGTCATCCCCTGTTCCAATTATTGGTAAATTTGAATTTCTTCTCATTATTGGTAAATTCTAATTTCTTCTAATTGTTGTTCGTACTTAATATTACGCTACATTAAGCGAAGGGGCGGATCCAGAATTTATTTCGAGGGAGGGGGCAGAAAATTTTTTAACAATGTTTTTTAAAATCATGAAATCGTTTTGTTCGATTTGGTATAACTGAAAGGATTGCGTAAGATCGTCACCCTCTTGGGACCCTAACAGACCACCGGTAAATCGTCACTTTTAATTCCTATTCGTTATGGTATTACAAAATGTTTAAGGTAAAAAATACACAAAGATTTCAGGGGCGGGGGCATGGCCCCCTTGCCTCCACCTGAATCTGCCACTAATTAAGCGAAACCATATGAAAGGTGAAACACTATCAATTTGCTAATTATTAGGCTAGTTAAGTATTAGAATTATTGATTGGTATTGGTGTTTTAGTTGTCTAACTTTCAAATTATAAATTTGCTGCGCATATATTCAATTAATTAAATTCTAAGAAATGAAGCAAGTGAATCTTAATAGCTCCTGTGATATATCGAATTTTTTAATATTTTTGCGCTAAATCCTGAAGATATATAGCAATATTTGAAAGAGCTGCAGAGTAGAACAAGATAATTTAAAACTATGTTAAAGGCTAAAGTAACCTAAGACTTTCCTAAGACTGACATTTATTGATTTAGGCATTTATTGATTTATAATTAATTTTTATGTATAAATATATAAATAAATAATAAATCAATCTCATTAAGGTAATGTGATATATTTTTTGTAATTTTCTTAAGCTTACCATCATAGCACTTGTTGACGTCCCTGACATCATCCCTGGATGAGGAAAAGGAAGTTAAACCTTTACTATTATTGTTGTTCTTTCAGTTTTTTACCCCTTGTGTCTGATCGCACTTTCTATGACGTCATTCTGCGTCAGTCTCTTCGTATCGCGCCGTTCATTGGCTCCCACTCTATCGAGGGCAGAGTCAACGACAAAAGACTACGATGTTCTACTACCGCTAAGTCCCGCCCACCACGACAAACATCTGTCTCTCAGCTCCTCTCACAATGTGGCTTCCCATAATATCTCGAACAATGTCGGAAACAAAGGAGCTAGATGCAGTTGTAGCAGCCAAAACCTGCATACCGAACGCCGGGGCTCCTCAGATATGCCGTTGGATTTGGACGAAAACGACGAATCAATTACTCCAACTTATGACGATAATCAGTCAGCGTATGACGTTAATCAATCAGCTTACAACACGAATCAATCCCCTTATAACAGAAATCAGTATGTAATCTGTCATGACTTTCAATCACGAAGCCCAATTAGGGCAGGGTCAGTTTCGTCGAGAAGTCAGAGTCGTCATGAGGTGTTGGTTCAGATGGGTAGCCCGAAATTGTCTGCAAATAACAATTCTACAGGCTACATGCCGGCGCCTGTCACAGGACTAAGTGTGCGTACAGAAAACAGACTAAGGAGATCAGAGGCAGCGTCTAATAATTGTTCTCAAAATTTGATAATCCCTGAGCACGAGTTGAACTTTAGACTGTCGGAACAAGAGTCAAGTATGAAAATCAGAGAGCTAGTCCAGGAGAGTGAGGATCGATGTTGTACGGAAAGCAGTACGGAACGTAACGTCGACATGCTGCTGTTTGTGCTGCTCGTTATAATAATAGTTTCATTCAGTGTCTGTATGGTACTGACGGCATTTTAGACACTTTATAGCGTATATATACATGTATAATATATATATATATATATATACATGTATATATGCTTGACATGCTGTAGACATACTTGTGTGCGTTAGTGTATGTTACCTGTAATTATCATCGGGAGTTTAACGCCTGGGCTGGAACTGGAGCCAGTAGCAATGTCCGTAAGATATCTGCCCCCGGGTCAATATGTGCGGGATTCAAAACCGGGGCTCTCCCGTCGCTGATGTCGCTTTCGAAAGATGAAACTGAAGATAAAATCGGCTTTACAGCTTTTGCATGTCTTGAATTGATACCAGTTATGATAAGCCCTGGATTCGAATTATGATTATCTGCAGTTGAAATATAGCCAATGCTGCCACTGGCTCAGCGAATTGCAATTTAATACAATAAACTGATATGTTAGTGTCTCAAAAAGGAGTCTAAATATGAACGATAAATTTCAAGTCCATATCCTGAACGAAAGACGATGCCAGAGACATCGAAAAGAGAATGGAGATGCTTTCCAGGCTTGAACGATGCATATTAATTCAGTAACTACAGCAAACTCTAAACAGAAAGAACAATGATACAAAGACACTAGTTTACATTACCTGATGTTTTTATTTAGAAAAATAGACTTCATTCTTAATGTTCTATAATTATATAAATAAAGTCCTCATGTAAATTTTTAGTGTGGAGGGGAATATGGATAGTTTGGCTCAGTCACCATTGAAATGTCACCGTTTGGCTCATATTGTGAAAAAGGTAGTTGAAGATGTAGTAAAGAGAGTTTGGAGGGAAGAGCTGGATATTAAGTTAGAGATAGGTAGACCACAACTGATGTGAGATGCGATGATTAAGAAGTCCATGAAAAATAGGGGACTGCTTGATGATATAGTATGGGGCAGAGAGGATTAGAGAAGGTCTATTCGTATCCCGACCCTAGTTAAACTGCTTTTGATTGAAGAAGAAGAAGATGATGATGATGATGATAATGATGATGATGATGATGATGATGATAATGATGATGATGATGATGATGTAAGCAAATAATTAACTTGCATCAACGTCAAATTTAAAAGTGCACATAGCACAATGTATAATTTTTTCGGCTGATTGCATATGCTGCTGTAAAATGCTTGTATAAACAACATAACAATGGTGTTCTAATAACTTTTATAAATTATCCCCAGCATTGTAGAAAAATTCCTTTTCAAGGTGTTGCACTTTACAGCAAATATACAAGCAAATAAACTGCTACAATTCCGAAGGGCTCGAACATTACGGATTAAAAAATAATTTTGAAAGGATAATGGTTTCTTTCTTATGCTGAAATTTCAGACTGTATGATTCAGGACGTATCGTGGTTAGGATTCTGATAATTTTTGATATTACACTAAATGCCCAAATTATATATAAATTCAAACCACTTGGACATCTTTAAATAGTTCAAAGTCTATATATAAATAATTCTACTTACGTACGACATCAATACCTCTCTCTCACAACATTAACGATATCCAGTATAATAATATAGTCTTAATTCCTCAGGAAAAAATTATAAGACAGCATGACATGAGCTGATATAATTATATTCAGACTATAGTTAATTTTCTTTTAATGACAATCGTTCTATTGACTAGTAGCACTTACAGTGTATTTACATTATAACATTTTTAAGGTTTTGTAATTCATATGCGAACGAGGTAAGTAAGAATGCTACATCAGCGGTAAGAGCACTTACAATATTAGCAATCAAAGCTACGATTAGACTAAACAATAGGCTTGATCTTACTGCACCGGAGTTCTTGCTAGTAGCAGCAAGATGGCTGCCGTGTCGAGGGCGTGGCGTATGAAAGACACTATATGGAGGGTGGAGCCTATAAGAAGTTCTGTCGTAACCAGGATACGACCTATTGCGATCTTTGTGTGAAGGCCTGATGTGGTCTAGTTCTGGATACGGTGAAGTTTTGGGCACAACGGTAGTGCGTCTTGGTTTCGAATGATGGGAAGACGAGTAGGAATAGGTTGAAGTGGGAATTTCCCCCCATTGAGTAGAACATCGTGTCGATACTGAATCTGAAATGAATAAAACACTTTTAAGTATGTTATTGTTAATACAATCATATATGCCTCTTAAATAGTTTTCTCATAATAAAGCCTGCGTCAAGCTGCTTGGCATTTTTGTCGTGCTACAAGGTTTCGCTTACGTCATTTTCCTTATTGTATGTCTAGTCTCCTTCTGCTATCATTGACTTTTTACAGTTTAATTTATCAGTTGACTGGAGCCAGTAGCGAAGTCGGTGAGATATTCGACCGCGGATCAGTATATGTGAATTTCCAATCCTGGGCTCGCCCGTCACTGACATCGGTTTCAAGTGAGGAAACTGACGTTAACATTAGCTTTATCAGATTTTTAACTTCTGAGACTTAAGCGGAAGCTTCCAGAAATTGTGCATTATGCAT
The DNA here is from genome assembly GCA_905160935.1 of Enchytraeus crypticus. Lineage (NCBI taxonomy): Eukaryota > Metazoa > Annelida > Clitellata > Enchytraeida > Enchytraeidae > Enchytraeus > Enchytraeus crypticus. The sequence goes on from CAJHZI010000641.1 coordinate 1,137,143, forward strand.
GTAGGTGTCCTACAGTGAATGTATTTTTCATATAGCAATGCATCGAATATGTCACAAGACTAAAACACTACCTTAAACCTAGAATTATTCTAATCTTGAATTGTTTATAAGCTGCCTTTTGACATAAACTAAATCAAAATGATAAAAATTAAAAGATAATTAAAAGTTGCAAATTGAGCCTGCGACTACTTGTATTCCATGACATTTTTATCACAAGTGTGAATATTGAATGAGCTTCAAAGCAGGTCGGGTCTAGGAATAGGCGTCTTAAACTAGCCAGCGTAACGAAACCAGACGGATACTTACTTTTCTATTAAACATTGACCCATAATTATAGATGCCTCACAATATCTTGTGGCTGAGGTTTCCTTAATAGTCTGTGTCACACAAAGTCACAGAATAAAATTCTTATAATTTCTACCTATATTCAAAAATTGATAAAAACAAATAAGTATAGAATGTCACGTGGCAGTCTAGACTGCAAGTAAGCCTCCATGGTTACAGCGATGAATGGAGCATACAAGTGTTTGGTATAATTATTTTCCTGATCGGCTGACAACATAGGAGCTGTGTATATGCAATATTACGAGAGTTTGGAGAAACCTTGACGAAACAAGCACTTCACCGTTGACGAACCTGTGTAAGTGAATATCGACATGATGGCTGTTTTGTCACGTAACGTGGTCATGAGGTCACTCGCAGTTCCACACTGACCTCTGTCGAACACGTAGGCCTGCTTCCAAGGTCTGTATGACATCCGTTCTGAATGAGTGTGGATCACCTACATTACGTTCAGCATAGTATGTTGAGCAGTAGCATGATAGGTTAAGTGTCGAACTGAGGATAATCATTAGATACTGTGTTCGAATCCAGATATTATCTTTTCATTGACATACTGTCGAGACGAGAAGCTAATGATAAACTAAACTCAAAAATTTTTCTTAGCGTTTCAAATAATGGTTATAGCTCCGGAAAGCTTATAACTAGAAAATAATTTTAGTTTTAAATTTATAATTACAGTGTTGAAGTATTTGTTCTATTGTTAAGTCGGAAAAAATAAGAATAAATTAACCAAATGCAGAAAATATGTTAAAATCATTTAATGCAGAAATTGAGAAAGATATAAATCATCACGCTATACATGTATGTAAATGATCGCTTCCCAAACCAAGCGCTAAATTTTTGAGGCAGCAATGCCACAGCTGATATTGGTGTATTAATGCCAAAGTTATGTTATTGCCGCAACTATTTACTATGTTATTGTTGAGGCAATGTCAACTCAATTGAAATGGATCAATAGACTCTCGTGTTGGTGGATGAAATGCATATTTATGAGCAAGCGTGCAGACTCTAAGAATATATATATATTGAAAATGCCATGAGTCAGTAAACTTGATTAATCGAGAGAGAGAGAGACAAAAAGAGAGAGAAAGAGAGAGAAAGAGAGAGAAAGAGAGAGAAAGAGAGAGAAATAAAGAGAAAACAAGAGAAAAAGAAACGGAGTTAGTAACTTTTTGAATGAAGTTCTTAAATTCCAATATTAGCGTACCTTACTATTTAAAATTTATTATCACTACGACTTCCAATAAATTGATGCGAAAGAAAGCTCTCAGAGGTGAGATGATGAATATTCGTGAGGAATATTTTCGTAACAAATAGTTTAAAACGTTAATATTAACTTCAGTACAGTAAAAAAAAGTTTTAAGACATAGAACTACGGAGGCTGTTGTATGCAACTGTTTGAGTGGTTTTCTTACTATACATGTACGAACCCAGCAATGGAAAGACCTCGTTTGTTGATTAGGATCTTCTGTTATTAGAATAATTGTGCCTTCGTTGATGGCAGTATGGGCAACACACCGGAATTCTTCGCATACACAGAAAAAGTTAGCATTTTCTCAGTTTTCTTGTCGCATTTCTCATGCGCCACACAAGGTTAGGAACGTCTTATGTTGAATGTACAACTACAAGCAATGCTAAATCAACATTATGAAGCACTTTAAACCTGATAAAAAGAGGTGAACTCAATAGCCTTAACATTGCTGTCCGTTAGCCATAGCGAAATATATTTAAAGAAGTAATTACACAGTGATACGAAAGTTATATTCGTCATCATCATCATCTCTTAAATCCTTGTTTAACTAGGGTCGGGATTAAACACTTTTGTATCAATTGCTGGAGCATATGGGCGGTCAACAACAGACTGACCTTTCTGAATGCCCTTCTTTTCACGCTGGTTTGGATCTTAATGCTTTGTCGCCTTTAGCGACACTTGAAGTCCACGGTTGGTCTATTCTTTAGTAAATAGGTGACGTCACGGGTGATACCAACGTCCTATTGATTAATTTTATAACAAACAATGAGTAAAAGAAACCTCGTTGATGCTGATGAGAGCAGAACCTCGTGGAAAGAGTCAGCGTGGGACGGAGCTGACAAGTGGCAGGGTCCCAATCCTGTAGAATCCCGTCGCAGGATCCGCCATCCGCAAACGTGATGTTGACAGGAACGATGCCGCTCAGTCCGCAGCTATTGAAGCGCATTCTCTGCTCAGCTGCAAAAAGTTAAACCAGAGTAAAACAGAAGTTTCCTCGGTTAAAATATATATATATCAATTTCTGTCTCGATAGCTTTCATTGACGGGCGAGAACGGGATTTGAAGTCTGTACCTACTGATCTCATACCGGACACCCAGCCGAGTATGCTATTGCCTCAAGCCTAATTGTATTTGTACACGCCTTTGCGCAAGTATTTTGTACTTTTGTATTTGTACACGTTTTTCTCCTTTTTCACTTCTGAATCAGCGGCATTAGATTTAATAAACTCTGCTAAAGTCATCAGATAGCATAAAGGATCGTAGCGTCTAAAGGATTTCTTAAATCGTGATTCGTGACCTTACGAATAATGAAGCCAAATGATGAAGCCAATTTTTCAGCCTTGAGCTTAGAAAGGCTGTGAATCAAAGAGTTTGCACCTCTTCATGATAAGCGACTGGCAGTCGCTAATCATGAAGCCATACCAATTCAGTGGTTAACACTAGAAAATGCTGAAGCTTAAACGGAATTTGTTTTAATATAAGTTTCAATATATTTTTAGTTTTGAAATCAGTGGAGATTAACTTTGTCTTTGAAATTGAAAAATTGAAAATATTGATCCAACAGAAACATGAACTAAACTCACGTAAAAGCAATTTCATTCGTCGACTGCGTATTTTGTCTGCTAGTGGCTTTGGATCGTCCTTGAACTCACAAAGGTCAAACGATTTGTCCAGTAGAGAACTCTTTGCTTTAAAATTATAAAAATACAATTCGCAGATAACTTTATAATTATAGAGTATTTTCTAATTACGTCTGCCTTCATATCAAATCGTCATCTAAGCTGGTCGGATATATAAAGGTCCAATATAATATGATAGACTGGTATAATTCTCCTAGTGACTTTCATTGAGATGACAGAACGATATTAAGCCTAGTATATATTCTCTGTCTCCAGACACATTTCATTGAAAAAAAGTTAAATCTAGGCAGTTATTGTTTGATGGTGGATTGAATTTCGGACAGACTAGTTGAGCGACACACACAGATTATAAACTATTTATTGATAGAGCAAATTCACAAAAGCAAAATTAATGGGTAGGCTCATTGATTGTTTGATTAACTGAAATACTATGTATTATTTACAACAAGATTTACTGCTTAATTGATTGATTAATATAACTGCTGACAGCTTTGCATACTGACTGACTGACTCGCAGACTGATTGAATTGATTGATTAATTGGTTGTATAACTGATTGACTAACTGATGGATTAGCTGATTGATTAACTGATGGATTAGCTGATTGATTAACTGATTGACTGATTGACTATCTGATTAACTAAGTGATTGATTAACTGACTCTTTCACTGATTGGATGACGGAATGATTGATGCATGAGAATATATGATGTTCTTACCAGCAACATGTTCGTAGATAAAACATTATAGTACTTTGGTCGGAATTTGCTTATGTCTCTCTAAAGTTTTTGAATTAGTCGTTCGAAGAGTTGTTTGTTTTGTAAGTGGAAGATGATGTTTTAGACTAAAAGCATTTTCGATTTGATTCTTTGAATGGTCTTAGTATGCCTGAATTTCAAGACATGTTTGAAGAGCCATTGATTTATTTTTCAGACAAGTTAAACCAGTTAGACAGTTAGATCATGACATTCTTGCACAGAAATTATACAGGTGAAAACTATAAGAATTCAAATGTAAATCCCAATAAGTAATCTATTACGTACTCTTTTGTTACGTACCGGGAACTAGACTTTGTCATAAGTTCAGTTTTTACTTACATATCTGAAAGAAAAGCACAACTCCGTCAAGCCGAAAATGTATGCAGCTATATCTTGGTCGACTGAAACATAAATAAATGAATATTTATTATACTTTATAATGCTCGTAGAAATTAAACGTAAATTTCTTACTAATTGCTTAACACATATTGAACAGTAGCGTAGGATTTTATACCAACCGTGGTTAGATATTCCCAATGATTAAATAAACATTTACCCTTAATACAGAGACAGCTATTTTTCATTCAATAAGCATAGTATGTCATATGTGGAAATGAAGAGGAAAGCGGAAGACAGAGAAGAGTGTAGGCGCTCTATACCATGAACCTGCCAGTAGGCAGTGCACTAAGAGAGAGAGAGAGAGAGAGAGAACTAGAGCGTTGATCAGACTATAAAATATTTAAAGCAAACCATCCGTCGCTAAAGACCGAGAGCATTTTGTACTGATCCTTCCTCCAGTGCTTGCTCTTGCAGATGTAGTTGCCGAGGCGGGAGAAGGACACGTGACCTGGGTCGATGGTCACCTCTTCCACGAGATCAGAGTCGTAGTAGAGCCATCTGCCTCGATACTCGTCAGGAAAGAAACACTCGGATCTGACTGATGGAACTAAGTCTGCTTTATGACCTGTCATGAATAAAAATTTGTATAAACTGATCATCAAAAATTAAAAAATATTAGGCGCCGTCTTGTTGTTGCTGATGAAGTTTATTTGAGGTCGTCGTTAAATTGTGCTACAAGCCTAAAATCAATAAATAATATAGTAGTTAAAAGGCAAATCTTTAGAAGCTAAAAATATTTACTGTGAGTCATTCCAGAGCGATATTATACAGTTACTAAGAAGATAGAAGTGATGCCTGAATCGCTGATTCTTGATGGGTTGAAACTTTTCAGAATAACCATTTTTCATCAGATACATTCAAAAGGCAAAGGCTGAATGAAAGGAAATTGAGGCAGAGGCAGGCCGAGATTAGGAATGTTAGATGATGTAAAGACTCACCTCATATGTGGACATGAAGAGGAGAGCGGAAGGCAGAGAAGCGTGTAAGAGGTATATACCATGGACCTGCCAGTAGGCAGTGCACTAAGAGAAATTGAAAGAATTCTTCACAGGTAGGAATTAACAACTAAATTCCTATGATTTAATAAATTATTAAATCGTTTTCTAAATTTCATTTGAGCTAAATCTCTCTGACAGCAGCTCACCGCACAGGCCACACGACTTCTTGCAGTAGTTGGCATATTTATGAAGCGCTGCGTTGATACATTTTCCGTCCCTTGCAAATTCTGGACACAGTTCACTGCTGTCAAAGCAGACTCCGGCATCTATAACATAATTAATGTCATTTATAATTGTTATTGCAGTTGGCTGTGAGTGAAAATATTCCTATTTGTTCCATTTAGCCGTAATGGGTCAAAGTGAACGTTATAAGCCGTCTTTAGGTTCACATCGTAGTCACTGAAAGTGGTACCAGTAGGAACGAAGAATGTACATTTTCGCTCAATATTGAATTACCAGGGCAAAAAGCTTGCGATGGAATGTAAACATTGTCAAAACTATTAATTGAATTAAGGCATTAAATGTTTTAGAGCATTTAAATCAACATGTTTATCAACTTACCCCTTTATTTGCAAATAGACCTAGTTCCCTGATAGCATTAAATGTAGCAGATATTAGAATCACATTAATTAGAAAAAAAATAATTGTGAGCATGTCTGCATACTCTAGATATTGAGCTCCTTGGATCTTTTGTTAAGAAAATAAACTATGAATGAAAGAAGAGCAATATCAAATACTGCAGACATTCTAAACCTGTTCGCAGCATATGCAGTGCCACCAATGACACTCCTCCAGGCAACTCGTCTTGTTCCAATGGTGTCACTGGTGAGTAGTAGAAAGCGGCATTAAATTCCTTCAGAGCATTAGCGTCTCGTGGCAACCTCTGTATAAATATAGAAAGTAAAGTATTAGAAGGAGCAACTAAAATAAATAGTTCCATTATTCAAATACATTATTTATAGTCAGATCACATCAGATGGATTCTGAAAATAGATGAACATTTCCATGGACGATTTTGATTTTTTGGTTACTGATTTACAGCTTATGTTTGATATATGTGATAATGTTTTCAATGAGTTAGATTTGCCAATAAATGTGTCAAATGCCATTGTATAAGAATAGGCCCAAGGTGTAGCTATTCATGCTCACCTTTTAGTATTCAAGGAGTTGCAATTAATTGGGTGGAATCTATTAAATACTTAGGAGTCACTATTTGTAAGGCAAAAAATTTTAAATGCCAATGGGAAGAATCAAAAGGGAAATTTTGTAGAGCTGCTAACACCATTTTAGGAAGGCTAGGAACAAAAGCATCTGAAGATGTTATTCTTAAACTGATTGATGGTAATGGTATATCAGCATTGCTATATGGCACTGTTGCTGCCACCTTGCGAGATTCACACTTAAAGAGTATGAGTAGAGCATATGACAGTATCTTTTCGAAGATCTTTTATGCGACTGACAAGGAAGTAAATGTGCTGTCAATATTATTTTGGTTTTTGGCCTTTGAGTATCTTATATGAATACCATAGATATAATTTTTTAAATAAATTAGTATTGGATGCCAAAATTATTAAAGATATCGAATTAGATCATCCAGATTATTTAGAATTTGAAAGTTTACAAAGGAAATATAATATTTCGTTTGTTGATTCTGTTGCTAAAGTACGATTAAAATTTTGGATCTACGTTGACAAAATGCTACATATTGAATATTCTAATGAATAATTGAGTTGACTTGATTCTGTTTGTCACTTGTAAACTACTAGGTTTTGCATTGATTAGCTGTATTTGTATGCAAAGTGTTGTTTCTTTTCGTTTATTTTTCTTTCTTTTTTCTATATCTTTGTTCGAAACTACCATGTATTGGTGCAATAAAGTTTATATTACAGTTTTTAAATATTTGTTTATAGGACAGGTAGACAGAATATGATTCTAAATGCGCGTTAAATCATTCAGAGCGCATTTATCGACTTTAGTAATAACTCAGCATTTAAGTATTAAACTGCTTGTTTATTTTTAAATCATGCTTTTCATGAAATCAGTTAGTTCAAACATAGATTAAAACATTTTAAATACTACCAGTGTATACTGTGCTTCGTGATTTAATTGTGCCATGATGGCAAACATGTTGCCCTTCTCAAGCCAACCTCCAACACAGTACAATGCCTCATCTGTCCAAACAATACACAGTACAATGTCTCATCTGTCCAAACAATACACAGTACAATGTCTCATCTGTCCAAACAATGCACAGTACAATGCTACATCTACCCAATAATACACAGTACAATGCTACATCTGTTCAAAGCAGAACACAGTACAATATTTCATCTGTTCAAAAATATACAATTCAGTACTTTATCTGTTCAAACACTGCACAGTACAATATTTCATCAGTGAAAGAAATACATAGTGTATCGTACTGGCTGGAGCCAGTGGCGAAGTCGGTAAGATACTCGACCGCGGATCAGTATGGGCGGGGTTCAAATCCTGGGCTTGTCCGTCATTGATATCGCTTTCGAGTGAGGAAACTGACGTTAACCTTACCTTTACCAGCCTTTATTAATGTGTTCTAACACCAGAACAAACACATTTTAGCAAATGATAAAATAGGGCTGGGTTAATATCACAGATTTTTCTACAAACTTTTGCTGAAGTGTTAAAGTCCATGGGTTGAGAATACATAGTAGAATAGGATGCACATGAAATAACAAAAATGGACGATTAATCGTGGAGACGGCCAATAATTAGAAACATTACATAACATAACAACAATTAGAGTGCTACAGTCATCAATGACAACATCGAGCACTATTGAGACAAAATCAAGCCGGCGAGCATAAAGAAGGTCCAAAAAGGTGCAAATTCCAAAATCCAGATAATCAATACAAAGTAAGGGGAATTAAAGAAAAGGAGGTTTAGGCGAAGGTCGCTGCTCATGGACAGTGGATGGAAAAGAGAGATGGAAAAATAGGTCTTCAACAGCCTATGGAACTGCTCATAGGAAAGCAAAGGCCGATGTGCTTCAAATGAAGATTTCCGAAGATTGGATGGAAGAGAATTCCAGATCTGAGGTGCAGCATGCTGGAAAGAACGATTAGATAGCTTAGAGCGCGAAGGTAAGCTAGGTCTCACAAGAGTAATTAATGTAGAAGACCGAGTAACAGCAGGCTGCATCACTTTAATCAAGTGAGACATACAAGTTTGTCCAGGGATGGTGATGGACTTATAGATTAAAGAAGCTGTTTTGTAAACGATAGGCAGTGAAATGATGGAGACACAATTTTGTAAATAAGTGTGTCTCTTAAATATGAATTAAATAAAGTAAACTATTAATTGAGACATGCAATGCAGTCTACAATACGCTATATATGGAAGATCTGATTCATCACTTAACCGATTAGTCACATAATTAAATAAAGGCGACAAATATCCCTTTGAAGAATTCACCACCTGACTTACATGAACATATTAACATCCTATGGTCTCATATGTACGCAAGAGAAATAAAAATAATTTAATTTAAAGCAAATAATAAAATAATAATAAGAAGAAGAAATAAGTTTTCATAAAAATTTATTAATAATCATAATCATTAAAAATAATATAAATCATAATTAATAAAAATTATATTAAACTGACATCGAATATTCATTTTAGACAGCAGAGTTATTATATAACATGAGAATTTTGAATGGTAAAAATACACTGCCATCATCACATTAACCCGATGAGATAGAAATAAACAAATTATAGAATAGATACCCGGACACAACATAGTACATTTAATCTAATTTAATTCATATAAATCTTACAACCTCACTAGTACCTCAGTCAGGCTGTTAGAAATGTTATATTACATTACGCTAACCTTCAAGATTCGACTAACCTGCTAAGCTGCTCTCAAGTGAAGTGCACCGCTTCTCAGGGAATCGAACCTCAACCCCCTCTCCTAGCATGCACTCGCTCTCCATTCGAGCAGGGCGCCACAGGTGACGACAAGCTCTCTGCTGCATTAATATAATAATAATAATAATAATATGGCAAACTCCTACCTGAATACGACTTCAATCACAGCCGGTGGAGCTGCTGTTCATGCCGCCTCTAGGAAGTTGGATAAATACCGAGATCTGTCCTCAGGATATGAAGTTGTTCCGGTTGCCATTGAAACCATGGGCCCGATGAATCCCGAAGGAGTTGACTTTATCAATGGCATAGGCAGACTTATCACAGAGCAAACCGGCGATAAGCGAGAGACATCTTTTCTTTGGCAAAGGCTTTTCATGACTTTGCAAAGATTTCATGCAGTCTGCATCAACAATTCTTTTAAGCCGATTGTTGACCTCGAGTAGCCGGGCGGCGATTCAGCACGTATTGCTTGAATCGTTTTTATAAAACCCCAGGTTCTTTACACCGGGGTAAACAATAATAATAATAATAATAATAATAATTACAATAATGATAATTATAATATTAATAATAACAATAATAATATTGATAATAATAACTATATTAAACTTTTAAATATAATGCAATTATAATTAAAATTATTATTGAGCAGAGGTCATAAGTGACTTTTTCAGAGATAAAGCACTCTCTACTTATGCAGTTCTTTCTTTGAAGATTGTTCAAATAAAATTTCGGAATCTTTGCACCCTTTCATATGGGTTAAAAAGATATGAAAATTTTAAGGGACGAGACTAGAGTCATGAAATAGAGAGGGCTAATTGAGGTGGGGCTAAATAAGTGGATGGGCTTGATTCTAGTCTCTATACATGTATATTTTTATTAAAAAGTGGTTAAAAGTTGGGAGGACTGAGAAATGAATTTAAGGGGTTGGCCCCAAGCCCCTCCCTATCTCGTTCCTATGAATTTCTAAGAATATAATTACAGTAATTATGCAAGCTTTAGTCCCAATTTAGTCCATGAACAATTGTACATTTTATTCATTTTAGCTGAGCGGCAGATCAGAGTCGAACAAGCCAATCTTCAGTTTTATTAGATTTAGGCTGAAGTCATCGAAACAAACTCTTACCTTTCTTCTTCCGGGAGCATAGACTCTGAAGTCGAATCCTCCAACAAACGGGCAGAAACTCCAGCGACTGCTCTCCTGACCTGAGCAAAGATATGCCTAATGATAGTAAAGTTACTTGTGGATGAATAAATTCATATCAGTATTTAAAACGGAGTGGCCACGTCAGTTATAACAATATTTGTTCAGTGTCATTGTCGTTCATTAAAGAATAGAAAATTAGTAGTGTTAATTTTTGACGCCATTTATGACACCCGAAGCTTAAGCTGCTCAATGCTTCAACGTCCCTTACGCACCACTGTATGCATGCATCGAGTGCCACTGTATGCATGCATCGACTGATAATAAAGGTAACTTTCGGCACATTTCGGCTTCTGTTAAGCAAGTTGCTCGATCGATTTCGATTCATCATTCGCGATATTTGCTCTCAGCGCGATGTCGGATTACGAGCATATAGCGGCAGCGAGCACCTATTAGAAGTCTGATGGGAGCAATTCGACATTTCATCAGACAACTCGACCAGTACTCTCTACCAATCTCGCCTTTAGTCCCGGCTGCTCTACCAAAATAGGCCCTGGGAAATCTATAAAATTAAAAATCTGGCAACTATATGCGGCAGAGGTCGACTGGTGTTTGACAATTACAAAATCACACAAATTTTTAATTGGAAATCAAAATCCAAAACACCCTTGTGGCAAAATGTTGTAATCACAAATTTTGATTTTATTTTGTGATTTTAAATCAAAATGAAGTTATATATGACACTGCCCTCGTCACATGATACTATATTTTCACCCTATCGATTTGATATAGGCCTATTATGCGATTTCGATATATTTTATGATCATTTTTACAGTACATGTACAGTACTTAAATGGAATTAACAGATACAGTTTTCGTTTGTGATGAGGTAAAAGCCTATAAGCATAATGTTACCAGGGTTCGATTACTCTATATGAAATGATTTGGTATAAATGATTCAGTATAAATGATTATAAATGACAGTGGAAAATGTTTAGCATGTAACGTAGCAATTCAAACTTTAGCTGTTGACTTTGTGACACATCAGAAAGATTTCGTGATGTAAAATTACACTAAAGTAATTTAATCCTTGATTCAGTGGTTGATGAATATTTCACGCTTCCGTGCAGAGTTTAAAACACACATGTGAAGATTTCTTCATCAGGTTACACGACAGTGACGATAGTACTACTTCTTAGTTTTAGTTTTTATGCGAAATTGTAACTTTAAAATTGTGTGTCTACCGCCTACAAGAGTTTTCTAAATTAAACTGAGTTTACGATTTTATTTCACGGTTACATTAGATTATATGTTAAAGTGCCAGCCAGTGATACCATAATTCGTCCAATACGTTGGTCCAAATCACTCAAATTTACTACACCATTTACCTCTCTCTAGGTGAGTCATCTGTAAAGTATATTCTATATACATGTAGATTATTTGTATATTACGTATATTACCGTGTCACCTTTGGTGACATTCGTGTAGATAGAACTTTAACATTGAACACTGTACTGCATCTATAGCTTACCTGACCTAGAATTACAGTACTACATCAATAGGTGACCTAGAATTACAGTACTACATCAATAGGTGACCTAGAATTACAGTTCTGCATCATTAGGTTGTATATTATTATAGTACTGCATCAATCGATACCATAGTATCTATTATAATGCTGCGTGCATCAATAAGCGACATAGGCATTATAATCAATATAAGTCGTGATGTTATTGTAATGCATCAATATATTAAAATATTAAAGTATTGCATCAATAGATGCCATAATATTGCAGTACTGCATCGATAGGCGACATATTACTCTACCGGTACGTTATCTAGTACCTTGTAGGATGACATTATTTACATCAGTACATTACCAAATATCTTGCAGACAGTATTTATATCAGTACGTTATCTAGTACACTGCATGCAGTACTTACATCAGTACGTTACCTAGTACCCTGCAGGCGGTACTAACATCAGTACGTTATCTAGTACCTTGCAGACAGTACTTAATCAGTACGTTATCTAGTACCATGCAGGCACGCAGTATTTACATCAGTAAGCATGCAAAAGTGATGATCGCGCCAGGCTGGCGTCAAGTTTCAATCATTATAAATCTCGTGTGGAATAATATTTCTAAACTCAACAGCTGTGACCCTAGGGAGTCAAGTCATCAATGCTCCCGATCATGAGTCTGAACCGTAGAATAATAATAGATTTTAGTTCCTAATCACAGCCATATACGAGGCTAAAAGTCAAATAATCTGAGTTTTAAGCCAGACAACATCGGTTATCCTCAGAAAGATGTCAGGAGATTTGAACAGCGAACCTCCTAAACCTGATCAAGATTCCGAATAAATGTGTTGTCTATAAAGAGAAATTTACCCTCATGCAATGCGTTTATTTGACGTCTCTATTTTAGTTTCAGATTGATAGCAAATTATCCTTTTAATTCATCGATAGCATACTAATATACTGAAAAGAGCTGTAATTGAAAATATAAATCAATCACGTTTGAAGGCTCTTAACATCAAGTGCGATAAGGTGTACAGCGCTGGTTTTAGAGAGTTTTATCTTGGTTGTAGAGCTATTAGCATGTGTTCATTCGGACAATATAACTTCATCGTTCTGAAGTCTAGGATCTGTTTAACTCAATTTAAATTGAACCATGATCAGACTCCGTGAGTCTGTACAGTACGTCTTTCATATTGTTTTCCGAAAAATATTAGGACGAAATTTTAAATTAATTACTAACAGACCGATGAACTCTAGGTAGCTCTCGCCAATCATTTTACGTTGATTTCGTGTTTATGAAATAACAGAATACCGATTGATTACATGATTATGAAATAACAGATTGAAGATGGATTAAGTTGTTAAGCTCGTAATGACAGTCGAGTGAGGACAACGATTGTTATCATAAGCAGGATAGCGATCATGCAATATAATCAAGGGTCACGGTTTAGCGAAGTCGAAGTTGATTTAGCTGAGCTTCAACTGAACGAAGTTAAGCTACGTGAGACTCGGTTAGTACATGGTTGAATAATCACCCTGGAAGACTGATTGTTGACGGCTTTGAATGAAAAATCCCCTAGGTCCACAGGGCACAGATTAAACGTACAAAAATCTGGCTGTGCCCAGCAGAAATATGACACAGAAATTGTTGGCAGAATCGGACCTAACAAGCGGCCAAATTTAATGTAAAAAAGAATCTACCATCGTTTCAATATCAACGATAGTTGAACGATTGAGACATACGCCACAAAATCAAGCATCAATAAGATTCGATATTCACAGCTCAAGTTTCAGTTATTTGAAAAGTCAAATTATAAAAGTCACGCCTACTACTGTATATCTCTGCGCCGGGAGCACAAAGCATTGTATTTAATGAATTGTTTAAAGGATTTGAAGCAAGTGATATTTACGCATTGAACTACTTCAAACGAGTTTTAGATTTAGAGCAGGTTTGGTATAATCTCTGTAAGCCGCATTACTAGGTGCAAAGTAAATTTCAACGACAATTGACTGTAGCCAATGGTGATGTCGGCAAGATATTCGACCGCAGATCAGTATGTGCGGGGTTCAAATCCTGGGCTCGCCCGTCACTGACATAGCTTTCGAGTGAGGAAACTGACGTTAATATTAGCTTTACCATCTTTTTATAAGCGGAAAGTAATAAATTAAAAATATGCGGATTTGAAACCATAAAATATTACATGATGTCACAGTCTATAAATTCATAGTCATATGTAATTTTCTCGATACATCATGACTGTAAGAAAGCTGATATCGAGCCTACAGTGCCTCAACCATGCAACTGAATAATCTATTATATAACTAAAGTTTTAGATGATGAAATTAGTATTGCTGTTTTAGATATTATAAGCTTGCAGTTATTACTCCACTGCTTAAAAAGCCCACACTGGATAGGGAATCATTGTCAAATTACAGGCCTGTATCTAATCTCTCATACATATCTAAACTTACTGAAACAATTGTTCTTCAGAGGCTTTCTACTCATCTCTCTTACAATGATCTATTTAATAAGCATCAAGCTGCTTATACTAACCATCGTTCAACTGAAACAGTGCTTCTATCTGTGTGCAATTCTATTGTTAATGCCATGTGCACACAACGCTTAACTGGATTATGTATGCTTGATCTTTCGGTCGCTTTTGATACCATTGATCACAATATTCTTCTGGAACGTCTTTCTTCCTGGTTCGGTATTCGTGGAATTGTTCTTGATTGATTCTCCTCCTATCTAACGGATCGTTCTTTTAGTGTGAAAGTGATGGAGTACATATCTTCGCCATCCCACTTAAAGTATGGTGTGCCTCAAGGGTCCGTTCCAGATCCTATCCTCTTCAATCTCTATACAACACCTTTAAGCTAACTGCTCTCTTCTTATTCTATTGATCACGAACTATATGCTGATGACACTCAAATGTACACTTGTTTCACCCCTAACTCCTACTCTGATGCTGATACCCTCCTGCAACAAAGTTTTCAGTCTATATTCTCTTGGATGTCTGCTAATTTTTTGGCACTTAATCCATCTAAGACTGAATTCTTATTGGTTGGGACACCTCAACAGCTTTTGAAGCTGAATGGGAAAACTCTTTCGTTTTCTTCGGGTATTACAATATCACCTGTTTGTTCTCTGAGAAATCTCGGTGTTATCCTTGATAAACACCTAACCTTCCATGAACATATAACTAAAACTTCACAAACATATTTCTTTCATATCTGAGATCATCGTCGAATACGTCGATGTTTGTCACGTGAAACAGCTGCTACAATTGGTGGTGCTCTTGTGCAATCAAAATTGGACTACTGCAATTCCCTGTTTTTAAATCTCCCTGGCTGTGAGATATATCGATTGCAGTTTGTTCAGAATTCTCTTGCTCGAGCAATTTTTTGTAGTTCCAAGTACTCACATGTTACGCCCATTTCAAAGTCTCTGCACTGGCTCAAGATTAAAGAGCGTATCATTTACAAAACAGCTTCGTTAACCTATAAGTCCCTCACCATCCCTGGACAAACTTGTATGTCTCACTTGATTAAAGTGATGCAGCCTGCTGTTACTCGGTCTTCTAAATTAATTAGTCTTGTGAGACCTAGCTTACCTTCACGCTCTAAGCTATCTAATCGTTCTTTCCAGCATGCTGCACCTCAGATCTGGGATTCTCTTCCATCCAATCTTCGGAAATCTTCATTTGAAGCACATCGGCCTTTGCTTTCCTATGAGCAGTTCCATAGGCTGTTGAAGACCTATCTTTCCATCTCTCTTTTCCATTCAGTGTCCATGAGCAGCGACCTGGACCTAAACCTCCTTTTTTTAATTGCCTTTACTTTGGACTGATTATCTGGATTTTGGAATTTGCACCGTATTTGGACCTTCTTTCTACTCGACGGCTTGATTTTGTCTCAATAGTGCTCGATGTTGTCATTGATGACTGAAGCACTCTAATTGTTGTTATTATTGTTGTTGTTATATTTGAAAGTTAAATTCACTGCAGTTAAACTTTTACCGTCCAGTTTCTCACCCTAACGTACCGATGGGACGCCCTATGAGCCATTCAAAACTACAAGGCTTTCTACAACAGCAGGATCACCGTAAAAAGTAATAGAACGAAGAGAAACATTAAATGACATAACTACTAAATATAACACGCTAATCATATTATACGTTACACTTACTAATCCATGGCCATGCGTCACGTGACAGTCTATCCGGTCTGCAAAGTTCCATCTCATTGAGCGGACTGGGCACGCCTGCCAGTAAAGCAATAGATTTTATAGAATTTTACTTAAGTTTAGGAATATCTTAGATTTTCATAGAATTTTGATCAAATTAACTTAACTTTAGGAATATCTAATCAGCAATCCTAAAGTCTAAATACGAAAGAATTAAACAGTCGTAAATAGTACTTATATTAACAAGTAAAAAATACTTTGGAAAGTTAAGTTTTAAAAAGTAACGTCTATATAATTCCTAGTAACTTAAAAATGTAGACCCTCTCATATTTTGTGCATTTATTTTATATTTGTTGTCCCGTTCTGTCACCAATATATTTTAAAGCTTACTCTTCCCCCTCCCCCACTCTCTTTGCACATTCATGCAGACCAAGTTTATCAATTCAATTTCTAGCCTTCACAAGAAGAATCGGAATTACAAGAGTGAGAAGAAAGTAATTCAATACACGGCGAAGGCAACACGGAGAAGTATTTCAGGGGTTAAGGAAACAGTGAATTCCTTCAAAATAGAAGGAAATACACAAACTACCAGGAAGGAAGAAATAGGCAAATACGAATTCACCCTCCGCTCTAGGCCAAAAAGATACTTGAATAGTTCTAACATTTTAAAAAAATTAGATTATGTTTATTACAGTTTGAGAGTAGGAAATTATTTTTATTTTTTCTTGACAGCCGAGATGGTTTATTAAAGGTCTATCTCGAACAAATGCCAGCATCTAAAATTAATGCTTGTGAAAAAGCATTTTTCAATGAAGGCAATACAAAATATTTAACCCATAATTAATCCATCAGTTCTTAGTTTATAGAAAATTTCACTACTTAGATTGTTTTGCAAATTTAACAGACCCCTGCCCTTTAGTATTCTCCCACTTCTAAAGAAAAATATTAAAAACGTAAAATCCAGATAAATCTAATGATAAATCAGATCCAAAAAGCACCAGAGTCTACTATCACGGAACACCAGGTAAATGACAGGAACCACCAGGTCGCTCTCAGGAGCACTGGAGGACACATAATCGTATTCAGCAGTAGGAATATTTTAGTCTGCCTCCCTCAAATATTTTCTTGTATTTTGCGAAACATTTTGATGCCTTCAATTAATCGATTCACTGTTGCATGAAGGGTAGGGTTGTGGTATATCATTAAGTTACCCACAGACTTTCAAAATCGAGAATTAAGCAATGATCAGGACAGAGACAGGATACCTTCGACTGGAATAAAGATCGTAATTAGTAGTTATATTATTGAGCTACATATTCGAACGCGTACTACATACGAGCATAATGAATAGGCTACAAATATGTGCGTGTGCTACTTTACCATAGAGAGTAAAATAGAAGAGTTACCGTAATAAACTTGCACAACCGAGTAATCTCTTGAGACGAATTGCATGCAGTTGAATTCAGTGCTCCTGCAAAAACAAAAATACAACAATTATCTTAATCTAATTAAGGAATTGGCACATAGGCCTACTCAACTCAAGACAGAAATATAATTTGGCTCTCCCATCTACTGGAGAACGTTTTAACTTTATTAAATATGTGTGATAAATAAGTAAATATGTACGTTGAAGCCCTTTCTCATAATTGCGAACTAAACCGAAGTTGACATTTTAAACCTTAAACAACCCTATCTCCTAATGAATCAAATCACGGTCAATCACTATCACACTCATGTCTATTACAACTCTAAATGACGGCATAAAGGTATCATGCCACAGGGTTATTTTAAACTGCCCTATTACCGGCATTCGGAAGACAAAGACTTTACTAATTAAATAATCTATAATCTCGCTCAGTAACGTAAGTTTGAACGTAAATTTAACCTTCCGATTTTGACCTGCACACGGTATTTTTCATCCGTTTCCTTGGCCAGACAGATAATATGATGAATGAGATCTTTCCGAAGACACACACTGCTAGAGTTGCTGTGTGGGTCATAACATGAGGCTTTAGTCACCATCTGTACAAAAATACTGCATTAAATAATGATGACAATTAATTTAATTTTTTTTAAAATTCCCTGGGCTGTAAAGGGCCCTGGGCTAAAAATAAGATAAAAGACTTTATTTAATTAAAAGTTTAAAAAAAGAAGCGATTAAAATAATTCCTCTACACTCTGGGAAGCCGCATTAGACAAAGTGCCACTGAAACAAGACTGCATTGAATCGCTGGAGAGCAATTGACAGGCGCTGCCAAAGAAAAGCTTTTTCGCGCTGATCACCAGTAATGGCTCTGATCCTCCAGCCTATTTCGTCAATAAAGTCTGATGCGACAGAGTTGATGGGGCCCAGGGTCTCAAAGCCAAAAGGCATGAAGATATAGTTGCTAGAGATTTCGGCATACTTCAGAGTTTTCCTATTAGCCGTTTTCGTATTAACCGCTATTTAACAATTAGGTGCAGGTCGTAAAATAATATTTGCAATTGTCATTGTGTGCATATATGCGTATACTGTATAATGTTGATTGGTTTAATAATTTTAATACATGATCTTATAAATATATCTTAGCATATCATTTCATGAATGTTTTCATTGAAAATAATAAATAATTAATGCAAGGGTTTGCTTTTCAAATTCTCAATATGTAAGCGTCAATTGGAGGCCTTTATATCAGTTCATGCTCTCAACCCGTTTATTGTATAATAATAAAGGTTTAACGTATAATTCCTCATCCAAGGATGACATCAGGGACGTCCCCACAGCACACATCACTTCAGATCTATTTACCCAGACCAATCTGCAAAAGAAATGTGCTGAGGAGAAGTAAGGTCCTAAACGAAAGCCGGTCCGGTGATCAAAAATGGCCAGGGTAGATCAATTATATATACGGAGAGAAAAGGTTAGTCTTAAGCATACTAGACAAAGTTGAAAGAGAAGAACAAGAGCGAAGATAAGTAGGTAAAGAGTTCCAGATTATGGCTTCTGCATAAGAAAATAAACGTCAGCCAAATGATGTCAGAATATTTAGAAAGGAGAGAAGATTGGCATCAGTGGAACGAAGTGCACGTGAGGGACGGTGGGGAAGAAGAATTTCAGATAAGTAAGAAGGCTTGCCAAATCGCAGAGTTTTGAAAGTTAATGGAGCTATTTTGTATTTTATGCGTTGATTATCAGGAAGCAAGTGAAGACTGCTGGTGTTAAATAGAGAAAGAGAGCGAGATTGAAGTCTAGAAGACTTGCAAACAACACGTGCGAGAGAATTTCGGACGTGCTGCAAACGATTGAGAGAAAAGAAGGCAATCCTTATAATAATGAGTTACAGTAGTCAATCTCTGAATGAACTATAGAATTTGCAAGGATAGTGTCTGAAGGTCTACTGAGGGATGGACGTAATTGCCTAATGCGACGAATCTAAAAGAAAGAAGCTCTGCAAGTGGAAGAGATATGGAATTTAAAGCAAAAGTTTTCAGAAAATTTGTCTCCGAGATATTTGGCAGATCGAGAAGAAGTAAGAGCAAGATTTTGGAAGTGAACGGAGTTGTTAGTAATTTTACTTCTTTGCAAAGCAGTGCCAATTAATAGGTATTCAGTTTTGGAGAGACTAACAGCTTGTGACGGTTAGCACAAAACCAGGAACAAACATAATATATGATAACATAACAAGCATAATATATGACCATTGTGATATGCCTAAGATAAATAAACTGTCTACTGTCGCAAGGGTTTGTTGTTTTTCGCTGAATTTAAATTTACTGAAGTTAAGAATTTCATTCGAATTGGAGCGATTCCCACATTAGTTAGTACTCTCATTAACTTGCTATCAAATCACAATTATTGACATATAATAAATAAATCAATAAGAATTTAGCGTTCGGTTCTTCGCCATAAGGCAATATCAGGGACGTCTCTTGCAGACTGTAAACAAGCAGACGCCAAAGTATCACATGACGACGACTGAGTACAGAGAGACCGCAAGAGAAAGCGAGATCAAAACAGTGCAAGTCCAAGATCCAAGCCAAGCGGGTTAAAATTGAAAGACTATTTCATGAGATTTAATCAGATTAATAATTACTAACTTAATAAATATATTTTCATAGTAAGTAATAAATCAATTGTCGCCAATTAGCATCAATTATCTTTCACAAATAATTACTGTTGTAATTACAATTGCAGCTTTTCTGTAAAAACCTCCAACTAACCTTCTTGCAACTTTATAAATTTAGATTTACTAATTTCCTGAGAAGTCCATTAAGGCTTGAGATCTCAAGACAAAAGCCTATGCGTTAATCAGGCCAAAGATGAATGACAAATCAAAATATAAAGGATATAAACAATCAATTCAATCGATATTTAATAAATTAAATTTAATCGATACTTGAGATATTCAATCAAAAAAAAAGATTCGAAGGATTAGTCCAACAAAATAATCATAGTCACAGAATTGTTCACAATATCAGAACAGAAATTCGAATGAGGTTATTGAGGAGACAACGAGAATTCAGGCAGAAAAATTGCGCTATCAGTTGAGCAAGAGAGTCAGCTAATGAAACAATATGCCGACGAATATTTAGAAGCTGGCTTGAAATCGGTGAATGTGAAAGGCTAAGATTTTGTGACATTGCAGCATAAACTTCTGGTTCCTTAAAGCAGAACTGACAATCATTCTATCTAAGATCGAATATCTAACGCAGAACAATTTTTACTGGATAAGCCTGTGTCTAAATGTATTCTCTACTTCTAATATCTTTCATTTGTATGTCCATGTGTAGATAGCTGCCATAAGCATTAAGCACACCACATATATATATATATATATATATATATATATATATATATATATATATATATACAAATATGAATACTGTGTTTTTTTTAAACTGATACCCCTCATTATTTTTACTATAATGTCGTAAGGAGTTGTCCGATGTTCTTGAAATTTACAGAACTTCACCAACAGCCAATTCTACCAAATATAATGAAATTTCGTTTGAATATCTTTACAATGTGAAAGTTACAGCTTTGCGAATAAGAGTGGGGTCAGATAAGAAATTTACAGTACAAGATTAGAGGCGTGTTACATGCAGCGTAAAATTATCTCTCTAAAAATAATTGCAAACATGTAACATAAAATTTCTGTTAATGTTATTTTGAAGCGCAATCAATTCTTTTCAAAACGACGTAAAATACGTGCTGATATGTTCTTAATTGACAAAGTTATTGAACTTTTAATGCACGCATTAGGTCATTAGGCCTATGTGTGCTAGGCGAGAGATCAGCCGCCATGAGACGACGAGAGCGCAGCTACTGTTAATTCTCATCATGCAATGAATGCATTAAAAGTTCAATAACTTTGGCAACTAATAACATATCGGCAAGTATTTTACATGCTTTTGAAAATAAATAATTGCTCTTCAAAATAGCATTAGCAGAAATTTGATGTTACGTGTTCGCTATTTTTTTATAGAGATAATTTTACGCTGCAAGTAACACGCCTGTAATCCTGTGCTGGAAATTTCTATCTAACCCCATTCCTATTCGCAAAGCTGTAACTTTCACGTTGTTATAGATATTCAAACAAAATTTCAATTTATTTGCTAGAATTGGCTGCTGGTGAAGTTCTGGACATTTCAAGAACATCGGACAACTCCTTACGACTTTATTGTAAAAATAATGAGGGGTATCAGTTATTATATATATATATATATATATATATATATATATATATATAATACGTCATATATACATATATATGACATATCATATATACATGTATGTATATATGATATGTCGAGATCATCTACATGATTTCGACAAGTATCCTGACCGCTTTTTGATCACGGAACCGACTTACTTTCATTTTAGGACCTTGCTTCTCCTCAATATATTTCTTTTGCAGATTGGTCTGGGTATATTGTTCTGCAGTTTTTGTATGTTGTAGGGACGACCCTCACATCAACCTTGGATGAGGAAACGGACATTAAGCATTTGTTATTATTATTAGTAGTACATATATGAAACCGAAAGTTAAATCTTCAATATGATTAACTATTAGAACCAGTAATCTAACCTTGAACGTTATCCTAGAAGGATAAGCCGTTATCTCGTGTTGTGAGATCCACTCGTTGATTTGTGCGGGATCTCTCTGATGACTCTCGCTTCTGAACTGCGACACTCTTCCGCTAGCTGAACCTCCCTGATGTCGTCTCCAGTTAACCACCGCACTCTCAAACTCCTGATCGTCTATCACTTCGTCACTATACCGATCTGACTGAACCTCATCCTCAGTCGTACTATCAAGGCTCTGATGTAACGACAGCTCGGGATAGGTTGTCCTTGTTATCCATATCCGGGAAATTGATCCTCCGTTTGTAGCGGATTCGACGTCGTCGTCGTCGCTGTTGAATCCAGAGGCGGAGTGATATCGTGTGAAGCGACTAGCTCCATCTGCAGCCCTAATGTCGATGGGCGTGTCTCCGGGTTTGGCATCTCGCCAGATGTACTCAGGAAACAGGCAATACCCTGTCATATAAAGTACAATATTCTGTCATAGAAAGTACAATACTCTGTCATAGGACGTACAATACCCTGTCATAGGAAGTACAATACTCTGTCATAGGAAGTACAATACCCTGTCATATGAAGTACAATACCCTATCAGAGGGAAGGACAATACCCTGTCATAGGAAGTACAATACCTTGTCATAGGAAGTACAATACTTTGTCATAGGACGTACAGTACCCTGTTATAGGAAGTACAATACCCTGTCATAGGAAGTACAATACTCTATCATAGGAAGTCCCTGGCTGTCTCTTCCGATGTTTCAGTCACAGCAGTTTCTTCTGTGAAGAATCTTGGTGTTGTCCTTGACCACCACCTCTCATTCCACGAACATATCACTAAAACATCACAGGCATGTTTCTTTCATATTCGCGATCTTCGTCGAATAAGACCATTTCTTTCTCTCGAGACTGCCACTACAATTGGCGCTGCTCTCGTGCAATCGAAACTGGATTACTGCAACTCCCTATTTCTAAATCTTCCCAGTTGCGAGATTGATAGGTTGCAGTTCATCCAGAATTCCCTTGCACGTGCAGTCTTTCGTAGCTCCAAATATTCTCATGTTACCCCTATCCTCAAGTCCTTACACTGGCTCAAAGTCTATTACTACTCCTGGTAATACTTACATGTCCCACTTACTACAAGTGGGACAACCTACCTCCAGGCCCACCAGATCCTCTAAGTTAGTTACTCTTGAGAGACCGAACCTGCCTTCACGTAGCAAGCTGTCTAGGCGCTCCTTCCAGCATGCTGCCCCGCAGATCTGGAATTCTCTTCCTTCCACTCTGCGCACCCCCTCATCTATTCCTGATCAGCCTTTCCTACTCTACGAACAGTTTCATAGGCGATTAAAATCGTTTCTCTTCGACTTTTCATATCCACCAAACGTCCACGAACTGAGACCAACACGTAAACCTCCATTCCGCTAGTACCCTTCCTTGGACTGACCACCCGGATTTTGGCTCGCACCGTTTATGGACCCCTCACTCTGTTCATCGGCTTTGATTTGGTTTCACAGTGCTCAATGTTGTCATGGACAACAGTAGCACTCTAATCGTATTGTTTTTGTTGTTACAGTACCCTGTTATAGGAAGTACAATACCCTGTCATAGGAAGTACAATGATTTGTCATAGGAAGTACAGTACCCTGTCATAGGAAGTACAATTGCCTGTCATTAATGGGCGTACAATGAGATTGTGAAAAGTAATAGGTTTAGTGAACCCGAGAGTAGATAACTGCAAAGAGAGCTAGAGAGAAGGTACGAAAGCTCAACATTTGGTTCTGGAAAGCCTAGGAACAGCTTTGAAGTGAACAACATGAGCTTATGTATAAGAGATTAAATTATCTGAGAGTAAAATCTCGGACATTCACTGGACTGGTTACACGGAAAATGGAATAAATTGCCTAACGGTTTAAACATGTGGTGTTAAACAGTGATAGATATCAACACAGTTGATCATGTCACTATAAGGCGCGTTTACTTTTTTATGGCGATGAATTTATTGGATTAGAATATGGAATAGAATTCGTCCCACTGGTAAAGACATTCCTGGCTAGATATACTGTTTAAGCTGTTATAGTTAAATATTGGATATTCACATGTAGATGTGGATAATTCATTCAAAGTCTCATTCTTTTAGTAATTAAATCTAAAACCCAGAGTCGGGTTAAATTTTGTCAGAGAACGTCAGGCTTTGATCAACTCAAAATACCGATATCAAGCCTTTCAAAATAAAGATGCTCGTACTAAAGCATCGCATTGATCATATCCGAAATCACACGATACATGTACATGTATGTGATTTTATATGAACTCTTCAATAGGTAGCCTACGTTACTCGAAGCATTGAAACACTTTAGTGTTTGGCTAAATAAATTTCACACTTTCTGGTTATAATGAATGCATACTAGCGTTAACAGCTTGTCTCAGTCATTTCAGCTAGTTACTTAACGATGATGATGCACTGCAGGAAACCTTAATTGTTATTGCACCTATGATAAACACTTCGTTCAATAATCCCTAGTAGTCTAGTGGTTAGGATCCGGCGCTCTCACCGCCGTGGCCGGGGTTCGATTCCCCGCTAGGGAGGACATATTTTGTCTCTAACATTATCCTTAGATGAGAAAACTGACGTTAAATTTGCATTTGTATACGTATGTGTATTTTATTTTATTTTTATATAGTTTTTATTTTATCTTATAATTTGTACTTATAGTCACTAACGAAATTTGAACGAATTCTTCTGATGTTTCATAAGTGCATTTTTGTTTTCTAGTTCAATACATTATACATACATGTAAGTAACGCAGAGGACTGCTAAATATGATAATTACAAATTTAGTACTTTAATAAATCTTTTTAGTATTCTTTAACTGGGTATTAGTAATGAATTACTGCTTATAACAATTACTGTTATACTCTTTCTTACATTGTAACTATCTGTTTTTGTGAGATTGTGATGAAAATAACTGAAGAGATTATTATAAACTTTTATTAATATATTTTATAACACAGTATGAAAAATCCAGTCAGTATACAATTAAAAGAAATTAAGTGTGAACATTTGATTGAATGTCTTCAATTGACATACAAGTACAAGTACGATGGAAGATACTCACCATTTACACTCGATGAAATTCCACAGTAGTTTATAATGAATGCTGTGACGTAGATCTTGTACTTCATCCAGTCAAATACTCTATCGCGACTTTCCACCTTTATTTTCATAATTGCTAAGAATTCTAATTAACGCGTTACTTTACATCGCCACTACTTTCATTTTCTTTATTATGAAATTTGCTACACTAGTAACAAAAAACATAGTAAAAATGGCAGTTGTTTCAAGCGTGAAGTCAAGGTATAAAATACTATGAAATATTTCGCATGGTAATCCTTGTTTATTGTTCGATTCAAATGTGGTTGAAAGCTACTGTCAATGATATAATATAGAAGCTCAATTTCAAGATTACGTCATTCCTTTAAAAAATATATTTAACATCTCTCTAGGGCTCTGAAAAATGGCAGATCCAGGGCACATTAATACTCAGAGTTTTCATTCACGCTAAATCAAGAGCACGTCATAGATTAACAAGTTAATCACTTCAAAAAGGCTATGCCTTCTCCATTTCTTATGTAGACTATAGATTAGGAAAAAATATGGCTAGTGCGGTGGTTTTATGTGGCCTTCCTCAGTTCTTGCTTTGTCGTCTTTTTACGGCAAGTGCAATTAATTTAAAGGTTGCTTATTCTTCAGTGTTCCGGATACAACACTGGAATATATATTTAACACAAATGTTTGTTAATTTAACAAAACAAATTACATATAATTCAGGTATCTGTCAACTGGCAAGTACTAGGCAAAGTTTTATGCTTCAAAATATCTAATGTACACAAGGTTCTAAGAATCTACGGATACAAACTCTTGATGACTACATTTTATGGAGGTAAAATCCATTGATAGTAGGGTATTATGAAAAATTCACTCTTGAAAGTTGTGTGTTTAAAAGCCTAGTTATGATAAGCCAGTACGATTTCTCTATGCAGCCCTTAGTTGGAAATATGAGGTTTATTTGTATTACTGTACGTAGTGTATGTTGTATTTGTATGCACGCTACTTGCTGGATATTCTAACGGGAATAGATTTGTCAAAAAATAGGCTTGTGTCAGGCATAATACTTACGAGTTCGCTAAGCAGAGAGATTTAATAAATTTTCTCACATTATTAGATCTGCCTAATAACTTATTTATTTGAAGAAAAAACAATATATTTAACACAACGTCAAACAAGTAATTTTTCGAATTCTTCAAAAATTTGGTATAGGATAAAGTTCGATAGAAAGGAACATATTTAATAGTAATTTCATTAGTACACAATAGTACGCAGTCACTGGACTGCGGTGGTTCAACACATTGCAGAGACACACACTGTACAATCTAAGAAATCTCTAATCAGATTTGAGACAAGGGCGGATGTAGGTTATGTGAAAAACAAAAGAAGAGTAAGATAATTTAGAAAATAAATTTAATTAGAGAAGAGAAACTACAATCAGACCTCCTACACATGTATACGCTATTTGAAACTCCGACTGTGCAGATTGATAATTACCATTTGTTCCACATACATGTAGCCCATATGTTAGAATGAAGTGTCGCAAAATAAAGACGAGTGCCCAAAATTATTATTACATGCCGAGGGATGCACTGTCAGACCAGACCCCTATTTTGTAAATTTTATTTTCATCTTTTGAAATAATTCTAAGCTCAGCGGTTTAAAATATTCCTCTAATCTAGGAAATTTACTTTGGCTTTTACTCTCTTGGCCATCATCAGTCAACAGACTCAACACTTGGCAGAGGTAAGAAGTTCTAAGACAAACATATTACGTTTTATTTCAAAAGTTGCCATCTGTCGATGAGACTTAACGTCCAGGATATGAACTACCTAAAAGTAGAGCCAGTGCAAATAATTTGTACTTAAGTAAAAGTAATCTTTTAGCATCATTTCCATTTATTTGCAATAGCAGTAGACTTATAAATTATTATGAAGTATCTGTATCATTTACGAAAGTTTTAGGCAGTAACTTCTATTAAAAAAATTCACTTAAATCCCTTCGCATCTAGAGCATAATCTATTATGCTTATCTCTAATACATTCTATTGCACAACTAGTCAGATTGAATTTCTGATTTATAAATGAGCAGCCATTGCTATGCCTAGTTTTATCAATCGATGTTTATTTTTTCATGAGGCACTTTTACTTTGCAAGTGTTTTTCGGACCTAAGTTAAATGAATAACCTAAATCGTTAAAACCCACAACCAGGTACTAAGAGTTTTGGTGTTCAGTTTACATTGTGGTCAACTAAACACCAACAGTGGTCAAGAATTGAATGAACGCTATTCCTTTGCGTGTAGAAATAGGTTTTCCGTACAACAAGGAATACCATGCGATAGCGTCCGGTTTCACTTTGAATCCATAGCCTCCTTGTCACCAGGTAAGCACGTATTATGGTGACAAGTTGCATCCAGTAGCAGACCTTAACATGTGAAATGAATCTTCACATTTTATACGATATTCTGATTCGCTTGATAGTTTAAAAATAATCTAACAATGCATCTTTTTGAACGAGGCTTCCCAGTAAATGTTGTAATCTGAGCAATTTTAATATTTCTCAGCTTTTGGTTTTTCAGCTAAATCAATGTATGATGGTGTTTTGGCTTAATTATATTTGCATTCTATTATGTATTACTTGCTTTACTGTAAGTGTCGTAAATTACAGAAATACATTTGCATAATGATGCAATTGCATATCTATTAAGCATTACACTATTTCAAATGAAATTTTCTGCACATTCCGATTTTACAATGTTGATCATACTGCATACTAGATGACGGCTATACTAAAAGTTAGGAAGCACAATAAATGAAATTATTTTAGAAAATACGTGGTCTGACTCTCAGTCAAATAAACCAGCACATTCTAAGCATATATAACAGTTTAAAGATAATACTAAACGAAACCGGATAAACTACCTTACAGATTTTTAAACTAAAGTATTTCTAGACGTGATCTGCTCGACTCTATTATGTAAAGTTGTAGAATATTATAATAATTAAAGAAAGCATTAGGTTAGACTAGTAGAAGCAGGGACTATCGAATGTTCAACTGTATCGGATCACTGAGCGAGACGAATTCGCTGAGAGCTCGTCACAGGGTTCCGTGGATGCGAGTCCTTCACGTAACAGAAGACTTCCAAATTATATTTACACTGTAGCCTTTCAATTGCAGCGCTACGCGGTAAGATAGAGCAAACCATTCGTTGTGAGACGAGAATGGGAAAGTATAATGTATATTTGAACAAGGTGAACATTAAATTATAATTTAAATAAAATGAAGACTGCGTCGAATGTATTTTACCTTACTGATGTTTTATCAACAGTTGAGTTAAATCGATATAGTACGCGAAAAGAGACATATTGGTTTCAGGGACACTCGTATATTCGAACCATTTAGAGTGATAATAGAAGCAGAATTGTTTATATAAAATGCATATATGTGTACAAAATTCAGTATATCTTATCCATATATGTTGGAATGTGAACCTCTGCCAATTTTCCAAGGGAATCCTGAATTGCTTAATAGAAGCCGAAAATCGATAATAAAACTATCTAAATATTGACCATTTCCTAAAACGAAGCCGCAAATTAATGTGTTAAAGTGGCTTCATAGAGTAGCGTTAACCCTATACCATTAAACAACAAAGAAATAATAGTGTGCGACAGAAATTGCATTCGAAATTCTGGCTTAGCTTTGATAACAAATATGATATAGCCAATGAAGCTATATAATTCAAATTACACTACATGAGCCAAAGTCTCAAAATGAATTCATATTAATCAATAAAAACGAGTAAGCCCCTATTAAATAATTATAACCCTAATTATGGTCAATGACAAAATAAGTGAACTCCAATTTAACCACTCAGAATATTATTTCTATAAAAGATAACAGAACAGTTATTTTTAGAAACAGTGAGATTATAAAAGGTAGTTTTATTGTATGTAATTTGTAGCTGACACGCTATGTAGACTGACTCTGCCTAACTCCAGGAGCCTAGGTGAAGAAACGACACCCAATGGACGAGCCGTCCGGCAATGCGTGAATGCTCACCGTCTTCTTCACATGCCAGCGACTCAGTAGTTGAAATCATCGACGAAGACGAAGACGAAGACGAAGCGGATGTTAATCCCTAAATAACTGACTTACCCTAGAGCATGGAAACTTAAGATAAGATCAATCGAAAGCTGCATTTATTTGCTTAAAAGGCGTATAAATAATTTCTGAGAAAGGAAAATATAGAATCATTGCTAAAATTATGTATTTAAAAGATTAGTGCTGGTTAAAGGTGTAGAAAATTGAGTATGATAAGGTGTAGCGTTTGAGAAGGAATAAAATCGTTACTTATGGAGTAGATGCAATTATGTTTTAAATACGTTTTGATCATTAAAATGTACAGTAGACCTGCATTTAACAGAGCACTAATTGGATATAAAAAATGACTTACTCACTTTCTACTATCCTCTAATTTATCTTTTCAAACCTGCTTAAGAAAATGTTAACAAACAATCTTGAGTTTCAAGTTTCCCTTTTCATCTATTTATTTTAATGCCATTTTCATAGTTTACATACTTTTACAAAAGAATTCAGTAGACGATTCAACAGTCATAGACGATTCATCTGTCACTCATCGCAGACTTATTTGAATTAATCCTGTTCGACTCCCCATAACAAAAAACACTTATTAGCCCAGCCAGTTTTCAAATTATTCATCAGAGTTGTCATTTGACGAACCGTAAAATTTTAGTTCAGCCTCGCGCCTCTAAATAAACAGCGCATCCTGATCCTTGAAGGCGGACTTTATTAGGCGATGTATTACGAAAGATCTGGGCAAACAGAAGAGAAACAAAAGATATCGCACTGATAAATACATTCAAGTTGAAGTCGACCTTCAAAGTCTGTTAATCCGCAGTCGAAACCCCAACCAATGCAACCACTATATTCAATTTTCAGTCCAAAAATGGAGAAAAAGTACAGTATGAAATGGCATAAAAATAAATTACCGCAGGAATGACATAGAGTGAATTCTAGAAGAGAAAATTTATGACATTAAGAGACGAAGATTTAAGCCGTGAAGGAGAGAGAGAGAGAGAGAGAGAGAGAGAGACAGTCAGACAGAGAGTCAGACAGACAGACAAATACAGAGAGATCGAGATAGAAAGTGGCAGAGAAAGAGAACGAATCAGATACAAAGAGAAAATTGGTGGCATGTAGGACCCAGAGGAAGTGGAAGCAGTCAAGCAAACGTACGTATAGAGAGACAGAGAGTGTTGAAGTGCCAGTGACCGGGTACTGCAGGGCTAAATGGATCTGATCGAACACTGGGCATTTCATGTTTAGTATTCATTGAAATCTTCACTGAATATCTTCTTGTTTTCCCACTCCATCTCTCTCTATCTCTGTTTCTCTCACCCTACTTTTATCTATCTATCTATGTGTATTTATCCATCTACAGACTGGGGCAAAAAAATAATAATCCTCTAGCGAAATCTCAATAACTTTAAGAAAACTCAAAATATCTCTACGAAATTTACGGAGCTTCTAGGGGAGAAATTTCTGCGTAATTTGATGAAAATATTTTCATTAGTTACGAAATTACAGCATTTCTAAAAGAAAAGTGCTAAAATCAATTTTAACAAGGCTTTTCGAAATGTCAGTCGTTCCTTTTAAAGAAAATAACGACCCTGAAAAGGGCCGTTTACTTAAGTGGTGGAGTTTAAGCCTGCACTACCTTGTTAGCTACTCCAATAAAAGATGCCTAAATTTCGTTCTTTTGTTAAATTATTCCTAAATTTTGAAGAAAATGTCCGGTACTTTTGTTTAAAAAAGCCTTGTTAAAATTTATTTTAACATTTTTTTCGAAGAAACGCTGTACTTTTGTTACATCTGAATATATTTTCATCAAATTTTCAGGATATGTGTAGAAATTCCTCCTCTGGAAGCTCCGAAAATTTTGTAAAACTATTTTGAGTTTTGTCCAAGTTATTAAGACTTTCGGTAAAAAAAGCCTTGTTAAAACTGATTTTGCACTTTTTTCGTAGAAACGCTGTTATATTTTTCTTATTCAATAGATTTTCATCAAATTTGCAGGATATTTGTAGAAATTCCTCCTCTGGAAGCTCCGAAAATTTCGTAGAGATATTTTGAGTTTTCTTAAAGTTATTGAAATTTCGCTAGGGGATTATTTTTTTTGCTCCAGTCTGTATATATCTCTATACGTGCATGTATCTATCTGTTGATTCATTTATTCATTTATTCAATCATTCCCTATTCTATTCTATCTTGTCTACATAGGTATCTAGGTATCGTTCTCTCTCTCCCTTCCTTCTTCCCTCCTACCCTCTCTCTCTCTCTCTCTCTCTCTCTCTCTCTCTCTTGAGTTCTGTCAAATGGCAGGTTTAATGTATATTTTTCCAATCACGATAGATATTTAATACTTTACCAAACTTTGTAGTTCTTTCTTGGTAAAGTAAGACTCCGAAGTTTGTTTTCTTGTTCCATTTGCTCTGCTGTAGCTTAGTCGCCTTCTACGACACGTGCGGTTAAGATTGGTTTTAATTGCAATGACTCTGAGACTTAGAATAAGAGGGTCTACTTATTTATCTACATGTACATATATCTACCTATTTATCCTTCTGTGTGTGTGTGTGTGTGTGTGTGTGTGTGTTTCTAACTCTTCAATGAATACCATGTATCCATCTACATAATTATCAATCCTTCATTTAGATCTCAATTCATTAGCGTATATCTTTTCTGATCTTTTTCTCTATAAAGATGCAGTTCAATGCACAATTAAACGTCGAGGTCATGATAATCCGTCTGACAAAGAAATGAACGTTAACGTTGAATTGGACTTCAGCTTTTCACAGCTATAACTAAGTTTGAAGTCTGCTTCCATGCAACAACGAATATATCTGATACAGTCATTTGTGTACTCGGAGTATAATGACTTTCCAAATTCACTGTTAAATTCGTCTTTAATTGCTCAATAACGACCAATACTTAATAATTAGTTTTTCTCTATTAATTAATAATTAACTCTTTTAATGGTGCATGGCTTGAGTCGTGATCACTTAAGTTTCATTTTGGTAACAAAACATCTTAAGATCTAAAAAAGAAAAAGTAGTAAAAAGTATTTTACAACTTTAACAAATCGCACAGGTTCTATCTCTGCAACTCCGATTCCTGTCTCAAACTTAGAGTTACCCACAATCCATGGTCAACTCTTGGTCAATGAATAAAGCAAAAATCTCTCTACAAATGTACTAAAATGCACGATTTCTTGTAAATTCAGCAATAGAACTAAATAAACAATGACAAACAATAGATACTTAAGAAGACAAGAATTCTTACAACTGAAACAGCAGCTGTGGTAATTTAAGTGTTTGAAAACTTCTGCATTGGAGGAATACATTTTGCATTCAATGAGTTTTGCATCCTGTATCACAAAAGCAGTTGTATTGTATACATCGTCGAAAAAATACTTAGAATATCTGCTTAAATCGATTCTTAGAAAATGCTTACAGTTTTTGATTTTTGAATTCTTGTAGTCGAGTACTATTTTGTTACTACTGATCATCGAAATGGCAAAGTGTAGTACTCTACTGTTTATCTTACTTCACATCCTCACAGATACCATGCTATGTATTTCTCTAACTTCACATCCCTACAGACATCATGCTATGTGTTCCTCTTACTTCCCTACAGACATCATGTTATGTGTTCCTCTTACTTCACATCCAACAGTAACCATGCTATATAAAACAGCCGAGAAAGCTATGATTAACGTCAGTTTCCTCACTCGAAAGCAATATCAGTGACGGGCGAGCCCAGATGTGAACCCCGCACATACTGATCCGTGGTCGAGTATCTAATCGACTTCACCACTGACTCAAGCCAGTTGCGAATGTGACTCCACATTCCTACAGATGCCATGTTATGTGTTACTTTTCATCCACATCCCTAGAGATATCATGCTATTTTGGAGGAGACTGTGATACATAGGCAAAGTAGTTCTCAAACCAGTTCGATCTGAGGAATTAGCGACCGCATACGGAATATGACAAATGACGAAACGTTTTCTGAATTTGCATTCCTAAGCTGATCGGAGCAAGCCTGTCCACAGGATTGTGGATAGATGGTTTTTATAAGCCTTCCTTCAAAAATAACACGTCATCGTAATTCTGGCTATTTAAGTTCATCTCGTTTTTATATTAGTTAAAAAATCATATATACCATAACTAATAATAGTTTCATATATTAGTTAAACCAGTTAAAGAAACTAATATAACATAACTAATATTAATTCCTCTAAGTAATTTAAAAACGTCATACGCAGCGAGAATTACTGGGTGAGTTATGTTTGGGAGAAAATCTAAATTCCAACATGGTCTTGTACGGTCTCTTGAATAATTTAATAGATATCAGGAATATAGTTTTAAGCAGCCTACAGCTTTATAGTGATGTTATTGCAACTCACGTTTCATGGATAATGCATGTACATGTATATGTACTTTTATCAGGATATTACACAGACAGATCAAACGAAAGCTGCGCGTGATTCGTTAAGCAGACTACTCATGAAGAACATCTGCCAATCTCTCGAAGGCTCATTCTCTTAAACTGTAGGCCATTTATCTCAGAAAGTGAATAATTGGAAAAGCCATTCTGATCTAGATGCGTATATACAAGTACGTATATACATTTACATACGTGGATATAGTTAATAGTAATATATAAATATATATATATATATATACACTCACACACACAGACATATATATATATATATATATATATATATATATATATACAGCTGCATATATATATATATATATATATATATATATATATATATATATATACTCGATAGCTCGATATATATGCACATATATACATGTATATATATATATTGTATATACTGTATATATATATGTGTGTGTGTGTGTGTGTGTGTGTGTGTGTGTGTGTGTCAGTGTGTGTGTGTGTGTGCGCAGGTCACTAATCATGTAATCATCCAATCATGTAATCGTAAAAGCATGTGTTCTTGTAATCATGTAATCGTGTATTTATACATTTATACAAATGTAGATCTCTATTAGCAGAAACTTTCTCGTATTTCCCGGCTGGACTCTTGCTACAAATATTGCGAGTTAGCGAAACGAGGACAGCGAGATTTGTCGACTAACGTGTTAATCTCATTGAGCCCCACCCGACTGTCTTGTATTCTATCTCGATCTAGCCCTCACCCTCCTCTCTCTAAACCCTCACTAGTCTCATCTTCGTCTCTCTAACTCCTTACTACCCTCATCCTCCTCTAACTCCTCACTAGCCTCATCCTCCTCTCTCTAACTCCACATTAGCCTCATCCTCCTCTCTCTAACTCCTCACTAGCCTCATCCTCCTCTCTCTAACTCCTTACTACCCTCATCCTCCTCTCTCTAACTCCTTACAAGCCTTATCATCCTCTCTCTAACTCCTTACTACCTTCATCCTCCTCTCTCTAACTCTTCTTCCTGCTATCTTAATAACAACATTCCAAACAGTTTTTAAATGTTTTCATCATATCATTTGAGGGAGTTTTGGACCTTCTAAGTTCTTTTCAGTAACTTTGTCTTTTCACCCCGTATCTCTTTACAATCTCTCAATAAGCTCTTCATAATCTTCAATTTCCTTGAACTTTCTTCTTCTTCTTCTTCTTCTGCTTCTTCTTCTTCTACTACTACTTTAGCTTTGTTTCTCGTCTCGTTTATCTTTTTGCACGTCTGCGTACTTACAAACGTACCAATGTCTGAATGTCTCAATAGCGCAATGGTTAAGGGTGTAGATAGCGTCATGAAATTTTAAATGACATACCCTGAGGTGAATTGAACTCTCGTGGGTTCGAATCTCAGCCGCGCTGATCTGAGCGTAAAATCTCGGACATTCACTGGACTGGCAACACGGAAAATGGACTAAATTGCCTAATGGATATAACATGTGGTATTAAAAGTGATAGATATCAACATAGTTGATCATTTCACTATAATGTGTGTTATTATTATTATTATTATTATTATTATTATTATTATTATTATTATTATTATTACCAAGATAGACATTTATACACATGCAAACCTACGCAAACGGAAATTCGCATACTTATAAACGTGCAAAGATAGACGTTTGTAAACTTATAGGCACACAAAAAGCAAACTTTAGAATATTTACAAATGCATACAGTTGCTTAGATGGTCATTCCGATCAACCACCATTTTTCCGATCATACCATTTTTCCAAACTAGCAAGTGTTGAGTATTGTATGATATACAAGTTTGTTACGCAAGGTGCATGTACGAGCAGTACAACGGATAGCTGCACTTTATTTCCAGTTACCAGTTTCCTTGGTGTATTAATTGATGATAAATTATCCTTTAGACATCATATTAATTCTCTAATATGTAAAATAAATAGTCTTAATGGTATGTTTTATAGACGTAGAAAATATATACCCCAAAACTGTCGCCAAGATCTTTGCTCTGGTTTATTCGCGTATTCAGTATGGATTAGAAATTTATGGTCATACTACGTTAAAGTCACTACTGCCACTACATTCTGTATGTAATCGAGTTTTACGAACGTTACAATGTCAACCTAGATCTTATAATGTTAAACAGCTTTATCTTAATTACAAGTCTTTGCCAAGTTTTCAACTTCATAAACTCTTTATTGGTAAATTTGCTTATAAAGGTATCTATTCTCATGGTGTAATGTCTACAGCGGTGCGTGATATTTTTAATTCTCCACTTGCTACTCGTTTTTATAATACCAGATTAGCTAATACTAATTACTTATTTACTATTAACAATTCATTTAGTTATAAATCATTTAGATATTATTGCTTTTCGGTCTGGAATAATATTCCTTTTACCATTCGCAAAGTCCAATCTTTTAATCTTTTTAGAAAACAATATAAAGTCTTTTTATACACAACTTTCTAATTAACTTCACCTTTAAATTTGCTTACTCTTTTTACCACTGACTTCTATTTTGATCATTTAACCGTATTTTCCAGTAGCAACTTTATGAGAATCTGCTGTGTTGTTATCTGCATTAATTGGCGTATTATTATGAGTTGTTGTCTGTGTATGTTTGCTTATGATTGTGGGCTGTCCTAGAGAAATAAATCCTATCAACTAGATAGGATTTATTTTTCCTCTTTGATGACCTGTTTTTATGTGCAATTTTGTATTTCGTGCTTTGATGATAATGTAATTAAACATAGTTCTATAGCTGCAAGAACCATGGGTCAGGCACCTGTTCTCGAAATGAAGAAGAAACTATCCGTAGTGGCATTAGAGATTCTGCCGTCTATTTTCAAAGAATAGTTATCATCAGGCAATGTAATGAACATTTAGTTAAACTTAGTTATTCCGATGATATGTACAGTAATGGCTGTGTAAAACTTTTTCATTGTAGAATAGGTCAACCCGTTTGATGTTCGAATTTGAGGATTCAGTAGTGAGGATGCAGTAATAACTGAGAATGGCAAATTGTAGACCAGTCATTGGATTTTTCGTAGACAAAATTCTCACCAAGAGATTGAGTATAGAAGTAAGTAGAAATGTAACTTTAGATTTGTTATGCATTCGGAAGAGCACTAGTGGAGAGAGAAAACGAAAGTGAGGGAGTGGATAAAGAAATGAGTGAGTGGAGAGAAAGAGAGTAAGAGAGAGAATAGAAGGAGTGTCAGATAGGGTGGGGGGCTAATATGCGTAAATAATCATACAAAACTAATGATTTCACTCGAATAACGTGAACATAAACATATGTTTATTAGGAAAGCATGAACGAAATGCTTTGTTAAAGAAGATCGAAGGATCAGCCAATCGATGATTATTCAGCTTTTATTGCGCCAACTGCATGATGACGCCATCTCAATGGGCTTCCAGAAAAAGAGCTACACTTTAACGATTATGATTGCATATGATCTTTGCTCAACATACACAACTCTCTTACCGCTTCTGGCCTACGGAGGTATAGAATTTTTATTTATTATACTGCTTTCAAAAGCCATTGGAATTCTGGATCTATTGCATTCTAATCATCACCCTACAATTTCTTTCAAAAGTGTATATCTATACTGTTTAAGGCCACTGTTTAAGGATAGGTCCAAGGTGTAAATATGTGTGCTCTCCTTTAAGCATTCAAGGAGTAAATATTAATTGGGTTGATTTTATTCAATACTTAGGAGTCACTATCTGTAAAGCGAAGTATTTTAAATGCCAATGGGATGAATCTAAAGGAAAATTCTTTAGAGCCGTTAACACAATTTTAGGAAGGTTAGGAACAAAGGCAGCTGAATATGTTATTCTTAAATTGATCAATAGTCATGCAGTGTCAGCATTGCTCTATGGCACACCTGCTGCAACCTTGCGAGAGACAGAGTTAAGGAGTTTTAGCAATGCATATGATAGTGTCTTTACAAAGATCTTTCATACAACAGACAAAGCAGTAATAATGTGGTTACAATACTATTTCGGTTTCTTGCCTCTAAATATTTTGTATGATTACAATAGATTGAATTTTTTAAATAAGCTAGTTAAAGACGGTGAATTAAATAGAGGGGTTGATTTGGATCATTTAGATTACTTAGCGTTTGAGAAATTACAAAGAAAATATAATATTTTAAATGATGATTCTGTTGCTAC
Source organism: Enchytraeus crypticus (assembly GCA_905160935.1). Taxonomy (NCBI): domain Eukaryota; kingdom Metazoa; phylum Annelida; class Clitellata; order Enchytraeida; family Enchytraeidae; genus Enchytraeus; species Enchytraeus crypticus. The sequence goes on from CAJHZI010000641.1 coordinate 1,175,155, forward strand.
TATAAGATTTAAAATGTGGATCTTCTTTGAAAAAATGTTAACTACGGAATCTACATTTAATTTTGATTAGTACATGGAACTGTTTATTGTATGGTTTACAGTACATGTATGTTATCAAATCTGTTAGACTAAATATGTGCATATCGGCTAATTTCTGTCTTTTTCGTTTATGTTTAGTTTCGTTTTGTTTGTTTGTATATTTGTGTCTGCCATATAATGGTGAATAAAAGAATATATAAATTGGTAAATTTATGGAAACGATGAGAGAAATCAAGTTATGCAAGTAAATAGATAAAATTAAAAATCAGAGAGAGAGAGAGGGTGAGAAAAAGAGTGAGAGAGAGAAGAGAGAGTGAGAAACTTGTGGGATAGAACTTCCGCTTGGTTAATAGGCTGAACGCGTCGTTATATTTACAGTACAATATTTTATCAAAATCAACATATTGATTAGTGTTTTAATTATTAAAATTCTTCTATTGAAATGCTGTCAAAGTAAGACATAACAGCCAATTACAATGTTCATTATCCATTGAATGTAGTATTAGAGAAATTGGATAATGGGACGGTCTACGAAAAACTTTTATCTGTTCAATTTCAATCATATGAAATTTGAAAATGATTAAAAAAAACTGACAGGAAACAGTTATTGAGTGATCAGTGACTCCGGTAATTTATTAAATACGAAAAACACTGTTCCTAAAATAGTTATTTATTGCATACTTGTATTAATCCATATACATGTATAACTTAGAAATAATTTCTCAATAATTTAAAGCTAGGCGATAACCTTGCTGTAAGTTACACAGAAATTATCAATTAATGGTAAAAAAATGTTCAAACGTAATTGACTCGAATGTCAATAAATTCAGATCAACTAGCTACTTGGTATCACTACATCATTCTGCGCTCGATCCTCTAAATCTAAACCACAAATCCAAATCCAAAATAACATCTAAATCGAAGCTAAATCCTATACCAAACCAAATATATATAGCACTTTTAGCAGCTGCTTCTTATGACAGGTTTTCTTAGAAAGAAGCAACTGCTTGAAAAACGCAAAATGCCTGCAGTAATATTTTAAGGAAATTCTTCTGAAAAAAACGAAAGGAGGGAAAGTTAGGCTGACTCCTAGCCGTAGTAGGATAAGAGACAACTGAATGTTAAATGGAAGATTAAGACACTGTTGCAAAGAGTCCATTTTTTCAGCGTGTCCTGAATTTTCTTCAATTTCTACTATAAGTCTTTATAATAATTTAATAACAAAATTTTGCCATTTAAAATAGGAAATTTAGGATTTCTTCATAGCGAAAGTTTCTTACAATTTTACAGCAATTCTTTATAATAATAATTTAATTACATATACTACCAATTACACATACTTTTGGAGTAAGAAGTCTCGAATTTTGAATGCCTATTTATTAGTGGGCCGCGACGAGTCCTCAACCTTTGTCGTAATTTGAGCACAGGTTATGAATTTCTATTCGGAAGTTACTTAACCCGGGGGTCGATACTTGCAGCAGCGTCTCCATAGTTTCATAGATTTGTTTTCATTCTATTGACTGGAACAATAGACTCGTAACCAGCCAATCATCGTATCGTATCCCATTAAAGGAAAGTGTAGCAAATGTTGCTGTACTGTCGCCGTTTGTCCACTTTAAGAAATAAACAGCATTTAGTTTGGGATTTTCAGTTGGTTGTTGTTGCGTTTGGACACGCCACAAGCTTGTCAAAGTCCAGAGCCGCACACTTCCTAATTATCAGGTGGGTTGTTCCCTTGTAGACGTAAGACGTTAGTCACTCTGTATCAAGTCGAGACAAAATAAGGTAGGCCTCTGAAAATGTTTAGTTGATAAATTCATACTAAATTTTGTATACATATTTTAAGCATGCATGTATGTATAGTTGGTCCTCTCTGACCTAACCTCCGGTTAACCAGGTGTTAAATCTTCATTCTATTGTGTTGAATATTAATTATATTAATTCATATAACCGAACCATTATTAGGAACTGGACGTTAAATTCTTATTGATTGATATATTCTACGTATATATATAAATATATATATATATATATACAGTATATATATATATATACAGTATATATATATATATATATATATATATATATATATATATATATCCGGAGATACAGTATATTCGGGCAGCTTAAGAATAGACCATCCGTAAACTAAGCTTGCCGTAAAAGCGACTAAATATGAACTCAGGAAGACAAGGGAAATCACCTCGTGTCCTATTTTTCACAGCCATGGGCAATATTAGAGATTGGAAGAGGCTTAGCCTTTGAGGTGAAACCAACATGCTTGCAAACGAAGTATTCTTTCTGAGTGAAAAGCAGTTTTCGAGTAGCAATACATGTATGTCCCTTGGACCTGTCATCTAGCAAAACACTAAGGAGAGAAGAAATATAATATGCTACTTCTTTGAGATTAGTTAATAACTTAACAAAACTTTTTAATACGGTCTTAAACTCTATCATGTACTCTCGATCGTTATTATAACAGAAAGATTTTGTTGTATAATCAACTCATTCGAAAAGTTTTGTTGTCTGCAAAATTGTCTTTTATTAATGATTATAAGCACGGTGATCTTTAATACTGTAATAAAGAGGGTGTAACAAAAACAAGTAATTAGTGTTGAGCAGTAGGATTTGTCAGTAGCTGAGCCGGTGACACTTTCCACAGCGGATTAGTAGGTGCAGGGTTCAAACCCAGTGCTCTCTTCATCACTGATATGTTCTGGAGAAGAGAACTGACGTTTAACTAGAACATTAGTTTTATTAATTGTGTATTAAATCTCCCTGCAAGTGCATTTTAATTTGCGAATAGCAGACAGCTGTAAGTTTTAATAAATTTTAAGTAGTTATAATTCTCTATTGATAATTATAACTACTTTATGCTCCAAGGTCCTCCTCTACCTATGTGTGAGAGAGAAATACGCTGTATTTCATTTCACTTCAACTTAACAACATACATGTAAATGCTGAATACTAGCAAAAGAGAACATTCATGCAAACGGTGAGAAGCATGCACAGCACATAGAAAATATAATAGTACCTATTATCACTACTGGTAGCCATCAGTGAAGATACAGAGTATCTTATCTAGCTGAACACCACAAAGTACTCATAAGATTTTGTTGCAATGTCACATGTATCTGGAAATGTATTAATGTATTAGAATTATGTATTAATGTAAGTTTATGTTTCTTAGTTTATATATACAAACAATACATCCTCACTAGTTATCCGAAGAACGTGTAGAATGACAAATAAATCTGTTGTATTTATTGTAGGTCTAAAAACGAAAGTAACAAAGTACAAAAGATTAAGCCGTGTATTGAGCCAAGTGTGAAGGTAACTTCCTCAAACGTCAGCTAACTATGCCCGGAGAAAAAATTAGAGAGATCATGAAGCAGGTGTTATCTGCAACCTTTCTGATTGCCGCAATCCAAATGACGTCTACACAAGGTCAAGGCCAGTTTAAATTAAGTGGAGATCTGGGTATCACAATAACGGCCAACACCACATCAATGTTTGGCGTTCAGATCTACCGAGAACTAGATCAGATGAAGACGACCTCGGCACCAACCACACCAGGCTTGACCACCGCCACCCAGAGCCACACCACTGCCGCTTCCACTTCCCACTCCACGGGTATCCTCAGCTTTTCCATCGTAGGTCTGACCGAAACGGACAATACTTCGACGCCACTCACGCAGCAAGGTTACTCCGTCAGCAGAGATGAGCTAATGGCAAGAAGCTATGATGTCGAACCGGCGTACCAGGCGTCTCTCAACGCCGATAGCTCCCTCCAGGCAGGCTGCACTCAGTTCATTAGCCATGGAACTACAATCAAAGGCGCCCTAAATGTAACCGCGTGTTTTCTTAAAACAAACGGCACCATCGTGAAGTCAGGCCCCGCTGAAGGGACCGGTACTACGGCCACGGAGACGGTTCAGGTGGCGGCGGGGCAGGTCTGGATGAGCGTGGCGGTGAGCGGGTGGAGCTGGTGCAATTCCTGTCAGAAGTCCGGAGATGTGAACATCAGTGGAAGCTACCTGAACGTCGACATGGAGGTGAGTGTGAACGCTGCTAGGAAGATCACGACCACTGGAGTCGTGGCGGAAAAGCCAGTGAGATACGGACTGGGAGCTGATGCGACTCTGGACCTGTCTAAAATGGTAATGTTATGATCCTCTATGCATCATTATCATCATCGTCATCATCAGCATCAGCATCATTGTCATCGTCATCATCATCGTCATTATCATCATCACCATCATCATCATCATCGTCATTATCATCATCATCATCATCATCATCATCGTCATTATCATCATCATCATCATCATCGTCATTGTCATCATCATCATATTTCCATTAATTCCAATTTAACTAGGGTCGGGATACGAATAGAGCTTCTCTTCTCCTCTCTGTCACTCACCATATCATCAGTCAATCCCTTTATTTTTCCATACGTTTTGGAATATTTTGTAGCAATTTCTGGCGTCTAGGTGCTCACCAACCCAAGGCCCTTTCTGGCGTTGGTTTGGAGCTCAGTACGTTCCTGTATTATTTATTGTAATCCTGTTTAGAGAGTTGTTCTATGTCTTCAATAGAATTTGACGATAAAATTAAATATGTAGAAGTAAAATAATTTAAAGCAACAAATTAAAGCCACGTTTAATGCCAGTTTCCTGCTTGATTGCATTCCAGTGACGGGTTGAACTTTTTCGTACTGATTTAAACAGGAATATGATATTTCAATTAGAATTCGTTTAGCAAAGTACTAGAATGCAGTTAGTATTTTTAACCTATGGTGATAACCGGTACGGGGGATTAATAAATTCAATAACGAGCATATTCAGAAATTTCCAACCTTTGAAATTCATGAAACCTGCAACACAAGCCGTTCTTATTCGTTTAGACTTGCGCATCATCACTAGTTCTCATTCTTTGAGATGTGCGCAGCATCAGTAGTTCTCATTCCTTTAGACTCGCGCAGCATCAGTAGTCCCTATTCGTTTAGACTCGCGCATCATCAGTAATTATCATTCTTTGAGACTAGCGCACCATCAATAGTTTTCGTTCTTTGAGACTCGCGCATCATCAGTAGTTCTCAACTTTGACTTAACAGTTTTATGTTATCTATTTTATCAAACTTCAGTGATGCATGGTTTGCATTTTCTATTACGTGTTACCTGTGTATAGGAAAGACTTGATGCACATCTCTCATTTTATTATCTTCATCTTCTGCTTCCTCTGATATCTCGAACTTGAATATGAATTCTTGAAATCATTGTAATTGAGCTCATATAAATAGGCGTAAGTGTATAGTACATGTATATGCCTTGTAAGACTATACGTAATCTTGTTCTAATTGCATTATGTTCATGATCATTTCAGGCAAAGGCCGATGATGTCGTGAAACAAATCCCAACAAATTTTCCCAAGTTTGTTCCGAGCGCTGGACAGTGGAAGGGGAATGTCATAGTGGCTCTGCCTCACTTCACAGGATCCGGTGCATTCTGGCAAATCATTGATCCAGGCTATCAACCAACTCCCAAAGATGGTGGCGGAGTGGTGGGCGGAGCATCAAAGATAGTGTCGAGCCATCTGATTGGCCTCTCATCAGTGGTCGTTATGTTACGAGCTCTCTCATTTGTTAGTCTGTGAGACTATATCTCTAAGTAAAAGCTGACTTTTTGTTAAAGTATCAATAATTATATTAGAGGTCTAGTGGCTTAATTGTATTCAACTTTAAATTTTATTTATATTTTCTACGTTTTCATTACATTTGCCTTTCGCTCAGCTACATTTCAGTATGAATTAAAAATTTGTTGCCACTTCTAATTGTAGCATTTATGCGTATACAGGAATTGCTTTTTGTATGCCTATTAGTTTGGTTTACTTGTAATTCGTTTAAGATATTATTTACAGTAGATCATACAATGCAGCTACTGTAACGAATACTAGTGTAATATGATTTAAGTCTACACGTTTTGTTGTCAGATTGAAACTCGGCACGTTTTGTTACTTCACTGATAAACCTACATGTTGACTTTAGTAGACAAATTATTAAATCGTAGGACCATTTGGATGTACTGCAGCGTTTTACGCGCTCTTGTTAACCAGGCCAAGTCTCAGAGCAGCAAGTCTACAAGTAGACAGGCTAAGTCTACCAGTAGCCAGGCTAAGTCTACAAGTAAACAGGCAAAGTCTACCAGTAGCCAGGCTAAGTCTACAAGTAGACAGGCTAAGTTTCATAACCGATACGGCAAATTTTAAGAGAGTCGATCCAGAATTCATATTTACATGTACTTTGAATTCCAAACTTTGCTTATATATGCTTTAATATAAAAAGCTGGTAAAGCTAATTTTAACGTCAGTTTCCTCACTCGAAAGCTACGTCAGTGACCGGCGAGACCAGGATTTGAACCCCGCACATATTGATCAGCGATCGAGTATCGTACCGACATCGCCACTGGCTCCAGCCAGTATGTTAAGCGTTAAATCGGTTAAGCGTCTCGACTGTGGAGCAGATGATGTACTGTACAAATTATTAAATCGCTGATTTTACTTGAGCGAACGTTAATCTAGCTATAGCGATTTAAGTCATAGATTAGAAAATTATAGCAGATCTCATGCAGTTACTAGTTCAATGTTTTATTCAATTACCAGCTTTCTTATATATTTAGAATGTTTTGTGCAATAAAACGAAGATTAAAATTTTTTGATACGTAAATTAATGTTTGTTGTCTTATTTTCAGAATTTGACTGACGTAATATAGAACACTTGTGACAATAAATTGCAAACGAGGGAATTGTTTTCATTAGAGTTATACTAAGACAGATATTCAGATTTAATAGGCGTGCTCATGGGGAATAATCGAAAGATAAGAGATAATACATCATCATCATCATCTTCCCTTAAATCCCAGTTTAACCAGGGTCGGGATACGAATAGACAGTGATAATACATACATAGAGTAATCACTATCATACTACATCTTCTACGGAGTTCAATAGGAAATACATGCGCAATACAAATAAATGAATAGTCAAGGAATGACAGTAATCAATCAGTACTCGCATCAGTATTTAACGTTAGTAGACTGAAAATTTACTCGTGATTTGAAGTTAGAAGTACGCGAGTTTGTCTATTGCTTGCCGCTGTTTGAAGATGTTGCGGATAGTTCATCATCATCATCTTCCCTGTAATCCCAGCTTAGCTAGGGTGGAGCTAACGTTTATAAGGTTCTGAATTTATCAACCAAAAACAAAGAAATTTATGAGTCCAGCATGCATTACTGAGAAGGAGGAAGACATCGAATCGCATCTCAGTCTTTGATTGAAAGCCTTGTGATAAGGAAACTGATGTTAAACGTAGATTTAATAATAATAATATATATGAATCTTTATTACACTCTCAAAACGTGGTAGCAAGTTACAAACAATAACAATAATAAAGATTTAACGTCCGTTTCGATCATCCAAGAATGATGTCAATAAGGGACGTTTATAGTCAATTAAGGCGTCTAATTTCATTTCTAAAGTATCAACTCTAAATACACACATTGCACTTCCATAATAATAATAATAATAATAATAATAATAATAATAATAATAATAATAATAAAGGTTTAAAGTCAGTTTCCTCATCCAGGGATGATGTCAGAGACGTCCCCAACAGCACACATCACTACAGGTCAATTCACCCAGATCAATTTGGTCATCTGCAAAATAAATGTGCTTAGGAGAAAGAAGGTCCTAAACGACAGCCAGTCCGGTGATCAGAAAATGGTCGGGGTAGATTTATTATGTCTATAGAGGGAAAAGGTAAGTCTTAATGTAAATATAGCCTCGTTAAAGGCTTCAGAGACTGGGTTTTAAAAGCAGTCGCTAATAGCATGCAATATCAATTAGTACTAGTCATCAGTTCCATTGAAAAAGGCAACAGAATTTTCATTCCAGAATAAGAATATGGAAGTTTAAGTTGTTAATTCAAAAATGCACGGAAATCGTTAACTACTATCGATTTTTTTTTTTCTTGTTATACAAAAGGCACAAATCACGAGATTATAAAGTTCTCTTGCTTTGTGGTTGCTTTTCTAGATTAAATTGCTTACAGGTAGTTATTATTTCTGATCAGGAGATTGATAGCAGCGATTTAAAACATTAAAACGTGAAAGCGTACAATAATAACATTTTGTATTGAATAAAGTATATTCTTTACGGTAACTTAATAGTTTTTATCTAAATTTTGTAATTGGAACAAATTTTACATTTTCAAAGAGATCTCCCATCTCACATACACTGTGTAATTGAATCATGGTAATTGCGATGTGTAAATTGTAATTAGTAAATAAGAATACAGAGAATAAAGAACAGTAACATGACTAGCATAAATAATTATAAGTATCATTCCTTAATCAACACGTAGTAACACTTGTTAGGTTTTGATTAAAATGCCTCTTCAGCAATACCAATTATATCACGTGCAAACAAGTGAACAAGTTCAAGAACAATTAAACCAATGAAAACGTGCAGACACAAAAACGCAATCAGTTGGAAATATTATACAATTTTCTGAAATGACGAAACCAGGTATATCTGAAAAGATGTAGTGCCAATTAATGATACTTGATGCAATAATATGAGGTAAGAGTAGGATTTAATTAATTAGACTCGCTAGCATAGAAAGACGATACTTGTTACTAATCAAAATCATCTATTTTAGGTTTTCAATTAACACAGCGTCATTTGATACAATAATTAAAATTTAACATTAATAGAAATGTGATAATTACTATAACGTCATTGAAAATCTGAAAAAAATTTAACATAAATAGAAGTGTGCTAATTACAATGTTATTTGAAATCTGAATAAATTTAACATTAATAGAAATGTGCTAAATACAATCCCGTTATTTTAAATCTGAAGGAATTTAACATTAATAGAAATGTGCTTATTACAATACCGTTATTTTAAATCTGAAGGAATTTAACATTAATAGAATTGTACGAATACATCATTTGAAATCTGAAGACATAGGAACAAATTGCTAATCGCGACAGCATTAAGCTGGACATCATGATATCAGTACAAATTAAACAACGATTAATTAGAAATTTATACACACATTATAACTTATCTTAAATAGAAAATAACTTTAAGAGTCTGCAACTCTATCAGAAGGGAAAGCAAGGATCCGGGCAGTATTGGAGATAGGCTTCTAGCCGTCCAGCATTCACCTGCATCAGAGCCGTGTACGTTGTCAGCTAAGAAAACAATCAACAAAATTATCAATTATAATAAATAAATATATTAATAATAATCATTATTATTGTAATTAATAATAATTGATGATAATAGTAATAATAGCAGTTTTTTCAAATAATAGTAGTAAGAATAAGAATAATTTTTATAATTATAAAAATATCAAAATTATCAATTCAAATCAATGAATTAAACGTATAAATACTAAAAACATTCACTGTAAAATATAAAAACAATTCATTGCAGAATATGCTTACCTTACTGCTACACGAAAATCGAGATTAATTCAGCTAAGAGGCAATAAAAACTAATTCAGCTCTACATTTACCAATACATTATTTTATTGTGTCATGTTATTATGTTATGTTATTTTATTATATTATGTCATGTTATTATGTTATGTTATTTTATTATATTACGTCATGTTATTATGTTATGTTATTACGCTATGCGTCATCACACAATAACATCATCATGTCAACAAGCACAGAAACAGACACCGTGACACTGTAAGTAGAACTATCAAAGAAAGACTCACCTTATTTAGTATTGGTTTGGACGACAAGACATCAAATATTCCAGAAAATCCAACATTCTACAAAATTAGAAGTAAAGTAATTATACTGTTTGCTAGATTACTTCAATAGCACTATATTACATTAACGGCAAAATTAATCACAGTGCATCACAGAAAGGTTTTGTGCTCACTTTATTTCATAAAACATTGTAATAGCATAGCTGCCAACATACTTGTTTTGCATGCGATCTACTTGTACTGAAAATTGGCGCTGTACTGAAAATTGGCGCTGATTGTACGCTGATGCTAAATGTACTTGTTTAATTTAGGACGAGTTGTGAAGCTATAGGAGGCAATGGCTGTAGAAAATTAAAAGTTTGGATAGAGAATTAACATCACATTAAAACCAAGTAGACGCCAGTAGCAAAGAACAAAAACTATGTACGACAATTAAACTTAAGAAAATGGGATTGAAGTATAAAAACGTTTGTTTATCTAGGAAGCGAAAAAAAAGCAGAATGTGGATCAGACTCAGAAAATAAGAGAAGAATCGTTCTAGCACGAGCCACTTTTAGCAAATTATATGCAATCGTAAGAAGGCACGATGTCAAACACGAGATTAAATAAAGAATTTTTAACTCTTGAGTGATACCAATATTAACCTAAGAATGTAAAGCGTGGGAATTAACAAAGGCAATTTAAAAAAATTGAATGATACCGAAAACAAGGGATAAGGAGAATACTAAGTATAAGTTACAAAGAGCATGTTACAAACGAGAACTTAAGGATAAGGAAAAACACAAAAATTTTTTATGTTAAGTGAAATCATCAAGACAAGAATGAAATTGGCTGGACGTGTGAAGTGCATGGAAGAAACCAGAAGCCCTCGAAAGATATTTAACAACAAAGCAAAAGAAAAATGAACAGTGAGAAGACCTAAAAGAAGTAGGAGAGCCTGTCTCGAAAAAACTTTAAAGCTGCAAGTTTGATAAAGAATGAATAGTGACTAAAAGAAGCTGGAAAACAGAAAACAGCTGGAAAGAAGTTAGAAAATTTGTCTCGAAATAAATGTAAAGCTGCAAGAATTAATATTCATGGAAAAACAGAAGCACGAAAAGAATTAATATCGAGGAAATGGCGAAGAATAGTCTAGGCAGGAACAGCACAGAGAAATCTTTGGGTGGAACCAACCCTAAGATGATCACATGATTACATGCTCGCACTATGTAATTGATGTGATTGATATTATTCAACAGATTCTCATTTTCTCTCTCTCTCTCTCTATCTCTCTCTCTTTCTCTCTCTCCTTGTTATTTAGTATAATTATTAGAGAAACCCGAGTGCATAAACGCACGTATTAGTATTGGCGCTTAAGTAATTAAAACATAAAAAATAAAATGTGTTCTATTTAAGATTTAATTTATACTCGCCAGGTGCGCTGTAATCAGCATTAATACGGGCAGACAGAACTGGCTCATGATATATATAATTAAAAGGTTCAACATATTTAGAAATAATAAGTTCTCTATATTATAACATATATCTCAAAAGTACTTATGACCAAAAGAAGAGAACAAGTAACCTACTCTGCCATAAGCCACAACTGGCCGGCAGTCCTAGACTCTAACAACAACAGTGCGATTAGCATTGTTATTGTTACACTATTGTTACTGTTGTTTCACTGTTGTCCATGACAATATCTAGCACTATGAAACCAAATCAAAACAAGAGACATGCAGATTTCAAATGGACTATGCAAAACTAATGGACTCAACACGTGGGTCTCTTTGTTAAGATTCCTGAAGTTTTATTCTAACCTTTTGCGTCAGTTCTTTCATGCACTTATGGGCTGGAGTGCGACGATCATCGAGGAAGAACGGCTCCACCCAGTTGTCGTAGTTTGTCTCCAGCAAGTACCACGTGCTATTTCTAGTTCCCATGTCCCAAATATCAACCGCCTTTTGTCGCGACCGCGTGATAATACAAGCCTGTGCGCAAACATTTATAAAAATTAGTCAATATTGATGATAGAAAAAAAATTATACATATGTTTAAGACCATACCGCATGCAACTGTAAGAAGACTAGCAAATTAAAGGAAGAAAGTGTTCAATTATATTAATAATAATTAGAAATTTCATTAGATAAGCTTACCATAGTAAGCTACAGTGACTCAGAAAACAGCGAATTCATGAAGAGTTGTTAGTGTTCACTTGGTCTCTATGTAAAACAGCAAACTAGCTTGACCAAGCCAGGGTAGCTATGATTGTTTGGAAAGACACTGTGGTAGTTTATAAAAGATACAGGAGATCACTTGAAGAAAAACTGAACTTAGTTGCAATATAGAATGTTGGGAGAGTACATCGATTATATTAACGGTTAGAGAGTTAGTCTCGGATGCATGTGGCCTTAGTTCAAAGCCCAGTCCAATCAACCAATGATGGATCTCCCCTTGGGCCCATGCAAGATTTTTCATGTGTCGGAAATTGTTGCCAATTGGCGCTATCAATAGGAAAGATACGACTAACTTTAGAAAGAATTAATAAAAGTTGCCAGAAACCTGTAAGACAGTCTTGAAGACTAGCTACCGGCCATGACACTGCTATAGAAATTGTACGAGTTTAATATTTTAATTGTTATTACCAATATAGACATAATATTGTGACGTCCTCTTCAAAAATTGTCAACAGAATAGAACTATAATTACAAAAATACTGCTTAAACAGGATCTTCATGATAAATATTAGTAATATTTATATAATTTCATATAATCGAATCCTCAGACACGCAACCCACCTCTTGGGACATATTTCCACCGAGGATGAAGTAGGCTGGAGCTAGCATGGATGTGTTAGCCAGCATGAGACGAGCCTGCTTGTAACTGGTCGCCTCTTCCAGGACTCGTCGTGTGAGGAACCCCATCCACGAGGAGCTGCGATCACCCAGGATCCATTTGAGTATTCCAATGTATCCACCATCCGCGTTAAACCTCTCGTTCAGTGTCAGCGAAAATATGCCCTAAACAGTCAAATATAGGTCAATTATAGGTCAGTTAGAGGTCACGTAGAGGTCAAGTAATCTAGAAAATAAGCCCTAGAACAGTCAATTATAGGTCAATTATAGGTCAATTATAGGTCAGTTAGAGGTCACGTAGAGGTCAGGTAATCTAGAAAATAAGCCCTAGAACAGTGAATTAGAGGTCAAGTAAATCTAGAAAATACATAGAATATGAGAATGAGAGCAGTAAATGACTACGGTGATGCTTTCTCTAAAACATTTAATGAAATCAAACATAACTACGGTACGTATAATTTTATATAGCCCTGTATATACCCCATGAATAAAGTCAAGAGAACGGAAAAAGAACTGAGGAAGGCAAGAAACACCACCTCTGAAGCCATGTCTTTCCAAGCAATTCGAACCATTAAAGGGTGGATAGGGCAAAGCATTTTGCATTAAAATATATTGTTGAAAGCAGTTTAAGAATCATATTACAGCAAATATAGTCAGCAATAATGTGTAAATAACGAGACCGGCTTGATGGCTGTCAGAATTCCAATGTAACCAGCATAGTTCACAGATTTGAACAGAGTCTTTCCATTTCTTCGCCAGTCCAGACTGACAATAGCAGGGCGTAGAACATCTGTAATCTCCCACGTGTGATTGTCCATGTCCCATCTAAATATAAATGTCAATCAAACTTAATACTAGTGTCAATCATTCTAAAAGAGCATTCAAAAAGCATTCGTCTAAGTCACTAATTGATAATAATATAATAATAACAGAGATTTGTGGACTGCTATTGGCCAGTGTCAGGGAAGTTATTTATTAGCATAGCTTTATGCGACAGTTTGCTAACCCTAAAGGAAGCAATAGACTTTCAAGCCACGAAGCTCTGATAGGACAACCAGACCAGACTTTAAAACTTAAATACCATTGTGCCATATACCGATAATAAGAGAGAGAGAGAGAGAGAGAGAGAGAGAGAGAGAGAGAGAGATTAATATAGTCTGAACAAACCCCATAAACAATCCGAAGTCCAAGTTGCGCCCATGATATAAATTTCCTAAGAAAACATTATAGCAAGACGAATTCAAATGGCTATACTATGCACACATTAACAGAACATCCAATAAAAAAATAGTTAACTAAGTTCAGTAGTCAATATTTTGTGTAACTTTTAACACGAAAGTACATGCAGCTACGAACACTATTGGTCCTACTCAACTTTCTGTAAACATTAACATTTCATTGTCTTTTAGAAGCTGTACTATAATTGAGCAAAACAAAACTGAATATAAAATGCGAGTTATAAAAACCAACATCCTTAAGCCGATTTATACATTTTGCTGAATGCCAACTTATTAAATAAATTTATCACAGACAATAAAAAATAACATCATTAATTAGGCAAAACAGAAAGTAGTCCAAGCTTATTAATACAATCAAATCTATTTATTTAATTGTATATACCTAGAATTAGAATATCTGCAACTCCAAGAGTCAACTAACTGCCCTCCAGTTGATGGGCGATAATTAAGCAGGCAATAATTATCTTAGTACTTTACGAATCAACAATTTGAATGCTTAACTATAAAAATATCCTTGCTAATTATTTCATCCAAAGTATTATAACTACGATTTTGAGAGCAATGCTATGAAGAGTTTAAAAGTACAATATAAATATTTAGTGAGGACAGTTTGTAATACAATCAAATTCGATTTATCAAAGAGTAAAGTCATATAAATTTCGTTTATTGTATTAACCCTGCCAATCCTTTAATCAAACTAATTCTGCAAATATATTAAAGTAAAATCGCAGTAGAAACCTGAGAGATCTTCAGCAATGACAGAAGTACAGACCGTGAATATCTCATAGAATATATTGTACATCACAATCTCCCCTAAAAGCACAAACAGATGAGCGAAACTTGCATAATTAAAATCAGCAATAAACATCCATAGGGTTTCGACCGGGACTGATGGTCGACAGAGATTACTTTAGAGTCGACTTCAACATCTCTCTTAGTGCACTGCCTACTGGCAGGTCCATTGTATATAACGCCTCCACGCTTCTCTGTTCACATATGAGTGAATCTTTAAATCATCTATCATTCCTAATCTCGGTCTGCCTCTATTTCCTTCCATTCTGCCTTCTATGACCTCTTTTAGTAGACTTTCCCCGCTTAGAATGTGTTCTATCCAACTCTTCTTCCTATTTCTGAATATCAATTGTCTATCTGTACCAACTCTCTAGAACTCTCTACGAACCAACTTCACCATTAATTTCATTAAATATTTTAGTCATAGACAAACTATTAGAATCAAGCATTTAGTAACAGCATTCTGAAAACTCTAATGGTACAGTAAATTTGGTAGTTTCACGTATAGATAACAGCACAAAAAGCTAACTAATTGATTGAACAATATTTTTTTAAGTTAAATTATCCTAATGTTTTGATTTTGATAAACAATGGCTTCTTCATCCTCAGAAAAACATATGGCCTTCACACAAGACTTCAGAAGATCAGTATCACTGCTTTTAGGTTTTTAAACTGCAGCTCACTATCCACAACTAAGTTACTAATTTCTTCCAAGTGGGACGTAAACTCTTAATCAATTAATCTTTGTTGATTATTTAGCTACCTTAGTTATAGCAGTTTTTCATTAGCTACATTGAGAGAGCAGAAACATTCAGTGAATTCAATTGGATAACAGAGTTTTTATGTAAGAACGATGAGCAGCTGATTGGATATGACTCAGGATTTAGTAAATGAGAACAGTAAGTAAGTTTAGTAAAATACTTCACAGTATAGCTAGATAGCTTAGATACAGGTATGACTTAGTATGATAAAAATGGCATCAATGAATTGAGATCATCTCAATGATCAATGAATTGTGATTATCTCAGTGATAAATGAATTGAGATCATCTCAATGATCAATGAATAGTGATAATCTCAGTGGCCAATGAATTGAGACCATCTCAGTGATCAATGAATAGTGATAATCTCAGTGATCCATGAATAGAGATCATCTCAGTGATCAATGAATAGTGATAATCTAAGTGAACAATGAATTATAATCATCTCAGAGATCAATGAATAAAGATCATCTCAGCGATCAATTAGTTGACATTATCCCAATGATCAATGAATTGAGATCATCTCAGAGATCAATGAATGGAGACCATCTCAATGATCAATGAATAGTGATAATCTCAGTGATCAATGAATTATAATCATCTCAGAGATCAATGAATAAAGATCATCTCAGTGATCAATGAATTGTGATCGTCTCAGTGATCAATTAATTGGCATTATCCCAATGATCAATGAATTGAGATAATCTCAGTGCTCAATGAATAGTGATAATCTCAGTGATCAATGAATTATAATCATCTCAGAGATCAATGAATTGAGACCATCTCAGTGATCAATGAATAGTGATAATCTCAGTGATCAATGAATAGTGATAATCTCAGTGATCAATGAATTATAATCATCTCAGAGATCAATGAATAAAGATCATCTAAGTGATCAATGAATTGTGATCATCTCAATGATCAATGAATTGTGATCATCTCAATGATCAATGAATTGTGATCATCTAAGTGATCAATGAATTGTGATCATCTAAGTGATCAATGAATTGTGATCATCTCAATGATCAATGAATTGAGATAATTTCCTTGACCAGTGTGTAGGGATCACACAAATCAAAACCTATATTAAACTTTAAAAGCAATCAGGGAATTTCTTACCTAATGGAAGATTGACAGCCTTAGCAAATCCTTTTAATTCATCACCGAAAGGCTTTGGTAATGTATCTGCCAGGTAGCCCTAAATAGTCCAATAGATAAAATGCTAAATAAATAGAAGTCAATACATTAAATGCTCAATTATTAAGCTTCATTGAGACTAACCAAAGGATTCTCTTAAAACAAATATATAAAATAAGGTAAAGATAAAGCAAAAAGGCCAAACCATTCAGAGACAAGAAGAGACTAGGATCACAGAATTGGGGCTACAAGGAGGCTTGATACTAGTTTCAATATGGACAAGGGGTTGAAAAGTGGAGGAATGAGCACTGAATTAAGGGGGGCTTAGTGCCTATAGTCCCCCCTAATACTGTCCTTGACCCAGAGGTTAATGCCGAGATTAATGCCAATCTCCTCTTTAGAAAGGACATCAATGGCAGCTGAACCAAGGAGTTGAATCTCACATCTACTGATCCACAGTCAGATATCTAACTAATGTGATCACTGGCACAGCTTGCTATAGACTGGAACAGCTTGTTATAGACTGGAACAGCTTGTTATAGACTGGCACACCTTGTTATAGACTGGCACAGCTTGTTAAAGACTGGCACACCTTGTTATAGACTGGCACAGCTTTTTATAGACTGGCACAGCTTGTTATAGACTGCAAAAGGATTTTGCGAACATTGATGATAACCACATGTGTACAATTTTCATTATATACAGCTGTTCAGGTTTGCAGACATTGAAGTACAGAAAATTTGCAAATCATTGAACATTGCATTTTAATGCCCTGCGTATCACAAAACTATAAACATAAATAAATAATACATGATGATGTTAGCATTTTATTGTCACAGCAACTCACGAGAATTGCTCAGTTTATGTTCTGACGCAAGCACTGGCACACTAAAATTAACAAGTACAATAAGTATAATCAAATCAGGTAAAACAAAGCATATCCTGATTACACTGTGCTCTTTTTAGGCTAAAATGAATTAATCATTCAGTAACCAGTAGGCCTATTACAAAAAATGTACATAAATACATGAAATATAATATTTATAAAGCTCTGCTTAACATCTGCAGCAAAATTATATATTCCAAAGAAGCATTTCTGTCCACCAAGTAAGCAGCACCAGCTTCGAAAAAAACATTACCATCATCCTGGCAAGTGCTTATATGTATATCATTAGAGGAAGCACTTATATCATCTAAGGAAGTACCTCCTCCATTTTCTAAGGAAGCATTTTCAAAGTTAAACAAAGCAATTTCAACAGTCAATAAAGCAGTTTTATCGCCAAAGCATATTTATAACATGCTTGGGTGTTATGAATTATAACAGATGAGCTCAAAACTTAAAAGGCACGTATAGCTCTGACTGAGGGCTATTTAATTGAGGCTATTAAATCTAAGATAATTTCATTATCATTTCTGCAGAACAATTAAACTTACCAAATCTTTATCCACAAAGTCGATTAAAACTGGAGACTGATTTGAGATGGTTACAATAAATTCTCGAAATTTTCTCATAAGATTTACAATCTGAAAACAATGTAGACTTATTTAAATTGCACAGAAACACTATAGAAATAAAAATTGAATACTCTAATTCCGATATGATGTCATAAACATCTCTATATTTTTTTTATTATGACAAGTCACATCAAAATTAAAGAAGAGCTTTCAAATAATTGTTATAAACTACCTGTTTATATTAGTAATACACTTAATTTATAATATATCCATATTTTCTAAAAGGGAATTAAGTTAAAGAATTAAGAAAGTATCTATGCGATGATTTAAAAGCAGAATATAGGAATGCAATATAAAGTTGCACAAATTGTAACAAGAAGTTTAGCGATAAACGTTCTTAGTAAATCTGTATGCTAACTTTGAGAAACTAAAAAATACACAAACTGTGTTTTTTGACTACTTTAAGACTTTCAAGCTCTTTATTTAGAACAAAAAGTTTATAAATAATTAACAATAACCTACCTCTGAATACTTATGCTTTGCCACCAAGTCCCATCGATGCAGAGGATCTAAATCCAGATTTACAACAAAGTCATCTATCTTTGGCCTACAACAGCAAAATCACACATTGAGCTGAATGAACTCAATGAGCTCAATATGGGTTGATCAAATTAACATGAAGCAAAAACAAGAAAGATTTTTTGAAATGGTTCTGATCATATAGTTATTAGCATTTAAACAAAGCTATTACCAGTCAGATTAGCCTTAATAGTGATTTAGCTAGTTAGTTATTCACAGGATTAGCCTTAAGTAAAGTAAGTAAAAAAGTAAACACGCATTATAGTGAAATGATCAACTGTGTTGATATCTATCACTTTTAATACCATATGTATAAACCGTTAGGCAATTTAGTCCATTTTCCGCGTAACCAGTCCAGCGAAAGTCCGAGATTTTACTCTCAGATCAGCGCGGCTGGGATAGTGGTTTAGCTATTAATAATAATATTAATAGTGGTTTAGCTATTTAATTAAGCATAGGATTAGCTTTAATAGTGGTTTAGCTGTTTCTTTCATAGTGGTTTAGCTATTTAGTTAATTACAGGATTAGCTTTAATAGTGCTTTAGCTATTTAGTTAATCACAGGATTTGCCTTTATAGTGGTTTAGCTATTTAGTTATTCACAGGAGTAGATTTAATAGTAGTTAGTAGCTGTTTAGCTACTCTATTAAATTTTGCTTCATATTCTCAATATGATACTGTATCTTAGCGATAGCTCTTATTATGCTATAAATGTATTACATTACGTTGACCCTCGATCAGTACTTTGTCACCATCACTCTCATTCAAATATTTGTGTATATTGTGTCGAAAATAGTGACACATACAAAAAATTTCATATGTATACCTTTCACACAAATTCCCAACAAGTACAAACTTCCATTGATGAGGAGAAACAAATGCTTCACCAAGTGCCACTATAAATTGAACTCCAAGACGAATGATTAATTACAAAAAGGTAGTGGTATCGTTATGCTTGAATACTATATACTATCATCTATATGGAAAGTAATGTTTCAACAGGTAACTTTTGTAATATTTCATGCTTTTAATTTTGAGTAGTAATCATCATACCACATTTTGTATCTGGGAAACCTAAGACTAGACCAACATTTAACTGCACGAGTCCTAACAGGTGGCAAAGCATAAACTGAGGAAAGCAATGGTAAACCACCTCAGAAGCCATATTTTTTCGAAGCTATGCCCTATAACTCTTTGCGAAAAGTTTAACTTGTTGATCGATGCTCTTTATAGAGCACGAAAGCAAACTTGAGAGTATGAATAAGAACCATGGACCTGCCACTTGACAGAACACTACAGAGTGAATCATCATACCTTCCATTTGGTGGATAAGCATTATGGATGCACTTTTCATCGAACTGAAAATAAATAATCAAGTCAGAAATTTATTGTTCTTGATTGGCAAAAAAGTACCAAAGTCCACTAAGAACTTAAAAATAAAGAGAATCAGAACTTAAATATAAATATGGAAATATGTAAAAAAATTCTAAGTAAGAAAATACACTAAAATAATTCAACTACAATAGTTAAATTTTTTTATTTACTTCTAATAATAAACAACCACTGAGCTACACTAATTTATGCCAATACTAGCCTGCATGAGATACCTTTCTGAATAACAGATCTACGCTAGATTGACACAAATATGTTCAAACCCTAAAAAGTTACTAGAAATAGTAAACGTATTCTATTTCATTTAATCAAATTTTTTAGAACTAATTTTGGATGGTTTACAATAGCTAATTAATCAGTCAGTAATAAGTTATTAGAAGGTAATATGACACTTAGGTTAGTCTATCTCTGAATTTAAACTAGGCCACTTTCATAACTTAAACCATACACCTTCTCACAACTGAAGCTCATGAACAAAAGGCATTAGTATTTATGCTAGTGTATGCCATACTAGGTGCATTTTTAATAAGTCGGGCCCTATTAGTATCAAGTGAGTATTTATTTTAAGTCTTCAAGCAATTTTGCATTTTTTACAATTTTTAATTTTTTTTATGCATTTTGAATAAACCATTATCAAAATAGCCTATTCTTCAATAAGGAAGATACTTACCGGAGAAAGCTGAGTCTGTCCATTAATTAGATTTTGATCTTTTGCACTCAAAATGAAGCCTAGAAACGTCAAAATGACCATGACACAACAGTTTTCCATGCTAGCAACCAGGTGTTAAATGTAAATAAGTTATTACTTAGGAGTTTCAATTTTTTGTTTCAGTTTGCATTAGTAAAAAGTTTCTTCGTAACTTAACTTTACAAATCTATCGGTGCGGCTGAACTGTAAGGTTTTGAAAGATATTTCAACCAAATAAAAATGTTGCTAAATACTAAATCACATGTCACACCCATTTAAATTACCCAGGTAAGTTTACATAGAGACGTTTAAACCAGTTTGTAAAATCAGTTTGCGAAGTATAACTAATTTTTTTTACAGAACTTAGGAATTGAAAACCAGATTTAAATTCATTAATTGCTAACGATATTTAATGTGTTACTATATTCTAAATATATTTATTTTAGCTTAATATCATTTGGCTTAATTTTAGGAGTAATTTTCAAGGTCAATGGTTCTTCTAGAGATAGAACTAATAAAATCGTATTTCCCATTCCATAGATCTAGAGTAGGCCTAACGCTAAAGCTGGTAGAGCTAATCAATGGTAACGTCAATTTTCTCTCTCTAAAGCGATGTCAGTGACGGGAGAGCCCAGGATTTGAATCCCGCACACATTGATCCGCAGTTGAATATATATATATATATATATATATATATATATATATATATATATATATATATATATATATATATATATATATATTCGTGTATTACATGAAATCTGACATACCGCAGAAAACGTATACACACACAAATGGCAATATAGAGAGTAATCAACATAAGCAGACATTGTTTTAAAAAAACTTCATAAGAGTCTTTATATAGCATTCTAATTATAAAGTTCTTATCCATCAAAGGTGTGCGCTTAGATGGTAAAGAGAAAGGGTGAGCCCTCTCCCTGAGCTTAAAGTTAAAATTATCTTTAAGCGGCGGAAGAAGCCGGTGCAGGACATGCTGTTTGTTACTGATGATAGCGTTTATGCAGTCTTATGCAACCTTATGCAGTCTTTAGTTTGAAAAAATATGCTCTTGTGGTAGTTTCCCGTTGCCTTACTCTGTTTTGCTTGGTGTCTCTTACGAAATGTGCAGTTAACGGTTACTCTATTATTCAGTGTCCAGAACACAACACGGGAAATAAACTTCTTTAAGCAAAGTTAAATGAATCTGGTATAATTATATGTACATCAGTAACCATGCAGTTGTTTCTTAATTATATTGTTTTGACGATTAGTTTTAAAAAGACAGTGAAATAACAGGTTTTGAGTCTTTTGACGGAAATGCCAGTTCACCTAATCTTCTCTATTGTTGTCCAGTATATTAGATGTGCAACAATACATGACACGTACACCTTGATTTTATTGAAATTTCTATTGTCAAGGGTGTAAAGCATATCGTTATTATAAACAAGAGACATGTAACAGTTGTACACTCAGAGGACTCGCTCGGTCACAGTTGACTTGCAGTGTACACTGCGCAGGCTGACCTACCTCAGGCCTGATTAATTAGGCCTACAGCCCGGCTGAGCCAGCCTCGTGTTGGACTCTGCCCAGGGTGGTACGTGACGGCAGGAGGGGGTGGGGCGTACTGGGCAGTGTGGGTGGGGAGGTTTAGCATGGCGCAGGATGAGCAGACTGGAAGAAGATTTAGCTGCGGTCATTTGCTTGCGAGACGTCCAGCTGTGCACATCATCCACGTATTGACAAAACCGCGTGGTAAGTTTAACTATCGTTTAGCATTTATTTATACTTAAATTCATAAGTTTAATTAATGCTATTTTAGCATTAAGTTATTTGTCATGAAATAATTGACACAGTTTTTCACGGGTCTACGTTTAAATTTTATTATAATGTGTAAGTCAATTTTTTTGTTTCAATTAAACGATACAATTCCATTTTAAAGCTCTTTTTTTAAATGTAATTTAGTTATCATGATCATAGTCAATAATTTTAGCCTATTGTGTATAGAGTAGTTATCTCTCGTTGGGCACTGCCTACTGGCAGGTCCATGGTATATTACACCTCCACTCTTCTCTGTCTTCCGCTTTCCTCTTCGTGTCAACATACGAGTGGATCTTTAAATCACCTAGTATTTCTAATCACGGCGTGCCTCTGCCTCTGCCTCTATTTCCTTCAATTCTGCCTTCTATGACCTCTTTTAGTAGACTTTTTCTCTTAGAATGTGTCCTATCCAAATCTTCTTCCTATTTCTTAATACATTAATCAACCCTCTGCCTGTACCAACTCTCTCCAGAACTTTCTCATTTGTAACTTTTGAGTCGAGCTAATCCTTTCTATTCTTCGCCATACCATATTTCTAATGCCTCTAGTGTCCTGATATCTTCCTTCCTTACCTCAGTCCATATTTCAAAGGTATGGAAGAGTAGTTATGTCCACTTGACGTTGCTTTTGTAATGAAATCTGTTTCTGATATAGCTTTTGTATTTTAGATAGCAGATTCTCTATAGCAAAACTTACTACCGATTTAACTTGACTTAATTATATTGGGATATAATTTTTGTTGACTGGAGAG
The DNA here is from genome assembly GCA_905160935.1 of Enchytraeus crypticus. Taxonomy (NCBI): domain Eukaryota; kingdom Metazoa; phylum Annelida; class Clitellata; order Enchytraeida; family Enchytraeidae; genus Enchytraeus; species Enchytraeus crypticus. The sequence continues at coordinate 1,198,431 of CAJHZI010000641.1, forward strand.
CAGAGACTGGAGTGCAAAGACTGGAGTGCAGAGACTGCAGTCTATGAACAGCTGCGATCTGAAAACTCTGCAAATACAATATTCAGGTCAGCTAATCAGTCAGTCACTTTGTTATATCAGCCATTTAGTCACTTTGAATCAGTCAGCCACAGTCAGTCAGTCATTATCTTTCAGTCAGCCACAGTCAGTCAATCATAGTCTTTCAGTCAGCCACATGTCAGTCAGTCATTATCTTTCAGTCAGCAACAGTCAGTCGAGTCAAGTCAGTTAGTCATTCAATCAGTAGAGTCAAGCAGTCATTCATTCATTGCCGTTAGGTCATTGGCAATCAATTAGTATTCAGTAGTTAGAAATGTAGTGATGTAGTTATTAAAAGAGGTCATAGAAGGTAGAATGGAAGGAAAAATAGGCAGGGTCAGGCCGAGATTAGGTATGTTAGATGATTTAAAGACCCACTCATATGTGGAAATGAAGAGGAAGGCGGAAGACAGCGAAGAGTGGAGGCGTTATGTACCATGGACCTGCCAGTAGGCAGTGCACTAATAGAGAGAGAGTTAGAAATGCGGGCAGTTCTTAGTAAATCGATCAGTAGATATGTAATTAGTTATCCGGTTACATAGTCAGTTCAATCCAATGCAGAGCTGTCCATACATGCTCATTGTCCAATCTAAAGTTACGTAATTGATCGTGGTAGTAATAATATAATTATTAACAATAGAAATAATAAGTGTAGATCGTAATAATATTAATGGTTACTAACAATCCTTTCCATGTGTAATCATATCTTTGCTATTGATACGCAAACTGTCGGTTAGCTCCGATGCACGATTAATGATCCATGGGTCCAATGGATGCCCATCATTTTCTGACTGGCCTGGGCCTTTAACCCAGGCTATTTGCACCCGAGACGAACACTTCAACCGTTATGCCATATCCCTTATCTAATATTATGCGTATGCATTTACGTAAAACTACTCATTTAGCTGCTTTAGGTGGTCAACTTAGTGTGTCTAGTGTGCCCCTCTCTAGCAAAAATGTTTGTATCATTGTTAAAATTTAAATGTCTCTGGTTTAATTACTAATTTAGTCAGTTGTATACAGGGACATTATTCTATTTATTGCATTTGTCTACGTCCTCTTTATTACAAATTTCGGGAAAACTAATTTAAAGTGTAACATTGTTTTATTTAAATACACAAAAGATTATTACTTTTTAGATCATTACTTTTATATCACTATTAGCATTACTTTTATATCACTATTAGCATTACTTTTATATCACTATTAGCATTACTTTTATATCACTATTAGCATTACTTTTATATCACTATTAGCATTACTTTTCACTTTTGACATCATTCTTTTATGAGAAAACAGACGTTAAACCTCTATTATTATTATTATTATTGTTATTATTATTAGGAAGTCCTGGAGAGAGTTGGCACAGATTGGCAGTTGATAAATATATTAAGAAATAGGAAAAAGAGATGCATAGGACATATTCTAAGGGAGGAAGGTCTATTAAAAGAGGTCATAGATGGTAGAATGAAAGGAATAAGAGGCAGGGACAGGCCGAGATTAGGTATGTTAGATGATTTAAAGACCCACTTATATGTGGAAATGAAGAGGAATGCGGAAGACAGAGAAGAGTGGAGGCGTTATGTACCATGGACCTGCCAGTAGGCAGTGCACTAAGAGAGAGATTATTATTATATCCATGTTCTAATTAACTATATCTAGACTGCAACAGAGCAAGTAATCCAAGAGTTGCCAAGAGTAATCAAGAGCATACCACATCAGATATATCACATCAGATATATCACATCAGATATATCACATCAGATATACCACATCAGATATATCACATCAGATATACCACATCAGATATATCACATCAGATATATCACATCAGATATACCACATCAGATATATCACATCAAATATATCACATCAGATATACCACATCAGATCAGATATATCACATCAGAAATACCACATCAGATATATCACATCAGATATATCACATCAGATATATCACATCAGATATACCACATCAGATATACCACAGCAGTTATACCACATCAGATATACCATAGCAGATATACCACATCAGATATACTACAGCAGATATACCCACATCAGATATACCCACATCAGATATATCATAGTAGATATACCGCAGCAGATATACCCACATCAGATATACCCACATCAGATATACCACAGAAGATGTACCACAGCGGTTATCCACATCATATATACCACAACAGTTATACCACATCAGAAAACATCACGCTGCACATTTCAACTCGCATATATTACATCACAGGATATCACATCACACATGCAACTTCACATGTATCTTATCACATCACACATATCAACTCACAGGTATCATATCACACATATCACATCACACATACCACATCACACATAGCATGTCACACATGTCACATCACATGTATCACATCATACATAGCACGTCACACACGTCACATCACACATATCACATCACACATAGCACATCACATGTATCACAACAGTCGCACGCAACTCTCGACACATAACACATCACACACGCCTTATCACATACAACATCACTACATCAGTCATCACGCATACTACACAACACACATTACATCATCATCATCATCATCTTCCCTTAAATCCCAGTTCAACCAGGGTCGGGATACGAATAGACAATATCCATTCGTTTATATATAGGAGAGATAAGAAAAATCCTCCTGAAATGCAAAACCCCACGATCAAGGCTAACTAACTACGTTGTTATTACGTTGTTTAACTACGTTAAACAACGTAAGTTAGTTGATCATATGATCTCCTCCGCCAAGAGTTCTTACTTTAAGAACTTGATCTTGCAGAATAAAAACTGCACCAAAAAACTTTGGGGAACCCTTGAGTCACTGCTTGGTCGCACTATTCCTAAGTCTCTTCCAAATTCCAATTCTCCGTCAACTCTCGCCAGCAATTTTCTTAATTTCTTTGATGACAAAACTACCCGACTCTGTTCTTCTATTCTTCCCTGTCCTGAGACTATTTCATATCCGTCTATGCCAAATCCTCCTCTGCTGTTAAATTTTAAACCTGCTTCTCTTGAAGAAATCCGTCATCTAATACTTTGCTCTACCGACTCATCTTGCTCGCTAGATGCCATTCCAACCAAACTACTTAAATCTTGCATTGATGCCCTCCTACCTCAAATTACCCATCTGGTTAATCTTTCACTTTCTGAAGGAATTTTTCCATCTACTTTTTAAAATGCTGTTGTTTCTCCTCTGTTTAAAAAGCAATCACTTCCTAAAGATGATCTTTCTAGCTATCGTCCCATTTCCAACTTAAATTTCACTTCCCAAATCTTGGAAAAAGTAATCTACACTTGCTTATGCAGCCATCTCGAATCTTTTCCTTCTCTATCTTGTTTCCAATCTGCATATCGAAAGCTTTACTCCACTGAAACTGCCTTACTCAGCATTCATAATGACCTTTGCGTAGCTTTAAACTCTCAAAAGGTATCAGCCCTTGTACTACTTTATCTTTCGGCTGCCTTCGACAACATCGATCATAACATTCTTACCAATAGCCTTAAAACGTTCTTTGGTATCTCTGATTCCGCTTTCTCTCTGATCTCCTCCTATATTTCTGGTCGCACTCAATCTGTTATTATAGACAATGAACGCTCCCCTGAACTACGTCTTCTTCGTGGTGTTCCCCAAGGATCTGTACTTGGACCTTTACTTTTTCCCTCTACACTACCCAACTCAGTTATGCTTTAGACAATGCTTCAATAATATTTCATTTCTATGCTGATGATACTCAGCTGTACATCTCATTTTCTAGCTCAGATTCTGATTTGATATTGCAACACCTTTCTTCTATTCTTGACAAAATGTATTCATGGTTTTGCAGTAATAGTCTCTCTGTCAACCCCTCTAAAACCGAATATCTTTTAATCGGCACTCTCCAGCAAAGAACCAAAATTGTCAATTCCTCCATCTATTTTCAAAATCTTGCTCTCACTCCTACTCCCAAAGCTTAAAACCTTGGTGTCATGTTTGATGAAAATCTTGATTTTAAATCTCATATCTCATCTGTCTGTCGTTCATCTTTCTTCCAGATTCGTCAAATCAGACAGATACGGTCATCTCTTGATAAAAATTCATCCATAATTCTTGCCAACTCAATAGTTCATTCTAAACTTGACTACTGCAACTCATTGCTATATTTGGTTTACCTTCTTCTTCTCTCATGCGTTTGCAACGCGTTCAAAATACTCTAGTACGTGTTGTCTGACGATCCTCGAGGCTTCAGGCCACCTCTAGTTCCCTGCTTAATAACCTTCATTGGGTTCTTGTAGTTCAAAGAATAAAGTATAAAATTGCTTGCTCTTTTAACTTTCAAAACACTCCTTTTTGGTAAACCTTCTTACCTTTCTGATCTCCTAATCCAATATCAACCTGCTCGTTAGCTTCGTTCTTCTGATATCAAACTGCTCAAAATTCCTAATATTCTCACTTCGTTAGGTAGACGTTCATTTTCTTTCTCCGCTCCTACTGTTTGGAACTATCTGCCTCCTGATCTTCGCTCATGTTCTACTACTTCCACCTTCCGTTGTAAGTTGAAAGCACATCTCTTCCCACCATAGATTTTATTTCATCTCACCTGACTGTTTTTTTGATCACCGGACCGGCACTGTTTAGGATCTTTTATTTCTCTTCAGCACGTATTTTTTCAGATCGTTTGGGGTGAATCTATTTGTAGTGACATGTGATGGGGGGACGTCCCTGACATCTTCCTTGTAGGAGGAAACGGACGTTAAACCTTTATTATTATTAAGTATCGGTTGGTCAAATTCTTCAAACGACCCTGACACAACACGGGGACATAACTAACACACATTACATAACTAATTATAAATAATCAAAAATAAATGGCACGCATTATAGTGAAATAATGAACCCTGTTAATATGTAAAACTGTTAATACCGCTTGTTTAAACCGTAAGGCAATTAATTCAATTTTCCGCATTACCAGTCCAGAGGAAGGTCCGAACCTCACCGTCGGTCAATTAAAAGTTCATGATGTTGCAATGTTCAAATCAGTTCTGTGAGGCGTGAGATTCTTTGAGACTTCAACGGAGATCTTATACGAGCGATATCAAGGATTTTCCAAAGAGTTTGACGCGGCGAGTCTACACTGTTGTAATGTATTTACAAGCTGCGAGAACTTGTTTAACTTTGAGACCTGGAGTCTTAATAGAAATCTCTAAAAACGAGTCAGACATTTGATCACGTGTTGTAAACGTATCCTGGATTTCGGGCATGTAGCAATACTGAAGCAACGCGATTAAATTTGCAGAATAAATGTAAAATTTAATTTAATTTGATGAAAATAATGTTGTTTTGAGATGTTTGTCATAGACACTGTGCTGTGTTGTTTGAATTAGAACGAGTAGAGCTTAAATGTAGAATCTTATATACGAGATAATTGTTGTTCTAGAGTGTTGTGCTCTGAATCTAGGGTAGATGTTATACACTGTTAAAATGGATTGTGTTTAGATACTGACAATTTGCTTAATTGTGTAAGTTGTCCATGACAATTGCAGGACGTCATTGCTGTCGTGGTTATTTCCCATGATGACTGTAAAACTTAAATTAATCAGTGAATTAAGTCTTTGTAATGTTCTTTATTTATTTATGTATATGGCGTATCTGGTGCACGATATGTTGACGTGTAGTAGCTTACTGATGATCTTCTTGAACTGAGGATAGGCGTTACTGCATATGGTTGATTTACATTTGGTATGAACTGTTTATGGCAGTAGTCCATATACCAAATGTGGGGTCGGTTCATTTGATGCAGGGAAGGAGATGAGTTAGAATTCGGTGGTCTTGATGTAGTGCGTGATGCGTATCCGTTTATATGCTACTCTATTATTTGATCCAACGAACTGACTTGACCTTTGGAATCCTTTATGTATGTTACTCTATTATTTCCTTCATGCATGTTACTCTATTATTTGATCCAACGGACTGATCGGTCTTTCGGATTTATTACTTCCTTTTTGCATGTTACTCTATTATTTCCTTTTTGCATGCTACTCTATTATTTCCTTTATGCATGCTACTCTATTATTTGATCCAACGGACTGATCGGTCTTTCGGATCATTTATGCATGTTACTTTAGGACTGACTTGGTTTTTCAGATTTTTTTTGTTTTGATTTTTGCTCCAGAGAACGAACGCTTCTTATTCTTTTATTTCCATTGTTACTCCGGTATTGGTGAACAGGATTATTTTCTCAAGGAAATACGCCCCTGCCCAGTAAATGTTAGTCGAGCTGATTAAGGTATAGAGGAACCCGCCTCGACAAAAGCAGAATCCTCCCAAGATTATTGGTATATCATGTTAGATGATTTAACGATCCACTAGTGTTTGGGCATGAAGAGGAAAACAGAAAACAAGAAGAATGGAGTCGTAATATACCTTGGACCTGCCAATGGGCAGTACATTAAAAGAAAGTGGATTCTATCATTTGATCTAACTTACTGACTTTGTCTTTCTGGTGTTTCGTTTCTATTTGTGGACCTGTTTAGCAGTCCCGGAATGGCATTACCATCGCTCTAGTACCACAGAGGCCATGGCGTACTACGGTGTGCATTAGGTCGCGATTCGAGTTGATTGAAAAGTGTGTGCTCAGCTGTATATAGTTGAAGTGAGTCTATTTGACGTTGAGTCGATCTATCGGTAACTGTAGTGTATGATATGTTCCTTGTGGTTGTATGTATGAGTGAACTTTATTGTGTTTGTAGTTTAGCTTAATTCACTGAAGTTCTTTTTCCTTTCTGTCCTTTTTCAGAAAGTTTATTCACTTTCTACAACGAATCTGTGATGAATGTAGTTGTCAAAATTGATCTGATATTAATTACGGATAGAAAAATTATTAAATTAGAACCACCATTGTACATATTACTGTATTGCATTGTATTTCATTTTATAACATTATATTTTATTTCACTGTATTACATTGTATCTCAGCCGCCCTGATCTGAGAGTAAAATCTGACATCCACAGGCTATACGAAAATTGGTCTAACTTGCCTCACAGTTTAACATGTGGTAGTAATAGTGATATATATCGACACAGTTGATCATTTCACTATATTGTGTTTTTGCAGTTTCTTTAAAGTCATTGTATAGTTTGGTTCGTCATAATTCTTTTGAAAATATTCCTTAATCTTTAACAGGAATCATATAATTCTCTCCAATATCTTCTTGTGTTTCAAAATACCTGCATCAGTTTCAATGAGCACTCTCACACAATGTCCAATCAAGCCGTTAAAATCTACTACAGTTTGTAATTATTCAAAGTTGACTCTTAGTTATAGAAGACTAATTTTGAACTTGTACATGAATCAAAGAGCTGTAATCAAAATCCAACAAGAATACTCAGAAGAAGGTGAAATAGGACGTGGAGTAAGACAAGGTTGCAGCATTTCGCCGCTGCTATTTAACATTTACGCTGAGGCAATGATGGAGGAAGCCATGGAAGACTTGGAAGAAGGAATAAAAGTAGAAGGGAATTTGTTACAAGATGTACGATTTGCAGATGACCAAGGAATGGTAGCGGGCAGCGAGATTGGATTGCAGAAGATAATGGATAGGCTGAATGATACGGCCCTAAGATATGGCATGAAGATTAATATAAAAAAGACCAAGGTTATGAGAGTGTCCAATGATAAAGGTGAAGTTAATATCACAATAAACGGTACGAATTTGGAACAGGTAAGGAGTTTCAAATATTTGGGTCATACTATAGCCGATGATGGGAAATGTGAGACAGAAATATGCAGTAGGTTTGCACAAGCAAAAGGGGCCTTTGGTAGTAGAAAAGAACTATTAACAAAAAGACTAAAGAAAGACACAAAGATAAAAATAGTGAAAACTTTGGTTTGGACCACGCTATTATATGGATGTGAAACATGATCCTTAAGAAAGGAAGATATTAGGAAACTGGAGGCATTGGAAATGTGGATTTGGAGAAGAATGGAGAGGATTAGCTGGACTCAAAAGGTTACAAATGAGGAAGTCCTGGAAAGAGTTGGCACAGATAGACAGTTGATAAATTTATTAAGAAATAGAAAGAAGAGATGGATAGGACACATTTTAATGGGGGAAGGTCTATTAAAAGAGGTCATAGAAGGTAGAATGGAAGGAAAAAGAGGCAGGGGCAGACCGAGATTAGATATGTTAGATGATTTAAAGACCCACTCATATGTGGAAATGAAGAGGAAGGCGGAAGACAGAGACGAGTAGAGGCGTTATGTACCATGGACGTGCCAGTAGGCAGTGCACTAAGAGAGATTACTAGTTATTATTATTTATTAGTTGTTATTATTAGTTGTTATTATTAGTTGCTATTATTTATTAGTTGTCACTATTAGTTGCTATTATTTATTAGTTGTTATTATTAGTTGTTATTATTAGTTGTTATTATTAGTTGTTAATATTAGTTGTTATTATTAGTTGTTATTATTATAAGAAATCTGGTTTATGTACTGTGAAGCCATTGTAGTGCTATTTTTTCATTCAGTTTTTAATATATTTAAAGTGATTTAAGAAATTGAAATTTTATTCGATAGTCATGGCTGGCTCTGTGAGAGCGGGAATATTTATCTTTTGCTGCACTATTACAAGTGGTGGTTTCAATTTATAGCACTTAACAAGTAATCTCGAGTTATATTTACTATTAAAAATCACTGCAAATTGCTCTGAACTGTACCATGTACAAGATGTGTATTATTTCAAATCGCTATTTGTGCATTGAGAGATATTTTAACAAATTGTATATTGTAAACTGATATATATCGTGTAATTTAGTCTTAAAGTAAGGTGGGAATAAAAGATGATTTGACGTTTCACTATAATGTAGCGCAACTAAATGTGTTGCATATTTTATTTCTTACCCATATGTTTGGAACTAATTTTATTTGCACTCATGTTTGCATTTAGATGTTTAAATTGATCTTTGTGCATCAAGACTTGTATTCACTTCAGCGTATGTTTATTAGAACTTATTTTGCGTTAGAATTGCAAGATTATGAAACGAGGATATTAAAATAAGTAATGAGGAAATGCAAATTAATATGTCATTAGAAGTTTAACCTTCATATATTGAGATATGATCTTTGCTTATTGGTGTATTCATGTAAAAACTGATGTTAAATTAAATATGATATGACATTCAGTAAAAACAGTAGATTATGTAAAGTAATAATAGAAATTATATGCATAAGATACATGCATGCAACGCAACCACTCGTGGGGGTTGGGTGGAGAAATGCTTATGAAGAGCTTGATTCTGATTGGCTGTTGAGCATGGCCTCAGTCAAGACTATATGACCAGAGAACAGGCTATAGAATTTTAGTTCACTCCTGAACTCTGGCATGTGTGGAATTACTAGCTGAACTTGTCTAAAGATAATTCTGAATGAATTATTGCGACAAACACATAAACTAGTAGATTCCATACAAGCTTCTGAACTTCTGATTGCATTCGTAGAAAGTACTGCTATTATGCACCTTCTATAGGTCGGTGATAGTTAGCACGAAAAATACGAAATCTATATTGAAACGATTGTGCCTCACGGGATTGCAGATTTTGTGTGGAATCGTCGTCTAACCTTCAATGAGTTGGTTAACCACGATCCATTTCAATATCTCAATCCATTGAATGTAAAAATCCTCGATTGTACCAGAAACGCCGATTACTAGAGATCTAGATAAGCGTTTTCTCGTCAATTCAGGTGAATAGCTGCGTTTACAACACTTTGTGTTGGCAGTGAAGATAGAAGACTGAAAATTGAAGAAAGAAATTGAAGAGAAGACAGAATCAGAAAAGAGCGAAATTCTACGAAGAATACTGATTTTCTAGTGCCTAATCTAGATAGGTGTTGCTTTCATAGATTTCAGCTAAACAACTACAATTCTGAATTCTGCGGAAAGCGCAATTTACTAGTTGCCTACTCTAGTTAAGCGTCTTTTTCACAGATTTAACTGAACGACTGTGAAACACCACCTCACGTGTTCACAGTCATACTAAAGAAGAAAAGAGGGAAAGTATCAAATCATATAAGCGAGGAGTGCCTTGAAGCCAATAACTCGTTCCCATTTTCTCTCTCTTATTTTGATTGCAAGTATAGACATTTAACTAACTAATTGTAAGTAGACTGACTTTACATTTATCGCTTATTTTTATCATTTTATTAATTGTTACATATTGTTAGTTTAATATTCTATGCTATCTTTATGTTTAATGTTTTAACTCGTTATATTGCTATCGTATTTCTTTGTTAATAATAATCGTTTGAGATAATAAATCACTGGTTTTTGTGTCAATATTCTAATTTAGTTAGAATCTATACAAATAATACACAAATACTATAATTTATCATACATTGAACGAATAAGCATGAGTTCTGTTCACAGCAGCTCCAGTCTTATTGATTTAGCCTCTAACTGGCTAGATGAGCAAGACATCCTTGCATCCTCAAGATTAATACCGCCTAAGCATGAAGAGTTGGAAAAATCGAACCCACGACTCCATTTCCAAACTCCTATAACGGAGAGAGGATTGGAGAACTCAATAATTGGCGCCCAATGTGGGGCAGCTCGAGCTGATCAAAAGATCAACGTGCAAGAGAGGCGGTATATCGCAGGAGGACACCATGGATCAATCTTGGGAATTCTAGGGAGCTCGGAATCTCGGAAAGCTAAGATTCAGGATTAGATGCATTATCAAGGAGGATCTAGGAGTCGCTTGGACAATCTAGGAAAATCAGGATTTCTGAGGACCAGGACTCTAGAGCTGGATCGATCAGGAGAATCGAGGAAATCTAGGAATATCTCAGGAGGACATCATGGATCGATCAAGGAAATCCTAGGAAGCTCGGAATCTAGGAAAGCTACGATTCACGAAGAACAGGAATATCTAGGAGGATCTACAAATCGAATGGACGATCAAGGAAAATCAGGATTTCAGGTGACCAGGACTCATGAGGAGTTGAATCTGCTAGGAGAATCATGGAGATCTAGAAATCTAAGGAGTCTGGATGATTATGGAGACTCGAATTCGACATGTTATAGAGAACTACAATTCAGCGGAGATAGAGGAATACACAGAAAAACTACAGAAGAACCAAAAGAGCAGAAATATTATGGAATCCGGCAGGAGCTGCAATTTGATCAAAGATCTGAAAATGCAGCAGAAGAGAAATTAACCAGGGCTCCAGTAGGCATTCACGAATACGTAAGGGAGCATGAGAATTACAGCGAAGGAAGACAATTTGGGGTAAATAGATGGGACGAAATGCAAGAAATGAGAGAACTGCCGCGATATGCAACAAATGAAAATCCGAGACTTTCACTTCAGCCACAGAGAAGAGAGAGAATCTTAGTATCTAGCATGATTCCGGAAGGAGAAGCCCACAGATACTACAATACATATATGATTGAAGAAGATGGAAGAAAATACATCAAAGCTACACCTAGTGGCGAGATATTGTTCAAAGTACCAGAAATGCAGGAATTTGAATCTAGGGTTAGCCAAGACCCAGAGCTAATTGATTCACGAAGAAACTTCAATGAGCTATACATTGATGACCGAATGGAGTGCCACGAGAATAAACTAATCCATAATAGAGATGAAGGATATAATAGAGATGAAGGATTTCAGCACAGTCATTACGTAACCAGACACGCGTCACCGATTGAACCTGTTAACAGGCGGCATTCAATTCAACTGAACGAGGGCCGTGATAATTGGAGTGAGGGAAGGAGAAATGCGCCCGCAAATCAATTTGCCAATCACGGAGCTCGTTACATAACAAATGAATACATGAAGCCGACAAGTGAGAGAAGAATAAACGGAAATGAAATAACTCTGCAGCCCTTTGCGAGACCGGTGCCATATATCAAGCAAGAAGAAACTAGATATGGAAAAATGGCAAAACCGACAAAATCTATGAACTCTGAGAAATTTGATCCACAACAAGAATTAGCTGAAGAAGAAGCAGATATCCAATTAACAGCAAAGAAAGATATAAGTGAGGAAAAGAATACAAGAAATACGCCTCGGAGGCAAATGATAAATTGTGACAAATACGACGGCAACAGTTCGCTTTCTGTATTTCTTAGCAACTTTCAGATATGTGCAAGATACAATAAATGGGAAGAAGAAGAAAAAGCTACATTCTTGCAATTATCATTAAAGGGTGGCGCTGCTATATATTTTAACTCGAAAGCACATGAGGAGATGAATTTCCAGGATATTGTCAATGTTCTGAAAACGAGATACGGTGAAGGAAACCAGACGATACTTTATCGAACTCAACTTCGTACCTTGAGGAAAGCTAAAAGCGACACGCTTAGCACATTATATGCAGAAGTTGCAAGATTAATTGCACTGGCTTATCCGTCTGAGCAATCATCCGTAACTGAAGAACTCGCTATAGACGCTTTCTTAGCTGCAATCGACGATAGAGACATGGAGATAAGAATTCGTGATAAATTTCCGCAAACGCTTGATCAGGCATATCAACTTGCATTAATAATTGAAAGCTATTCTAAGAAGTATCTTTTAGAAGATAAACTGGCATCGGATAAGCGATTCAGAGCGATACAGTCAACCGAATTCAATGAGAAGTCAACACACAATCAGAACAAACAAGCAAAGAGAAATTCAATCAGCCGTGACGAGTCCTTGAATAGACTGCAAGGCGATGACATGTGTCAGAATAGAGAAGTTAACAACCAAGCCATATATCACGCGAGAGACGGTAATATGAAGGATGAACACAGTGACATATCAAGAGCCGACCATTATAGTGGAAGCCGCAATCGTGTAAACCTGCCACAATCTCGTAATCAATACAACGTATATCATGAGCAAACATCACGCTCATTAAGAGACGACAGGCAGGACCATTCGGGTTATGCGGGTAGGAATCATCCAATTAACCAACGGGGTTACGAGAGAATGAATAGGGGAAGGGATGATAATAATCAAGGTAGGAGAAGTAATTTCTACCGAATTAATGCAGTAGGTGTGTCAAGTGAGATAAGAAACAAGAATAAAATAGGAATGCAGAAGGGAAACGATGAACATCCAACATATATACGAGCTGGTATCGGTAAAAGAAAATTTGATTTTTTAATCGACACTGGTTCACTTGAAAACATCATTCCATTGCATTGCATCAACAAAAAGTGGATTGTGCCATCTAATAAGGAATTGAAAGCAGCGAATAACACTAGAATTGAAATCGTTGGAGAAGTCAATGTTATCTTGAAAATTGGACGACTTAGGTTGCCAATCAATGCACTAGTTTCACATGACATCATAGAACCTGTCCTAGGGATCAAATTCCTAATTGACAACGGAGCGAACTGGAATTTTTCTAAAGGAGAAATCACAATCCATGAAGTTAGAATCACTCTTCACCAAGAAAAATCAGAAAAGCACCACAGAAATACTACAATGATCTGTAAGCGTACATATGAATCAATAATTAAAGGAGGACCTCCACGATCAATGGATAAAGCTCCAGTGATTAAACAGGAAGGCCTCAAACTAATGAAGAAAACGGTGAGTTCTCCCTGTGAAGATTTTAAGAACCGAGAGAATTTTAACTATGGGAAGAGTATCGGCAGGTATAATCAACCCTCAACATATTTTAACCGTGGAAGAGTGACAGCTAATGAGCAGAGCGATCGATTCAACGGGGCACTCAAAATTAAGAAGATTAAAACTGTGAGAAGACGAAATGAAGCTGCTAACCAGAGAGTTAACGACTTCAGAAACGAAATGAATAGATGTGTGAACGATCAGGCTTCAGTGCCAAGTGTCAGACGATTCAGTCAACGAAGTCGGCAAACAGAGGAAATGGAACGGCAGGGATTATCTAACAGCGGCTTAAAGGAACTGTAAGGCAAGATTTATTTGACTTATAAACTATAGCCTTATATTGATAATACAAATTCCTTAGTTAAGATAATTTGGCAGTTTAGAGAGATTGATAAATTGATATTTAACATTCACGATTATTGATTGAATTGCACAATTGTGGTGCAGAATATTGTTTCGCTTTCTATAAAGCATTAGATTATTATTGAGCAGTTCATTGAAATTTTTGGGCTCGCTAAACGTGTATCGAGAGATTGAAACAAAGATTTTAGCTTTGTATTGTGGAATTGTACTTATACGCTGTACTATTGTAGAAGATTTAAACTATATGTTTTTGTATTTAAAGTGTATGTTTTAACTCCCTAAAAATTTTCATTATCGTAATGTCTAAGGGACGCTTTTAAAGATTTTATGTTAGTTCTTGTAGTATGATGACTTCTGAGGTGTTAAATTTTAAACTTAAAACATACCAATAGTCCATGAGGTTAAGTGTAAAGAGAAACACTAGATAGAGAGAGAGAGAGATAAATTTAGAAGCGTTATGATAGCAATGGGCTTAAATAAACAATTTAGGACCTAATTAGCATTGCTTATGCCTATCTTGCTGCACATGTATAGCGTTAAATCGTGATACACTGCAAATACCGTGACGATTGCATTTATTGAGTAGATATTGAGAGAGCGAATTGTGTGTGTAGATAACCTGCAACTTGAGCACATTTAAGACTTATTCTAAATTGCTATGCAGCATGATTAGCGCGTTTCTTGACTTGCTTGTGCTGAGTGGATAGTGCCGTGAATTGCACAGTTGCAGTGCGCAGATTGTATTAGTAAAAATGGTCAACAGATTAAATGTGACATGTTTGTTACAACTCCAACTGGTTATGTAATCAGCATGGTTCGATACTAGTACACGTATTAGGTAATCAGATAACAGTGGAGTTGACTTAAATTATAGACGCTTTTGAATTAAATGATGAAATTGTACCTCCAATACAAATCTGTTAAGATATGATTGCTATAAAGATAGCAATAAAAGCAAGGAGGCAGTTAAATAAGACAATAGAGTGCAGTAGCTAAGGCAACGATTGAGCATTTAGTTGTAATGCAATTGAGACTGCGAGCTGAAGAGCATGAATGAGGAAAATAGCAATAAATTTGATAACTTAGAGAATTACGGGAGCTATATAAACGAGAGGGCAGAGAAGAGGATAAGAGTGGAGAGAAATTATAGAGATACGATATGTTCTTTATGGTTATTGAGTGACCTATTTTGCTAGAGATTTGTATTTCTTGTATATTTTTCGCTTAAGTATTAAGATTTCTAACCGTGAAGTTTTATGTGGACTGCGTTATGTACGAGTTTAGCGTTAAAATTTGTATAATAGCCTAGTTTGTGGAGATTATAACATTAATGGCTTCAAGAAATTTTTTTAAGTTAATTAAAATCGGGTAGTGCAAACCCTAGAGAGAGAAGGGGGGGGTGGTATAAGAAATCTGGTTTATGTACTGTGAAGCCATTGTAGTGCTATTTTTTCATTCAGTTTTTAATATATTTAAAGTGATTTAAGAAATTGAAATTTTATTCGATAGTCATGGCTGGCTCTGTGAGAGCGGGAATATTTATCTTTTGCTGCACTATTACAAGTGTTGGTTTCAATTTATAGCACTTAACAAGTAATCTCGAGTTATATTTACTATTAAAAATCACTGTAAATTGCTCTGAACTGTACCATGTACAAGATGTGTATTATTTAAAATCGCTATTTGTGCATTGAGAGATATTTTAATAAATTGTATATTGTAAACTGATATATAACGTGTAATTTAGTCTTAAAGTAAGGTGGGAATAAAAGATGATTTGACGTTTCACTATAATGTAGCGCAACTAAATGTGTTGCATATTTTATTTCTTACCCCTATGTTTGGAATTAATTTTATTGGCACTCATGTTTGTATTTAGATGTTTAAATTGATCTTTGTGCATCAAGACTTGTATTCACTTCAGCGTATGTTTATTAGAACTTATTTTGCGTTAGAATTGCAAGATTATGAAACGAGGATATTAAAATAAGTAATGAGGAAATGCAAATTAATATGTCATTAGAAGTTTAACCTTCATATATTGAGATATGATCTTTGCTTATTGGTGTATTCATGTAAAAACTGATGTTAAATTAAATATGATATGACATTCAGTAAAAACAGGAGATTATGTAAAGTAATAATAGAAATTATATGCATAAGATACATGCATGCAACGCAACCACTCGTGGGGGTTGGGTGGAGAAATGCTTATGAAGAGCTTGATTCTGATTGGCTGTTGAGCATGGCCTCAGTCAAGACTATATGACCAGAGAACAGGCTATAGAATTTTAGTTCACTCCTGAACTCTGGCACGTGTGGAATTACTAGCTGAAATTGTCTAAAGATAATTCTGAATGAATTATTGCGGCAAACACATAAACTAGTAGATTCCATACAAGCTTCTGAACTTCTGATTGCATTCGTAGAAAGTACTGCTATTATGCACCTTCTATAGGTCGGTGATAGTTAGCACGAAAAATACGAAATCTATATTGAAACGATTGTGCCTCACGGGATTGCAGATTTTGTGTGGAATTGTCGTATAACCTTCAATGAGTTGGTTAACCACGATCCATTTCAATATCTCAATCCATTGAATGTAAAAATCCTCGATTGTACCAGAAACGCCGATTACTAGAGATCTAGATAAGCGTTTTCTCGTCAATTCAGGTGAATAGCTGCGTTTACAACACTTTGTGTTGGCAGTGAAGATGGAAGATTGAAAATTGAAGAAAGAAATTGAAGATAGAAGACTGAAAATTGAAGAAAGAAATTGAAGTAGAAGACAGAATCAGAAAAGAGCGAAATTCTACGAGGAATACTGATTTTCTAGTGCCTAATCTAGATAGGTGTTGCTTTCATAGATTTCAGCTAAACAACTACAATTCTGAATTCTGCGGAAAGCGCAATTTACTAGTTGCCTACTCTAGTTAAGCGTCTTTTTCACAGATTTAACTGAACGACTGTGAAACACCACCTTACGTGTTCACAGTCATACTAAAGAAGAAAAGAGGGAAAGTATCAAGTCATATAAGCGAGGAGTGCCTTGAAGCCAATAACTCGTTCCCATTTTCTCTCTCTTATTTTGATTGCAAGTATAGACATTTAACTAACTAATTGTAAGTAGACTGACTTTACATTTATCGCTTATTTTTAGCATTTTATTAATTGTTACATATTGTTAGTTTAATATTCTATGCTATCTTTATGTTTAATGTTTTAACTCGTTATATTGCTATCGTATTTCTTTGTTAATAATAAATCGTTTGAGATAATAAATCACTGTTTTTTGTGTCAATATTCTAATTTAGTTAGAATCTATACAAATAATACACAAATACTATAATTTATCATACATTGAACGAATGAGCATGAGTTCTGTTCACAGCAGCTCCAGTCTTATTGATTTAGCCTCTAACTGGCTATATGAGCAAGACATCCTTGCATCCTCAAGATTAATACCGCCTAAGCATGAAGAGTTGGAAAAATCGAACCCACGACTCCATTTCCAAACTCCTATAACGGAGAGAGGATTGGAGAACTCAATATTATTAGTTGTTATTATAAGTTGTTATTATTAGTTGTTATTACTATTTGTTAATATAATTTATTGTTACTTATTAGTTGTTACTATTAGTTGTTATTATTAGTTGTTAATATAATTTATTGTTATTTATTAGTTGTTAATATTAGTTATTATTATTAGTTGTTATTATGAGTTACTAGCGAGGATTAGCAGGAGTGCGTCAGAGTGTGAGTGAGTGAGAGAGGCAATGAGTGAGAGTGATTTTGGATTATGCTAGCATGAAGTGTGGATGTGAGAGAGAGAGAGAATGGGTGTGTGAGAGAGTGTGGGTGTGAGAGAGAGAATGAGTGAGAGAGAGAGAATGGGTGTGTGAGGGATAGTGTGGGTGAGAGAGAGAGAATGGGTGTGTGAGAGAGTGTGGGTGTGAGAGAGAGAATGGGTGTGTGAGAGAGAGTGTGGATGTGAGCGTGAGCCATATTTTTCATAATTCGATTTTATGAAAAAGAAATCGTAGGGAAAAGAAAAATTGTCTTAGCACCAGAATAGTTATAACCTAATATTATACGGAATAGGACATAAAATAACCTCAAGACGTCTAAGGCCATTTAAACTGCTCGTAATCGATAGTGTTATCAAGATATCATTAGAAATGATAAGAAATGTCTCTTCTTTATTTTTTGGAAGATTTCTCAATCTTTTGTTTTCCCATTCTGACGTTTGTTTAAATCTTTAGTGCTTTGTCGCCTGTTACGAAACCTGCAGCTGTTGGTCTATTCTTCAGCAACCGGAAAGAACACCGATACAATAGGTTATAATTTAAGCAATCTTTTGCTTTAACTTAATTAAAACTTGTCGTGTTTTATTCTCAATCACGCACGGTGCTAAAAATAGACAAGTTCGTAAGTGTATTATAAAATGCTCATTTTGCTGTTACAGCTAAGAGAAATGCTAACCGCAATGCATCACGATGAAGAAAACAAGCCGTGATAGCTGTCAAATCACTAGGAACTGAAACTATGTTAGCTAGATATCCCAAAGTGTGTTTGTTAGATATCTGAACATAAAGTATGTTAGATAAATAACTGTAAGTATATCAGCTAGAAAACTGAAAGTATATTTGCGAGATAACTGAAAGTATGCTAGTTAAATAACTGTAAGTACATCAGTTATAAAACTGAAAATGTATTTGCGAGATAAATGACGGTATGCTAGCTAAATAATTGAAAGTTTATTACCTAGGTAACTAAAGGTTTATTAGATAGCTGAAAGTATGTTAGCTAGATAACTGAAACTCTGTTAGCTAGAAAACTTATTGTATGCTGGCTATGAAAACGTGTTAGCTGGATGTAGTAGGACCTAGCTAATTAACTAGTTGACTATGATTTAATTAAATTACAGAGTGTTAACAGGGTAACTTAGAGGTAGGAAGACAGAGACTTTGGCAGGACTGGCTTTCGGTTAGGACCTTAATTCTTCCCGGCACATTTCTTTTGCAGATTGGTCTGGGTGAATGTGTCTGTAGTGATGTGTGCTTTTGGGGACGTCCATGACATCGTTCCTGGACGAGGAAACGGACGTTTAACCTTTATTATTATCAAACCCTCTCTGATTTATTTAAATGGCATTTTTGAGTTTAATGTTATCATATACGAAGTTAGCGCTTCATCAGTCTTCAATGCTCCGTATATAATCGATGCTGCTTGTATATTTCTACAATATACATGTATTTCAATGCTGCATGTATATTTTTACAGTATACATGTATTTCAATGCTGTGTGTATAGTTCTACAGTATATTCTCCTTACTTTACCTATGTCAACATTTTTCGATATTTCTTTTTATTCAAAAAGTTTGCTACAGTTGAATACTCTGTTGGGGACGTCCCTAAAGTCATCTTGACTAAGAAAGCAGAGTTTAATATCTCACTCACCAGTTGACGATATAGGGCGACACCGAAGCCTGCAAACAACGATCATATTTAAGCCTACAATAGACTTGTAATACCCCTGCAATAGGCCTATAATACCCCTACAATAAGCTGCAACATCCCTATAATCTTCGTCGCAATTTTACTTCTGCTGATGTAGTTGTTGCTCGCCTTGTACGCTATGCGTAACGTTGTGATGAGGATCAATCCCGTCACGTGACTCGCGCGAAGAGGTCTAAGGTTCGCTATCCCTATAATCACCATCATCATTGTCATATTCGATACAGGATCCATCATCATCGTCATCCGAGTAATCGCAGTTGGTAGTTTTTGGCCGATTGCGCATTTATCCTTCATGAAAAGCCTGTCAGCTTCTACTACAGCAACAATTACAATTGACCGGAGCTAGAGACGATGTCGGAAAGATATTCGACCGCGGATCAGTATGTGCGGTGTTCAAATCCGGGGCTCATCCGTTACTGACATCGCTTAATTTCGAGTGAGGAAACTGACGTTAACATTAGCTTTACCAGCTTTTTATATTCAAGCATCTTTAAGCAAGTCTTGAATTCAAAGTACATGTAAATATGAATTCTACGTGTAGATCGACTCTGTTAAAATTTGCTGTATCGGTAATGAAACTTAGCCTGTCTACTTGTAGACTAGCCCTGTCTACTAGTAGCCAACGCTTAGCCCGTCTAATAACAGACTTGGCCAGTCTACTGATAGACTTTGCCTGTCTACCAGTAGACTTAGCCTGGCTACCAGTAGACTTAGCCTGTCTTCCTGTACACCCTGGTTACCTGTAGACTTAGCCTGGTTACTGATAGACTTAGCCTGTCTACCTGTAGACTTAGCCTCATTACGGATAGACTTAGCCTGTCTACCTGTAGACTTAGCCTCATTACGGATAGACTTAGCCTGTCTACCTGTAAACTTAGCCTGGTTACTGATATACTAAGCCTGTCTACTGTGTATAATAACCATTCCGTGGTCATCTGCAAATAGAAAGTCTTGTAATAATCTTCCTCTTAACATAACAACAATTCGAGTGCTACAGTCATCAATGACAACATCGAGCACTACTGAGAAAAAAATCAAGCCGGCGAGCATAAAGAAGGTCCAAAAACGGTGCAAATTCCAAAATCCAGATAATTCAGTCCAAAGTAAGGGGGATTAAAGAAAAGGAGATTTAGGCGCAAGAAAAGGAGTTTTTTATTCCTTCATCCATGTCGTTCACGGCTTACTCCATCATTGCCTCAGGGTAAATGTTAAACAGCAGCGGCGAAATGCTGCAACTTTGTCTTAACTCCACGTCCTATTTCACCTTCTTCTGAGTATTCTTGTTGGATTTTGATTACTGCTCTTTGATTCGTGTACAAGTTTAATTTATTATTATTGATAATATTAATAAACATAATAATAATAATAATAATAAACATAATAATAGTTATAATAATAATAGTTATAATAATAATAATAATAATAAACATAATAATAGTTATAATAATAATAATAGTTATAATAATAATAATAATAATAGTTTACTCGTGCAAATATTCCGGCTATAAAAGAGCCTCTGGGATTAAGCCGCTCAGATGGGAGACGACCGGACGGTGCATCACAAATTCCTTGGTCTGAAGGCAAGTGTATCAGCTGGGATGTCCCTGTGACAGACACATTCTCAGCAAGCAATCTCAGCCTCATGCGCTGCTGCTGGCTCAGCTGCTGAAGCCGATGCCAGTTGGAACAACAACAGCAATACGATTAGAGTGCTACGTTCTCCATGACAACAGTGAGCATTGTGAGACCGAATTAAAGCCGATGAGCAGAGTGAGGGGTCCATAAACGGGTCGAGCCAAACTCCGGGTAGTTAGTCCAAGGAATGGTACCAGCGGAATGGAGGTTTAGGCTACGTGTTGGTCTCGGGTCGTGTACATTAGGTGGATAGGAAAAGTCGAAGAGAAAACAAAGTCACTTAAATATGCCGCAGTCTCTAGCAACAGCAGCTACATCCTCCTGCCAATTGCTTTTGAGACCTAGCTTGGGCCCCATCAACTATGCCGCGTCTGACTTCATAAACGAATTAGGCAGGAGAGCCAGCGCTTTTACAGGTGACCAAAATGAAAAAGCCTTTCCATGGCCGCGCCTGTCTATTGCACTCCAGCGCTTTAATGCTGTCTGCGTTCGTGGCACATTGGCGAATGCGGCCTCCCAGAGATAGATGAATTATGTTAAATATTTATTTTTAATCTTTCTTTTAAGTAAATAAGTCTTTCTTTTATTATAGTTTTTAGTCCAGGGCCCTTTACAGCCCAGGGCAACAACAATAATAATAATAGCAGATAATAATAATATTGCTAATAAAGGTTTAGCGCCCTTTTACTTATACAAGGATGATGTCAGCGACGTCCACCACCACATGTTGCTACAAATCGATTCATCCGGCCAAACGATTTGATAAGAAACATGTGCTGAAAAGACAGAAACGGAGACCAATCCTAAACTGTACGGGTTTGATGACCAAAACGGACAGATAAGATACACCATGTATTTTTGCGTTTTCAGCCTACTAAGTACTGCAGAAAGAAGACATGAAAGAACATAGAGACAGAAAGTCCAAACAGTAGGAGCTGAGAAAGAAAATGATCGCATACCTAATGATCGAGACGAGAATATTTGGCATTTAGATCAGTTTAAATAGGAGTCAGAATAGCGAAGCCTACGAGAAGCTACATGTTCATATAGGATTGAAGTTTAAATTCAAGTTAAGTAGATACCAGAACACTGGCATGTCCCACGTAATTTTTACTCGTAATGGATAAATAAAATTCTAATTGATGAAAAATCTTTTATTTTAGATTTGGTAGATTTCGTCTTGCAGGTGTAATTGGATTACTTTCTTAGATAGCACTCTATAGAAACTACAGTATGTCTAATTTTGCCTTCTAGAAACATTTTTCAAGTTTAAATTATATTATGTACTAATATTGCAATGCATAGATATACATGTTTGATGTATACTATATGGTGCTAATTACAATTTCTATTTACAATGTAACTATAATTAATGCTGCAACAAAACTGCTAGTGAAGACATTAGCATTCACAGGCCAGAAAAATAGCTCCAATTTTTGACTTTAATTACTGTTAGCCCAGATAACGCTGATATAAGGAAGTGGGACTGATTGAAGCAGGCTAGAACTGCCTATTGTCTAAAAACAAGCAAATCAGAAAAATTCATAGGTCCCAGCAAGTGAAGCATCAATTTGCAATATTCCAATGGTACTCCTTCCTTTAATTCTTCCTTAAAAGCTCAGTGTTGCATTGAAAGGATGCTGCAATGACAGTTGCCGTAAAAGTCTGTAATGCCTTGCCTCAGTTAAACAAGAATGGTGCAGCAACTCGTAATTCTTAGCAAAATCTCCCAAAGTAATGCATATAAAAATGGCAGGGTAACAAACATACTTAACAGCAAAACTAGAACAGGGCACAATATGAATAATAATGCAAATGTGTACTACTCTAAGACAATTCTGAAGGAATCAGAACAAGTCTAAGTTTGCCTTGCCAAGGTGTATTTATCGAGTAGAATAGCAGTTAAATGCAAGATCAAATATCTAACAAGCAGGGATTATTTTGTTATTTTTTCTTAAATTGTGACAGAGCATCATAAACAGTACACCAATACCATATTTGATGAAATATGTTTATTAGTTTCTGGGTATCTCTTCATACAACTCCTGCAATTGAAAGCGCAAACACACACTATTCAATAAACACTGTCTGTCTTGAGCATAAGCTACATTAACAGCTCAAATCAGTTCCTGCAGCTTGATGGAAGATTAAGATCTGGGACGCTCCTTCTTTCCACTGTAGAGAGCCAGTAGAGAGACGCTGGCAACTTTAACGACCTTGAACCTGACACCGGGAATATCACCAACGGCGTGACCCTTACGTCCAAATCCAGCTACCAGAACTTCATCGTTCTCCTACACAAACATGCAATGCAGTTTAAAAAACATATAAAATTACAATTCAGAATACACTAGATAGTAAAATGAACATAAAGCTGATAAAAAATATTTTATGAATAAATATATTCAATGCAAATTGAAACTCTAACAACAATGTGTATTGTAACAGGCTACTAATCAGGGACAGCAAGACACACGATCACAATCGCAGCAGCCGCTGAATACCTACTGAATACGTAACTTTCTAAAACAAAGTTTATATATGCATATATATCACCCATCTCTCCATAGTAGCTATATCAAGAATTAAATGTTTTCGTCAACAACCGAAGCAATTTCTAAACTATTAACAAAAAATATGCAGTATGATATATAGTTAAACCATGGCAACAAGCTAAAAAGAAAATTCTAATTCAAATACACATACATTTTCAATCCATAAAGCACTATTCAAGGACTTATCTAGCTTCTTGAGTAATTTTGCTATTTATAACAATTGGTATTGACTTAAAATTTAACAAAAATATACTACAGATACAGTATTTTAAGAAATAATGCAAAATTGTTATATTTACGTAATGGTTTAATGGGCTCACCTCAATGTAGTCAAGTATGTGTGTAAAGCTAAAGTAACAGCCTAATGAACTCAACTTAATGCAGTCAAGTATGTGTGTAAAGTTAAAGTAACAGCCTAATGAACTCAACTTAATGTAGTTAAGTATGAGTGTAAAGCTAAAGTAACACACTAATGTGCTCACCTCAATGTAGTTAAGGCAACCATCGTTGGGAACGAAGGCTGTGATCTTTTTGCCGTTCTTGATCAGCTGCACACGCACACACTTACGAATGGCAGAGTTCGGCTGCTTGGCCTCTACTCCTCTGTAATATAAATAAACATTGTTTTTAGCAATATAATTCCTATAGAAAAATTTAATGATGTTATGAAAACACAATTACTTCATTATTTAAACAACTTCAGACAATAGTACACATAAATATAAAAACCTATACCATAAATCACTTTTTATTCTAATTCAAGAATTTAGCAGATTTATTAGATCATTAATTAACTACCCAAGAAGTTTAAATCATTTTTTGCAACAATATCAATTATAGCCTTAATGATGAAATAAATGATTATAATTAAATAGAACAATATAGGCCTACCTATAGCATTGAAATCACAGAAATAATAGAACTACCAGTTAATTAAATTTAAACAAATTTGGAAAGCAATTGTATTTTAAGTACTTATATAACCTCAAGCTTAACTAATATGCTTAGTCATACATAAATTGAAAGAGTGTTTTGCTAAATTCTCTAATTCACAAGTTCTAAAACGTAGCACATTTTTCTACAAAATTTTCCTCCAATTCTATGGTTTGCAAGATTAATGCTAAAATACACGTGTAAAATCTAGCTTACAGCATTATTTGTAATATTTATTAACACACCTAAACTTCCTTCTAATGTGCTGGTATACTCCAATCATGTGGAGTCAACATGCTATGCTCTAATCAACCTTGGGCCTATATCCTTGGATTGACACCGTCAAATGTTTAAAATTAGGCTTTTACTCACTCGTTCCTCTGGAAGAGAAAAATCTATTTTGCAAGGCAGTTTCATACTTGGAAATCTCCCTTTCGAAAGGCAGTGTTCCACTCTGAGCTGTGCAGCTATTCTATTTAGAAACAGCTACACCAATGTCCTAAAATGAATAGTGTAAGTACTACGAATTACCTTAATAGTTTTTCTAAATGGTTTATCTAAACTACTTACACTTTTTCCAAAACGATGCCCTTAGCGTGAGAGGCTCCTCCAAAAGGATTTGACTTCCAGCGGGTTCCCAGATGAGACTTTTTGTAGTCCTTGTCGTGCCATCTCTGGTCACGACGGTGATTTCTTAGCTTACGAGCAGTGCGCAGACCACGTGGCTTACCTGAAAATATTATAACACAAATTCACTAAATGAGTTGAGTAATTTCACACGGGAAGACGCTGTGAAGATTGCTGGTGATAGAAACGAATGGAAGAATGTTGCCGCCCTATGTTCTGTACAGAACGCAAGGAACTGACGATGAATTTCAAATTCAATGTTGCAATTTTCGAACACATCAATACATCGATATCAACCTCAATATGCTTTTGAATTGAGTGTCCTAATTTTAGTGATCTTTTAACTAGTTACCCTACAGGTACTGTTTAGCCAGAAAGCCATTGCTCCCATTTATCATACTGTAAGAGAATTGTTTATATAAATAATAGTAGAGTTCCTCATACAATTACAAAATAAACTGCACATAAATACAAATTTTGACAATTCTACTAGCACTTTAGAATTTAATTTGAGGAAGCGTCATTGGCTTAATATTGCTTCGTGTCAAAAACACTTTTATAAGCTACGGTAAATTGTTAAAAAATCAATACCAAAATCTTAAAAGCTATTTTACAGCTCTTTTCAAATAATATCTCATAAATCGCCAAATTTCCATATGTATCAGAGAATCATAAGTCCAGTTTTTTTATCATAGCACCCATGTTATAATGAGACTTCGGCCACGCAAAGTATCCTTGTTGTTATTATAGACTTTATAAGACCAAGAACTATGCACCACGTTTTACAAATTAAAGTATGCAATTTTCACGGTTATTTCCAATCCTTACGACTATTTTTTTCCGTGATGGCCGAAGTATTCGTAAATTACCTGATTACTCATAACTATTAAATAAACAACTTAATATAACTAAAAAATACAGTTTATTTGTCACATTTCAGCATCCACACTTACCCATCTTGCTGATAATCGCTCAATAAAAGACCGGAAAAGGAAATGCTTGATACCACTTCTATATTTTTGTTTTTAGAAAATCCTGAATTCTTATTTATTTTCATTTCCTCTTTATTTTAAGATTGACATATCATAAAACTGATATTTCATAATTTACTAACTTTATTTTAAATTACGAGCAAACTCATTTTTCACCACATTCGAACACTGTTTCTAAATTGCTACTAATTTAATTCGTTGCCTACATGGTGTGATCCATTTATAATAAATTTGATCGATATTAATTATTGAAACTGAATCAATAAAGGAATTATAAGTTCAAATTGTCGAAATATTCATATTTAATTATAATTTATAGTTGATCTTCTGACAGATATGTGATATTTATTATATATTAATTTAGGATTTGAGTTCAATATCTGGTAAATCTATCAATCGCAAGTTAAAAAAGTAAAAGTAAACACGCATTATAGTGAATAATCAATTATGCTGATATCTATCACTTTTAAAACCACATGTTTAATCCGTTAGTCAATTTAGACCATTTTCCGTATAACCAGTCCAGCGAATGTCCGAGATTTTACTCTCAGATCAGCGCGGCCGGGATTCGAAACCACGAGGATTCAAATCACCTAAGGATTTGTCATTTAAAACTTCATGACGTTACCACTACGCTATTTAGACCTTATAAAAATTTTAAAATTAATATTGGATCATCTAGATTTTCCTGTGTATAGTAATTCGAAAGATGGTGTTACGATTAAAATTAAAATCTTTTGAATTTTGTTCCAGCCAGGCTTAATTGTGGCCAGATTCAGAGGCCAAGAAAAATTAATCAAGTTTAAGGCCATAAATTATGAATCGATCATTGGTGTAACCACCGGGGGGACAGGGGGAACACGTCCCCCTCAAAATTTAGACTGGGGGGACATGCATGAAAGTGTCCCCTCAGAATTTAGGCCCAAATATATATAATTTATGTAAGAAATTGTGCGTATTTTCAATGTCGCTCCATAACTGCGTGTGTAAGTCTATCATTTATAGAGCGGTGCTGTAGATCGAGTGGTAAACTGATGCGCTTCCACAATATTAATTATCGGCATCTGTAGTTTTACTGTGTATGCTCGGCCACAGACTCCTATATACTGTAGTATATATAGAAGACTATAGGGCTGAGCGACCGATGTTAAGTGAGTGTGACGAAACATGGGAGAGTGCAAACTTGCCGAGCTAAGCGGAATGAAACTATATAGGCCTATTTAGAGTTTGCGGCTGCATAGGGCTATTGTGTCTGAAGAGGTCAACTTATCAACCATCGGTAGATGCTCTGAAAAATGTTCAAAAACGTTTAGCTTATGGAGTTTGTTACAATATAAATTCATAGACAGTAAACCCAATTCTGCATAATTGCATCAAGGATAAATTTCTGTTAAAAACCAAAAAGCCACGTCTGGTAAGAATTAATACATTACTCATTTCGATTTTGAATTCTGAAAGTTGTAAATGCAATTGGGTAGTATCATTCAGAGTTTTGTTAGAAAATCTCGAGGAATTTGCGCACAGGGCTGCTTCAACCGTGCGGGGCAAGACCAATGCCAGTGGATCGATTTTTGACAGGTAAAAGCTTGTAAAGCTAATGTTAACGTCAGTTTCCTCACTCTAAAGCGATGTCGGTGATGAGCTAGCACAGGATTTGAACCCCTCACACACTGATCCGCGGTCGAGTATCTTACCGACATCGCCACTGGCTCCAGCCAGTAGTTGTACTGTGTATGTTAGTGAAACTAAGTTCCCTCGCCCCTCCCCCCCTTAACACTGCTCTTGCATACAAATTTACACATAGAAATTGCTATAAAAACAATGAAAATATAGTTTTATTATTTTTTCGGCGGGCCTAAGGGGGCAGACTCCCGCCCCCGTGGATATGCCAATGAATGTGTCCCCCCCAGATTTTCGGTCGTGGTTACGCCTATAGAATCTATCGCGATCGAGCTCGATTAAGATCAACATTAGAAACAGCTAGACCCACCATCGATCGATGCCAAATTCAACACCGATCAAGACCATACAGACCGGTCAAGACCAGGTCGTATTTGTAAAAAAATGGGTCAAGGCGGTCGGATCGTTAGGAGATCGAAGGATGCAAATATATTGCCCAAGGGAAGTATAATATCTGGTAAACTGCTTTCAGTTAGATTCAAATTCTTTAGGCTAGTTCGAAATATAGACTTGCACCCTTTAATAGATTTTATTTTGCAAATTTGTTCGTTGCTATTTAAAACAAAATTTTGTTCTACAGTGCAAGATAAACCGGATCACAGTAGCACAGATTTATGTTATTGACGTAGGCCTGCATGATCAAAAGAGGAGAGATTTGAGAATTACCAATTACACATAAATATACCATAATTGCACTTAATTACACTATGATTTTACTTAATTATACAGAATTATACAATACTGAATATAATATTATACAATATAGAGGGTACTACACTTTAACATCTTCAAAATTCTAAAATAAAAATTTAAACCCTCTCTCTGTCTTTCAAACCATTTATCATTAAAATTATAAGCTTCTGTACCAAATATAATGTGTAGAACACGCCATATTGTGCATGATTATCTTTATTACAGTGTATTGGTGGATAATTATTGTATATAAATTACGATAAATTATAAATTACAACCGTTTCATAGACGTTTGAAGGCTTTTCTTTTTGACCACTCATATCCAACCTTTGCACATGAACTGGGACCAAAGATCTTTAAATAGGTAGATATGGCATGACTGTTGTTTCAGCGATACCAGTTCTGTAACAAGACCGACTTGATTTTCAGCATTCTCCACTTAATCGAAAGGGTAAACAAAGCCCCTTTGACATACGTGTATTTAATAGTAATTTCTGTATTTTCAGATTTATTTCATGACATTCGGTCTCTAAACGGCTTTAAGAGGATGTATTGTTGCGCATTTTGGTATACAAATTCCAGAAATCCGGAAACTAAAGAACGGGGGAATATCCTTTAAGAGATTTGAAATAGAATTTGTTTTGCATTTTGTATTATAAAAATATACATCCAATTAATAGGAATTCGTTTCAAATAATTTTTTGTCATAACGATATGTTGGATAGGTGTGACGATAGATGTGCTCCTAAAGTGTTTCATTATCGTTCAAAAGATTTTAAAATGTTCAAAAACTACATTATTTTATGCCTCTAAATAACGATCAGCTGATATTGTTTACCTACGGCTACCAAAATTAGTTGTTGTCATTTGTGCAATTCTTGAACTCAATGTTTACAATGGTTGAGATTGCCTTTGACACTTCTATAGTTTTTCTTTATTCTATGACTGGGACCAACACGCAAATCTCGGACCGACCTCCCAGATTTTGATCGCACCGTTCTGGACCCTACACTCTGCTCATCGGATTTGATTTGGTACCACAGTGCTCAATGTTGTCATTGACGACAGTAGCACTCTAATTTTGCTGTTGCTGTTGTTACTACGAATAAGTAGCATTTCTCGTATCTCTCCTCGTTAATGATTATGTACAAAAATAGATTTATGGTGTTTACTGTAGCCGCTAAATCTCGTCACATTCTGTTAATCTTCGTTAGAACTGCGTGGCAAACAACTTCTAACATAAGCTATGAATCAAATCTGTACTCTACTCTTGCTCTACAAACTTATATGATACTAATAATATCTAGATATATATCATTGAAGTGGCGTAAGGAATTATTCTAGCAGAGAAAGAGTCGAAATATAATATACTTTCATTTTGTAAACATATTATTTATAAATAATATATGTAAATAATTTAATTAATTAATTTTATTATTATATACTTTGTATCTGTTAAATAGCTGAATGGCCACTGGCGGTGTGTCGTCTACAACTTCTATGACGTGGGAAGAACTGGAAAACTGTGAAGTAAGTTAATGTTTTTTAAAATTTAAAAAGGAATTTTGACTTTTACGGTGAAGTTTTGGTCACATGTTTACTTTTGGCATTCAGTATGCCTTTGGTATGCTCTTTTAGCGGATTTACGTTCTTGTCGGTGGAACATATTCTTAATAAGCTGAGTGCCACGGGTTCGAACCTTAGTCCGATGTCTTTGAATGTATCCTTTTAATACTGAATCGCCTTAAACTGAGCTTGTTTGTGTCAGTACCATTGTGTCCGGGCTCCGAGAGAATTAGCCTAAAGTCGACGTATCGTAGGAGGGTACTGGTAAGAAATTGAGGAAAGCAATTTGATGCCACATCATAAATAATTTTTTCGCACTTAAGGATTCGCTAAAGATTTCATGGCGACTTAGCCTCTATGATTGATAAACTTGTTAGTTAAGTAGTGCTGCTTTTGAGCATTAAAGCATTTTGAGTAGAATTGGCAACTACTATGGACCTGCCACTCGGTGGAACATAAGAAAAATAAATAGGAACCTAAGATATACAATTTTTCAATAATGGGGATTATGGGGCATGTACAATTGAATGTCTAAATAGCGCAGAGGTAACATCATAATATTTTGATGGCAGATCTTGAGGTGAATTGAACGCTCGTGGGTTCGAATCCCAGCCGCGCTGATCTGAGAGTAAAATCTCGGACATTCACTGAACTGGTTATACAGAAAATGGTCTAAATTGCCTAACGGTTTAAACATGTGATATTAAAAGTGATAGATATCAACATAGTTGATCATTTTACTATAATTCGTGTTTACATTTTTACACAGGCGGATGGGGCCGAAGATAGGGGCAAGTTTATGGGGTTGAAACCTGAGGCTCGAATAAATTAATATAATTAAAATTACAAATTGAATTGATTTCAACCTTCAAATAAGTTAGTTTAAATGTAAAATACACAATGTAAATATAATGTTTTTCCCTGTGTTTTGTCCGGGCTCCCCGTGTAGTGTCAATGCTGTTTTAAAAATGGACCAACCAGTGACTGCACGTGTCATAGAAGGCGAGTAAAGCATTAATATCCTAACCAACGTCAGAAAGGGCATTAGGTTGGTTAGCACTTATACTTGAGAAATTGTTATAAAAAGTCTAAACCGAATAAAAAGAGATGATAGGAAATTGACCGGTTATATGTTATGGGACAGAGAAAGTGAGAAGGTCTATTCGTATCCCGACCCTAGTTAAACTGGGATTAAAGGGAAGAAGATGATGATGATGTTAAATGTTAATATATTGTTTTCAAATTTTTAGGGTATATGGCTATATGACGGGGCTTTAAAGGACATGGGATAAAGAAAGGGAATTCCCTGGGGCTTTAAGTGTGAAAGTTATGAAGATCCTGGGTGTTCAATAAATCTAATAAATAAAATTAAAATCACACTTCAAAATTTCTTCCATATTAAAATGGCTGAGTTTTGCAGCAACATACGTTGGGCCTGCTAGTTTTACCGCACAGCTCCTGTAATTCAAATAAATACATATTAGACGGTGATGATTTAAAATTTCTAAAATATGTTCGTTAACAGTTTTATTAATGAAAAACTACATTGATCAGATTAATATATTGCAGCAACTTAACAAGAGCAGGACGAGTCAGGGCACCCTGATCTGCACTGAAGATAATTCTGATGATAGGTTTGGGCTGATTTATTATTAGCAGTTTATGCACTGCTTTATTATTAGCAGTTTATGCACTGCTATATTATGTAGCAGTTTATGCACTGCTTTATTCCATTTAGCAGTTTATATTTGCTCAGAGTATAGAGACATTTTGGAGAGTCACTGTAAGCATATGGATTACCAACTGTTTGTTTATTTTATGCTATTTCGCTACATATGCTGTCTGTTTAAAGAAAATGTTTTAAAGCACAGCTTTACTTTGCTCGAGCTCTCTGAGAGCTGTTGCTATATATACCTGGCCGCACTGTGTATCCTGTGTATTATGTATTACTGTCTTCTGTGTATTATGTATTGCCATCTCTGTGTAATATGTATTGATGTCTTCTGTGTAGACATCAATGCATATTACACAGAGATGACAATACATAATGTGTATTACCGTCTCTGTATAACATGTATTTATTTCTGTCTTCTGTGTATTACATATTTCCATCTTCTGTGTAATATGTATTGCTGTCTTCTGTGTAATATGCATTGCTGTCTTCTGTGTATTATGTATTACCATTTTCTATGTATTATGTATTACCGTCTCTGTGTATTATGTATTACCATCTTCTGTATAATATGTATTGCTGTCTTCTGTGTATTATGTATTACCATTTGGCATTTTCTATGTATTATGTATCACCGTCTCTGTGTATTATGTGTTACCATCTTCTGTATAATATGTATTGCTGTCTTTTGTGCATTATGAATTATTGTCTTCTCGGTATTTATTATGTGTTACTATCTTCTGTGTATTATGTGTTACTGTCTTTAGTGTATTATGTATTACTGTATTCTATGTATTACCGTATTCTGTGTATTATGCATTACTATCTTCAGTGAAAGATATTGAAACTGTATATCCACTACACAACAAAAACAACAACAAACATACAACTGGAATGCTACGTTTCGATTGATGCTAAATATTTATTAAATTATATTCTAAACTCTCAATTTATGGCCATTTTGTATTTATTTTAATTACAGTTGTATACACTTATATTTATTTTTTCAGGACCCAGAATAAAGCTATATCTGTTAGTGCGCAGACGCAGAAGGTGCAGATATTAAGACGTCAGCCAAAATCGGATCCATGTCTTTCAAATACTGAGCCGAATTTAAAGTCAGAGAGGTTAGATTTGAGTTTCTCTACTTGGTAGTAAAAGTTATGTTCAAATATTTGAAAAATCACAAATTAAAGTACTATTGTTTCAACTGGAAGAAGATATCCGTCATGAC
This sequence comes from Enchytraeus crypticus, assembly GCA_905160935.1. Taxonomy (NCBI): domain Eukaryota; kingdom Metazoa; phylum Annelida; class Clitellata; order Enchytraeida; family Enchytraeidae; genus Enchytraeus; species Enchytraeus crypticus. Next base: position 1,231,601 of record CAJHZI010000641.1, read on the forward strand.
AAAGATTTGAGTCTGAAGTGAATATGTTGGTAGACTGGGCTAAATGAATCAGATCTTGGGAGCAGTTGAATGATTTAACAAATAACAAATGTTTAGCAAATGTTTACAACTGCATCATAATTAGACGCGTTAATATTAGACCATTCTGCTGATGATCAAATTTTGTAGTAACACTAAACTACAGAAAGTTTGTTCAACTTGTAAATATCCTTATACTTTTCTAAGTGTGTAATTGTTTGTGCTAATTTCAAATCTGCTTTTGGTTTGGCTTTATCACCCACAGTTACTGAAATATTGAGGACTATGCATGTATCATATATCTATTGTGCGTTATGACAATATTTTTAAGAATATTTTGCCCATAATATGTATTCTATATGTAATTATATAATAATTTTATACAATTGCTACAAAATTTTACATATCCCGACCCTAGTTGAACTGGGATTCAAGGGATGTTGATGATGATGATGATGATGATGATGATGATAATGAGGTAATTATATAATATTTTAATTTGTATTAATTTAGTAATATAAAAGCATAATTAAATCTTCAATAAAATTGTGACTAAGTAAAAAGTAAAGTAATATATAAGACAAAAAGCTCATTGCGCTTGTACACATTTGTACCTAATTCATTAACACTCAAAAAGCAAATTCTGATTTAATTTACATAAAATGTTCAGATAATGGTACAAAGTACTACAAACCTACAGTACTCATAATCAAGCCTTCAAGATATGTAATTTTGTTGTGTATTTTTTGGATTTCTAAATGAAATACCTTGAAAATTAAGGGTGATAGAGACAAACAGACAACCTATTTTGATTGGAATAAGCACATAAAAAATATGATCATACTAAGTCGTAGTTTGTACTCTCCAAAATTATTATTTTTGCAGACCTGTATGTATTCTGCTAATTTCTTGTCTAATATTTAACAATGTATGGCATGAATACCTTAATTTTCATTTCTATATTCCAAAAATATGGACCTGAAGATAAGGAAGAAATGAAGATCAATGGTTGCTATTTTGATATGTTGTTTTACAAGCCCTGGTAGTGAACGCCATATTGATATGTTGTTTAACAAGCCCTGCTAATGAATGCCATGTTGATATGTTGCTTAACAAGCCCTGGTAATTGACGCCATGTTGATGTATTGTTTAACAAATCCTGTAGCTGTTGCCATGTTGATATGTTGTTTAACAAATCCTGTAGCTGTTGCTGTGTTGATGTGTTGTTTAACAAATTCTGTAGCTGTTGCCGTGCTGATATGTTGTTTAACAAATCCTGTAGCTGTTGCCATGTTGATATGTTGTTTAACAAATCCTGTAGCTGTTGCTGTGTTGATGTGTTGTTTAACAAATTCTGTAGCTGTTGCCGTGCTGATATGTTGTTTAACAAATCCTGTAGCTGTTGCCATGTTGATATGTTGTTTAACAAATCCTGTAGCTGTTGCTGTGTTGATGTGTTGTTTAACAAATTCTGTAGCTGTTGCCGTGCTGATATGTTGTTTAACAAATCCTGTAGCTGTTGCCATGTTGATATGTTGTTTAACAAATCCTGTAGTTGCCATGTTGATATGTTGTTTAACAAATCCTGTAGCTGTTGCCATGTTGATATGTTGTTTAACAAATCCTGTAGTTGCCATGTTGATATGTTGTTTAACAAATCCTGTAGCTGTTGCCATGTTGATATGTTGTTCAACAAATCCTGTAGCTGTTGCCATGTTGACATGTGTTATAGCACAAGCCCAGCTAGTGGCCCTGCCATCAAGACCCTTGAAGAGCGAGAGGCAGCCTATGCAGCTGCCAGAGCTAGAATTCTTGGCTCCTCATCGTCTCCTGCAGTGCCATCTACGCACGTTAACCCTCAAGCAAGCGTTAAGAGGTTTGTGGCAACATTTTGCATACCAGGCTGTATGGATATGCAATACAAGCGACTTGATTCTGAATTTAATAGACATCTGCCTGGAAATAAACTTTTGCCATGTATTAATAGTTTAAGATTCACTTTCTTCTAACTGATTAGAAGTTAACCCTTTTGTAGCATTTATCGGTTTTTTTGTTGATACATCTTGCTCAGTGGCAGTGAGTTATTTTGTTAGATTTATTCGTATGTGTGTAATTGTCTGGCATTTGCACTGATTAGATAAAACGATTCGTAGAACTCTATTTGAAAAAACTTCATTGTTACCTTGCGTGGTCTTGTATAAGCCACGAATGGTGCTCAGGCAATCGCATAATTTTCATATAGATCGCACATATTGTTTTATGGACAAGTGGATATGTAGGGCATGTAGGAGGCCATCTTATTGGGCATGTAGGAGGCCATCTTATTGACGCGTAGTTGGACCTTCTCGGATAATATCCGATGTGGTAAGGAATTGGATGGTAAACTTAGTTTTACTTTATTACATTTGAAATTGCTACAGAATTTCCTAATAATCTGACCCTAGCTGAACTGAAATCCAAGGGAAGATGATGATGTTGACGATGATGTGATGATTTTCACAATTCAAGTTAGAGCATCTAAAAACTATTGCTTGGATAGTTCACATTAAGAGCGCTGGCCTGTGTATCTGTGAAAGGTCAAGACAATTTGCTAGGCTTGCTGGTCGGCTAATTTTGATGCATTAAATATATTTTAATGTGACAAATTTTTTATGCATTGCCATCCTAACCCTTGGCTTGTCTCCTATATTTTCAGAAATAACAACAACAGGACGGTCAGTTACCAAAGCAATAGTCGCAGTAACTGTCCCCCGAGAGGAGCATTTAACAATAATACTCCGCGATCATATAATGGCCAAAGATTTACTGGCAACAAGGTCAACTCGAGGCCTCCATCAACGAATCAAAACTGTCGATTTCCGAGCGATTCTACTTCAGAGTATCGTGTGCTTACGTAGCACATTACAACAGATTTATTGAGAATTTTATTGCGCGCATGAAAATGAACCATATAAAGCTATTATTTTGATCATTAATAGCAATTTATACCACTACATCTGAAAGATATTGTTATGGAATATTACTTGATGTCGGGCTAAGTTGACCTAACTTCTCATAACTGACCTCAAAGATTTGATTATTGATTCCAAATTGATAGGAAATTTTCAGCTTTACTAATGGTAAGAGTGAAAATTGGCTGAATGATGTTTAATTTAATTGTTTGCATTCCAATTAGCTGCTCATTAATTGTCTCCGATATCAAGAGGCTAAGGTTAGGCTTTCTACACTTAGAATGCCATTTTGGGCCAGCAACGATGAAATATCGGCATTTGGAGTTGCAAAGCTTTAAAACAGAAGGACTGTCATTATATCAAATGATTCAGTTATACGATCGATATTAAATGTCAAGTATACGTTTACTGAGCCAATATAACATATATGTCAGCTTTAGTATACTCTACCCGCTCTGAAATAAATTGGTTAACGTCACTTTTTTTAAACATTTCCAAATTTGTTTTCTATTTTGTAAGTCGAGTATGTTCAAAGTTAATTTTAAATGCTTTGTGATTAAAATTTTTTCGTAAAGTATATTGACTTATCGAGTGTGTATACTAGAAATAGCAGTGGCTGTGTGCAGTTTTAGTTTATTTGTGCTCTGTTTAGAGGTGATTACCATTTCTTTGTTTCTTAGACCTCTACTTGTTTTCTCACGGACAGACTACAGAGTGCCCATTTAAGCTGCAGCTTTGATATATTTACCTGTTAAGATAACGAGAAGAGTTAAGTTGAACGACGGAGAGTACATCTAGTTAAATTGGCTATCTGTAACAGATAGTCAATTGCAGCTCTGATACATTTACCTGTTAAGATAACGAGAAGAATTAAGTTGAACGACGGAGAGTGCATCTAGTTAAATTGGCTATCTGTTACATTGTAACAGCTTAATATTTCGGCTGATCCTGTAGCATGTTTTCAAGTTATTTTTCAGCGAATCAGTAGGTGCAGGGTTCAAATCTGAGTTTTCCCTGTCATCGAGATGTTGTCGAGCAGAAACTGACGTTAAACTTGGCTTTTAGTCTTTTTAGTAGTTGCAAAATGAGAACTCTTTTGTTGGTATTAGGGAATTGACGTATTTGACATATGTATTTCACAAGATGGACATTAATAGAAAGATGATTGGTACATCTGCAGTCTCTGTTCTGATCGATGTTTGTCCTGTAGGTTGTGTATTGATCATGTAGCATTTGTGCTGTGTCCATTTGGTGCGATTTTTAATTGATTGATCGTGCCTATTCTCTACTTTATGATAAAGTTAGCGTTTGGCCGTATGGGAGTAAAAATGTTTGCAACGTAGAATTTATGAACTCTTGACAGTTTAATTTTACGATTCAGATAAAATAAATAAAATAAATGTAAACATTTGATCAACTTTGTATCTTCATTTTATGAAATCTTTCGCAATTTATTGCTGTAGAACATTGCGAATGTAAAAATTATTAACTTTTATATCTACATCCTAGGGGTTTGGTCTGAGTCGGATTTGACCGAAACTAATTCTACAGTTCAGCTCTGCAGTCCACTATTAAAAGTTTAACCAGTCCAGCTATATCAACGACCATTGGCTCAAAAATCTCTTGCATATTTTAATGCTTACATTACATTTCGAAAAAAGGAGATTTCTACTGAATTAGTATATAACAAGGATCAAATTAGCTTAGCATTCAAAGAAATATGCAAGATAAAGAAGTGATTTGTTAATGTAAACATTGAATTGTAATTGTGAATTGTAAGTGATTGTTAGAGATGCAGGTGGTGTAGAATAGCTTTTAGCTGGAGAGGTCTATGACATAATCTTCATATGATCACCTCAGTCTTTTTTGTATAGGCTAATTGTGTTGTATTGTATTGTAACTGTGTTTTTAACATTAGCTCATAACCTGTTAACGATCTATAGGCTTGGAATGATTTGATATAACTTATTTCTGGATGAGTCTTCTCAACATAAATTTTTTATTTTAAGTTTCTGTTAGCCGAAAGCTTTGCACAAGAAGAAATAAATTCTGTTTTATAGATTTAATTGTATTCTATGAATTTGTATTTAGAATTTGCTAGTTAATTTGTGTGTCTTTCTGAATGAATAGGTTTAAAAAATGTTAGTTTTCTTCTTCCGTTTACTTTTTCTGACTCCTGCCATTTGCTTCTTGATCTTCAAAGCTCTTCTTGATAGACATCTATAAAAACCCATCTTTCTAACATAAAACTATTTCTAACTATTTAGTTAGCTTCCTCGTCGTAGCCTATACGAAAATTTCAGGCACCACTTTAGTATTATGTATATTATACCAAATATATTTATTATTATATAATATATTTATTATTATACTGAATGTATTTATTTATTTTACTAAATATATTTATTGCGTATCTATTACCGATCTAAATTTAATCCGTGGGAAATTTATGTAAGAATTGAGTCCTTTATAGCGAGGTGCTATCAACGTCGTTGTTACTCAAAGGCGTTGATGATGAGCGGTTTTCCATGAGCATCCTCGTAACGTCGTTGTTACTCCAAGGCGTTGATGATAAGCGGTTTTCCATGAGCATCCTCGTACCTGTCCTGGGTGGAGAGACCTGCGAACATGCAGGCAGCGAAGAAGAGGATGCCCACCATGATGAAGAGCACCATCAGCACTGCCCAGGTCGTTATCGTGAAGAACCCGACACAGTCGTTGTAGTAGCCGAACTGGTTGTTGGTGATGTTGAAGGCCTGAACCTTAAAAACAGTGAGAATACTGAAGAGTTAACGATAGAAGTTGAAAAGATGGTGCTTGTTTAGTTATACAATTTTAAATAAGCAGTTTCGTGAAGAAAAATATGATTAAATGTTAAGTCTATAAATCTTTAAAGTAATTTAAATAATTAATTAAAGTGAGAGTTAAATTTCATTTAAAACTGAATTTCGTAACTTATTATTATTCGCCACTGGCTGGAACCAGTGGCGAATAATAATATCGAATATTTAATATAGAAATAGCTATTCTTCTCCTCTATCTCTCTCTCTCTCTCTCTCTCTCTGTCTCTGTCTCTCTCTCTCTCTCTCTATCTCTCTCACCCTCTCAGTGTCTTTCCTTCTCTCTATCCTGTTCTACCAAATGATTTCTCAAGGGAGGTTACATCTTTAGCCCTATTGAGGTTTCTTTGGCAAACAATTCGATTAATACATCAATCCCATATTCATCCCTACCCCTAAGCCGAATAATTGTAGGCTTTTAATTCGTGTGTAGGGTTTTTGGTGGCTTACCATTGCTTTCTTCTGGTCATGCTTAGTCGCCTAGTATGCGATACCATTATCCTGTTTCCTTAAATTCGTATACATTTAGTATTTTCTTTGATGGTGCGCAGTCCAATTAGGGCAAAATATCGTGCAATATAATGTAAAACTATACGATTCTGAACGATCTAATACTAAACAAACATAACTATAATTAGTTAGCAATAGAGCATATTAAATAAAATCTAATATGCCTTACAAGAAGACAGTCTAATAATTGTCAATTAATGGGGTGTAGCTAGGGTCTTAATTTCAAATGTTCACTAGGACATATAGACCTACTGTAGATTCTATCATTCTGACTTTACTTAAGTAATATTAAAATTATATAATATTAAATATTATAAATTAAATAATTTTATATAATGTTACATAATAATCACAACTAACAAAATATCAGGTGGTGACTAATCAGTAATTTTACGCAACTGTTGAGGTTTAAACAGTTGATTATCTCACTAGTATATACGGCCATAAGAGCTGCGCATACCTGCAGAGCAGTGAAGGTAACATTTACTGTTTTGTTGCCCAGACCGTCCATTGAGTGCAGTGGTGAGATGGGCGGCAGCTGGTAGCAGGAGTAGGAGAAGCTGTAAGGGGTCTCTGTGATGAAGAAGGGCCACATTTCAACGGAGTCGTTGAACCAGGTGGTGTTGAATATAGAGTAGGACAACGTGAAGTTGGTCAGCAGCCAATAGCCGGCGTTAAGACCCTCGGTCACTCCAAATATCATCCTAATTAATATGAAATATAAATTAGTACGATAGTAAATTTGGTTTCAACAAGTTTTGTTGTTTAAATTAGCCGCTTGCATTTGGTTTGCTAAACAGGTAATATTTTAGCTAAAGATAGCTAGCTATCACTAGCTGTCAAAAAGCTAATATTTACTTTACTTTGAATTTTTTAGCAGCTACAATCCATTATTATATTGCAAATTTTTCATTAAATTAACTGTAAATAAAAATTTATTTATTGGTTTAGATAGACAGCCAGCAAAAAAGACCCATAGGCCTAGTGGCTAACAAGTAGTTTACAAGAAATACAGCAGCAGTATGCTATCTATAGACTTAAATACTTAAACACGGCTAAGGCGGCTTACTTTAACACAAAATGTAAAATGGAATCAATTTGTGACGTGAAGAGTTAATCGGCGGGCACGTTAATGCTTACTGTAGAAGGATCGACCAACTAGGAATGCTGAGTGCTATCAGCAATGAATAAGAATCCCAAGGCGTCGGAAAATTAATCGCATTTTAAATTCACAACATCGCTGTACTATGCGCTATCAAAAGGCATCAATTACGTCAAGGAAACTACGAGAAAAAATTACAAAAGAGCAAGCTAGAAAGGAAACTGCAATGTGTGCTATGTAGTATCGCGTGACTGTAGATGAATATAATAATATTTAGGGGCCTATACAGTTATGATGTAATAATACACATTGCAACATAGTGAAACGATCAACCACGTTGATATCTATCACTTTTAACACCATTGGTTTAAACTGTTAAGAAATTTAGTCCATTTTCCGTATAGGCCTAACCATTTCAGTGAATGTCCGAGATTTTACTCTCAGATAAGCGCGACCGGGAATCGAACTCACGAGAGTTAAATTCACCTCAGAATCTATCGGTTAAAATTTCACGACGTTTCTGCCGCCTTTAAGCTCTGCACTATTGAAATGTTCAGTACGGCATATCGCGATATACTTGTATAATTAATAAAGAAGCTTTAACTTGACGAAGTTTAATAAAGATGTTCGATATTATCTATACTTAGTCTACTTACGTGAAATTGACTTCCTTTAGATTGGTATCAACATCTGAATAGGTCAAAGTTAGTCTGAAACAAACAGTTAGACCTATAGCTAGACACAAGAGAATCCGATTAGATTGAAATTAATATTCTCACTAAATAATAGGTATAACAAGTTATACTATGATACAGTATAATATTAATTTAACCATATGACACTGTTAGTCGGTCCGATAATTACAGCGATAATTATAAATTTTTCAATTAGGACATGTCACAGTAAATAGTCATGCACATGTCAGTAAGGAAATGCTCTTGTGCAGGAGTCTGATATGTGAACTAAATAAAATAAATATGCGCATATTTTAGATGATCTAAATCTTAATAATATTTATTGCTTAGTAGCACTTACCTCAGTATTATCCGGGTTGAAGAAGAATAGACCACCTGTGGACTGCAAGTGTCGTAAAGGCGACAAAGCGCTAAGATCCAAACCAAGCTCAGAAAGGATATTTGGCTGATGAGCGCCTAGACTCTAGAAATTGCAGCAAAAGTTTCTAATCCCTATCCTAGTTAAACTGGGATTCAAGGGTAAGGAAGATAATGATGACGACGACGATGAAGGTAATTTTGTTTTATCACTATTTATTTTAAAGTAACAGGTGATTTATCCGTTCAAATTCAGAATTTGAACCAAAGTATACTTGTCTCATGTAAAGCGGCGGAAAAGCAGAAACTTGGGCGGACAACATAAAGTCATTTCAGAGACTTTCATTTTCAAATACAATTGAGGCTTCATTAAGTTTGATTAAGCCAAAGCCTTCGTGATGGTAATTTTTTGTTGATTCATGGAGTGCTCTTTAACATTGTGAATCAGACTTTGACAAAGAATTTTAAATTTGACCTGCCGTTTCATAAAATACCGCATATATAATTATCTTAATTCTGTATAAAATATATATGTATAGTAAAATTTTAAAAAATATATTTTATGCGAAAGTCGAAATCGAAATTAGTATTGATATAGGAATACTAAAAACAGACCAGAAGAAAGTTTAAAGGTTTAACTTAACAAAACTTTAAAACTTATAGTGGTAGTTAATTTTTGACAGTCAAAAATTAGGCAGTTAACGAAGAAAAACCGCGAGAGAACAACTAGGCAAAGAACCTATGTAAATAGGCATTGTAACATGTGCATAACGAGGTGAACCAAAAATAAAAATACAAATAGAAGTGAAGTAAAAATAGAATAAAATAAAAAGTAATAATAGACTATAGAATACAGCATCACAAACCAATCAGACTTTCTCGCCAGTGTAATTTAGGCAGTAGGAATTGTCGCCAATGGCTGGGTAAATAAAATGCGAACTGAAGTGAAGAAAGGAATAATAAAAATAATAAATTAATACATCAACATAATAGAATTAAGTATTAAAAATCAATCAGACTTACTCGGCAGTGTAATTTAAGCAGTAGGAATTGTCGCCGACGGTTGGGTTGACCGGGGCGTCAATGGGAAGATTCCACGAGCCCTGCCCTGCCACGGAGAGGGTCACGTTCTGAACGTAGAGGTAGAGACAGTTGGTGATGTTGACGAACATATAGTAGGTGGGGTAGTATACCTCCTGCAGCTTACGTCCTGCTGCCTTGCTCGAGCTGACGTCCTTTTCATGCTCGACAGCTTCTTCCACTGAGAGGACCTGTGGTTTAGTCTGAGATATATAATTATTTATTCATTTGATTAGTTGTTTATTTATCTAGTTCTATATTTATTTCATTTTAAACATATATACTCCTCATTTCTCGAATTGGATGGAAAGCATGCAAGAGCATACATTTGCCTGACATTCAATTCCTAGTAAATATTTGGCTAAGCATTTAAATCATAGGAATACTCATGTTGTACGGGTTGCTCTCTGTCTGTTTTTACATCAAACGGGTCCTTGAAGACATGTGTATATAGAAATAAATCTTTGTTTCCAACGTAGGCGTGTAATTGTTGCATAATTGTATCAATTATGATATAATTCATTGTTTCATCTAGTACTTTAGATATTATATTATAGATCTCTCTCTTAGTGCGCAGCCTACTGGCAGGTCCTCTATATATAACGCCTCCACTCTTCTCTGCCTTCCGCCTTCCTCTTCATTTCCACTTATGAGTGGGTCTTTAAATCATCTAACATACCTAATCTCGGCCTGCCCCTGCCTCTTTTTCCTTCCATTCTACCTTCTATGACCTCTTTTATTAGACCTTCCCGCCTTAGAATGTGTCCTATCCAACTCTTCTTCCTATTTCTTAATACATTTATCAACTGTCTATATGTACCAACTCTCTCCAGGACTTCCTCATTTGTAACCTTTTGAGTCCTGCTAATCCTCTCCATTCTTCTCCAAATCCACATTTCCAAAGCCTCCAGTTATATTATAGATACTACAAATTCTCATGTCACTCCAATCCTCAAGTCCTTACACCGGCTCAAAGTTAGAGAACGCATTTTACACACGACAGTTTCTCTAACTTATAAGTCTATTACTCCTGGTAATAATTACATGTCCCACTTACTACAAGTGGGGCAACCTATCTCCAGGCAGTCGTCTACCAGGTCCTCTAAGTTAGTTACTCTAGAGAGACCGAGCCTTCCTTCACGTAGCAAGCTGTCTAGGCGCTCCTTCCAGCATGCTGCCCCGCAGATCTGGAATTCTCTTCCTTCCACTCTGCGCACCCCCTCATCTATTCCTGATCAGCCCTTCCTACTTTACGAACAGTTTCATAGGCGATTGAAATCTTTTCTCTTCGACTTTTCTTATCCACCAAACGTCCACGAACTGAGACCAACATGTAAACCTCCATTCTGCTAGTACCCTCCTTTGGACTGACCACCCGGATTTTGGCTCTCGCACCGTTTATGGACCCCTCACTCTGCTTATCGGCTTTGATTTGGTTTCACAGTGCTCAATGTTGTCATGGACAACAGTAGCACTCTAAGCGTATTGTTGTTGTTGTTGTTTCAACTATTATTTGATACCATTGATCACAATATTCTTCTGGAACGTCTTTCTTCCTGGTTTGTTATTCGTGGAGTTGTTCTTGATTGGTTTTCCTCCTATCTGACGGATCGTTCTTTTAGTGTGAAAGTGATGAAGTACATCTCTTCGCCTTCTCACTTAAAGTATGGTTTGCCTCAAGGCTCCGTTCTTGGTCCTATCCTCTTTAACCTCTATACAACACCCTTAAGCACTCTAATATCTTCTCATTCTCTTCATCATGAACTATATGCTGATGACACTCAAATGTACTCTTGTTTCACCCCTAACTCCTATTCTAATGCTGAAACCCTCCTGCAACAAAGTTTTCAGTCTATATCCTCTTGGATGTCTGCTAATTTCTTGGCACTTAATCCATCTAAGACTGAATTCTTGTTGGTTAGGACACCTCAACAGCTTCTGAAGCTGAATGGGAAAACTCTTTCGTTATCTTCGGGTTTTAATATATCACCTGTTTCTTCTGTGAGAAATCTCGGTGTCATCCTTGATAAACACCTAACCTTCCACGAACACATAACTAAAACTTCACAAGCATGTTTCTTCCATATCCGTGCTTTTCGTCGAATACGTCCATATTAGTCAAGTGAGACAGCTGCTACAATTGGTGCTGCTCTTGTGCAATCGAAGTTGGACTACTGCAATTCCCTGTTTTTAAATCTCCCTGGCTGTGAGATTGATCGGTTGCAGTTTGTTCAGAATTATCTTGCGCGAGCAATTTTTTGTAGTTCCAAGTACTCACATGTTACGCCTATTTTGAAGTCTTTGCACTGGCTAAAGATTAAAGAGCGTATCATTTACAAAACAGCTTCGTTAACCTATAAGTCCATCACCATCCCTGGACAAACGTGTATGTCTCACTTGATTAAAGTGATGCAGCTTGCTATTACTCGGTCTTCTAAGTAAATTACTCTTGTAAGACCTAGCTTACCTTAACGCTCTAAGCTATCTAATCGTTCTTTCCAGCATGCTGCACCTCAGATCTGGAATTCTCTTCCATACAATCTTCGGAAATCTTCATTTGAATCACATCAGCCTTTGCTTTCCTATGAGCAGTTCCATAAGCAGTTGAAAACCTATCTTTTCCATCTCTCTTTTCCATCCAGTGTCCATGAGCTGCGACCTGCGCTTAAACCACCTTTTCTTTAATTCCCTTTACTTTGGACTGAATTTTTGGATTTTGGAATTTGGACCGTTTTTGGACCTTCTTTTTTTGCTCGCCGGCTTGATTTTGTCTCAATAGTGCTCGATGTTGTCATTGATGACTGTAGCACTCTAATTGTTGTTATTATTATTATTATACTATTATTCAACTTCAAAGACTTTACCTTCTGACCGGGAACCGGACTTTAAATTGTTATTTAATTGATTGATATTATGATAATTTTGATCACGATTTCTTCGATATTTATTTTTTTACTTCAAAGAGACAAACACCAGCAGTTTTAAATGTGATAATACCGTCATACTTAACAGCTAAGCAGTTCATATATATTACATGTATAAATGCATTGTATTATATAGCATAACTACGCAGTATCATTTATGTTCACGTGTATAAACGTTCCAGAAACTTTTTTCTAACTCGACGATATAAGATCATATCTTCAATACATCGTAATCGTAAATACGCATTTTCAACGCCCAAATATTTTAAATTTTAAGTACTCTATATATTCATTGTTACTCACAAAGCAAAAAACGCTAGATATCTTTCTACAGTGTGCATCTTACCAGTGATGATTCTTTTCCAGTATATATGGCGCTATACGGCCGACCCAGTGAAATAAGTTTTCTGTCCACTTGTCCAATTAATTCATCTGCATAAAAGTAGCAATATTGATGAGTGATGGTAGCAAATATGTTCGAGATAATTCAGCAATTTTTATCTCTAAAGTTCTCCCTCTTTCTCAGTGCACTATATATATTGACAGCAGGTCCATAGCATATGACGCCTCCACGTATTTCTATCCTCTGCTTCTCCATTCATATCAGTATAGGCCTAGCTCATCATTCAGTTTTACATATCCCCTTTACTCTATTATAATCATATATTCATTTATTAATCATAAATATGATAAAACCGGAGATTGTAACAATTCAATACGGCTTCTAACATAAGCAAAAGTTCCAAAAAACAGAGAAAGGCATATATCAGATCAAAATAAAATGAAATGCATAGGAGGTCAATTTAATAGTTTGACATAAGCAACAACAATTCTTCTTTACTCCTATAATTTCATGAGTCTTCACATTTTAAATCTCCATATCTGCTGTACCTTCCTGTGAAATTTACCTATCTTTTCTGAAGTTCCGCTCATATTCTACATCTAAAGTTCTAAGCAATTAAATGCTATATGTAACAATTAGAAGCCAGTCATGAACTGCAAAACGTCTAAGGTCTAATTATAATATTAAACACAATTATCTGATGAAATTAAGGTGTTGCTAAAGTTAGGCCTAATATGTGGCCCTTAAAATCCATTGCGATGACTGAAGGAGAATACCGTTTTCAATGTGGAAGTCCAAATGTGTTAATTTAAATGAATACATAAATATTTTTTGTAGCATTCAACTAAAACTCGCTTCGTCGTTGCTCGTTATTAAAGCATTTACTTATACCGAGGTGATTATAATCCAATAGATTTCATTCTTACAAACACAACATGCCCAATCTTTAGCCGTACGCTACATTATAGCCTGCATGCCCAATCTTTAGCCCTGATATACCGACTGCTATGTTTCTAATCTGTCTTTCTTGTCGATTAATGCATTTATAAGGGCATTCCAGTAGCGTAGAATTGCTTACATTGTGTATCCCGCTAGAGATGTCCCTAACATAGTCGTCTTGCGGGAAAGCTTCGTTGTATTGTATGCATTCATCGTTGATATATTGAATATGATTTTATAAACGCCTTTTTAATCTATTAAGTAAAAGTAAACAAGATCCGGAGTAATCTAGACTTAGGCCTACCTATTTCACGAAGGGACGCCGAGCTATCGACGTGAATGAGACAGATGATTGTGCTGGCCTGTCCAGCAACCTTCTTGTCCAGGTTCTGCAGCTCAGAAAGGCTTTCTAGTTCCATCAGATCAACTCTTCGAGTTTCGGCTGAACTATCGCTCGTTTCTTCGCTTACCAGAGACATCAGTGATTCGTAGACAGAAGAGACAGATGGAAGGAATTTTGAGTTGGTCGTAGTCATGATATTCTATAGTGTCAAAACAATTGTACTTTAATGCTTGCGTGCAACTTTGTAATCATAGCTCTCCGTTACGTGGACAAAGCCATTATTAAGAATGAACCAATTCATAATTTATTACATTAGGTTATGATTAAATATTTAATTTATATATCGATAGATTAAGTGTTGGATCATCTATTGATTAATTTTTTAATTTTTTGCCAACAAAGTTAGCGTGTGCTATGCGCACTGGGAATACAGATATGTGCAATTGGAAGAATGCTAATTTACTATTTACTAGTATATGGATATCTGTTTATTATCTACTGTATATGCAGTATATATATATATATATATATATATATATATATATATATATATATATATATATATATATATTAGAAACTACAAGATATTAGATTAGGAAACTTACTACTTATTACTTTAGATATTAGATTAGGAAACTGGAGGCATTGGAAATGTGGATTTGGAGAAGAATGAAGAGGATTAGCTGGACTCAAAAGGTTACAAGTGAGGAAGTCCTGGAGAGAGTTGGCACAGATAGACAGTTGATAAATGTATTAAGAAATAGAAAGAAAAGATGGATAGGACACATTCTAGGTCTATTAAGGGGTGAAGGTCTAGTAAAAGAGGTCATAGACGGTAGAATGGAAGGAAAAAGAGGCAGGGACAGGCCGAGATTAGGTATGTTAGATGATTTAAAGACCCACTCATATGTGGAAATGAAGAGGAAGGCGGAAGACAGAGAAGAGTGGAGGCGTTATGTACTATGGACCTGCCAGTAGGCAGTGCACTAAGATATATATATATATATACATGTATATATATATATACATGTATATACTGTACAATAGTTTGCATATATATAATGTACATGTAATACTATATATATATATTATAAATATAAATTTAAAATTTAATGTAAATAAAATATGTAAAATATAATACAACATAACATATTGCTTCGTACCCAACAGACAGTATAACTGTACACTACGTACACTACAGATACCCAACAGACATTATAACTGTACACTACGTACACTACAGATAACCAACAGACAGTATAACTGTACACTACGTACACTACAGATAGCCAACAGACAGTATAACTGTACACTACGTACACTACAGATACCCAACAGACAGTATAACTGTACACTACGTACACTACAGATACCCAACAGACAGTATAACTGTACACTACGTACACTACAGATACCCAACCGACAGTATAACTGTACACCACATTCGCTGCTCTGTACCCGGCAGACAGTAGACAGTGCTACACTGGCAATTCAATATACCTGACACCTAAAGATTATTGCACACTATCTACTGTAAATACAGTAGATGGTGTAAAATATGCAATCTCTACAATAATATAAGAGCTTAAACCGCGCAAACATGTTCACTTTCCCTGCAGTACTGGCTGTAGCCAGTGGCGAAGTCGAAAAGATACTCGACCGCGGATCAGTAGGTGCGGGGTTTTAATCCTGGGCTCGCCCGTCACTGACAACGCTTTCGAGTGAGGAGATTGACGTTAACCTTAGCTTTACGAGCTTAACCAGTAGCTGTATTGCAAAGCGGAATATCCCTGAAAAATTCCCCCCTCCCCGCCTTCTTTGTTCGGCAACTCTCAAATTGTAAGTTTATTAACTGCACGCGCAGATTTACTGCTGGCGAATGTAGCTAATTCGAATTAAATATATGAAGTTGCTCACCCTCAGATGTCCAAACACCGCTCCCTTCACAGAGGCATTGAAAACACGCGCCTTCCTCGTGAGCTCCTGCAGGCTCATCTACAGCATGGACAACACTGACACATTTAGAAACGTAAATCATATGACACGCGTGGATCTAGTGACAAAGGTGATGAAAAGTAGTCTTCAATTATCACGTGTTTCATAAAATACCGTTGACACTAATGAACATCTCAGCACATTTGTTAGCATGGTTCTTGTTTCTTTATTTAAGGACCAAACTGTCGTCTAAGATTTAATGTCTCACATCTTCTCGTCATATTATTTAATTATTATTTCCAGAGTAGCTTTTTGAAAATTTAATATCGAATTCGTAATTAACTGCATTATACTTAAAGATGAATTGAATTTGAAAAGATGCGCGGGTTATGGTGTTTCAGTAGCTTATGATACCAAATGTTACTAATTATATTTCTGCTTGCGTAATTCATTATTTAATATTAAATTTATTAATTGGTTAACAGATTTAGTCAAAGAACGTTGAGTGTGTGAATTTTAATTGAGGTAGGCGATATCCTTAGATGAAAACTTAAAATTTAATTTATTGAATTTCTTAAATTAAATTAGGTAGCCAAGTAACGAGAAAGCTATAATATTTTATGCATCTCAAGCTGACAGCATATGGAGTTTATATGCGGCATCATGTGTGCGTCATAAAGAACGATAAAAAATCTAATTATGAATTCCCCATTACAGCGTCTCCATGAGATACGTATATACCGTGCAATAGGGTATCTACTGTAGTACACGTACTCATGATCATTTTACTGTTTCATAATTCGTTAAATAAGAGATACACTGCCTACATGCAAGTTGCTGTATACCAGTAATTGAGTTTTAAGTACGCAGCTTCTTCAATTCAACAACAAACTAGAGTGCCAACATTCAATGTCCTTCTGTAGAACTTTAATTCTAAATTGCTCAACATTCACAATAAGCATTAGAATTGAATTATATTTATTTTACTTTAGGTTACATCACACGCTAGTTATACATGAAATAAAGTGAAAAAGGACACAAAGGCAACGAAAGCACTGACATGTGCCCTAACAATTATCTAAAATTACCCTAAAATTAGCTGCAAGAATACGTATTAGAGGTTCAGGTTCTTCGAGACAACGTATCACATTTTAGCCGCAGAATCTATAGATTTTAGATTATAAACAAAGGGGCCTAAGTATTAGTTTGATCGAATTGGTTTGTTCAATTTAGATCACAATTGAAAACAGTTTCAACAGCAAGAATTTAAAATATAAGAAAGGCATATATGCACTTACTGCAGTGCTATTCAATAATGATACCAATCGTCTAGATTTCTAATCGAACCAACCTAGAGAGTAGAATCTCAAATAGGAAAGGATATGACCTACACTGGTAGTCACATTTCAGGTGTCGGTTTTATAGAAGCAATTCCTTTTAAGTGGATAACTTCTGCAGAAGAACTAGTAATATTCACAGATCTAATGTGATGTTATTTTGTATCCATGTTTTCGCATAGTCTGAACTTCCTCTTGGTTTTACCAAGAATTCTTGGAATACCTCTTGGTTTTGATCAGATCCAGTATCTATAGCTAACGTCGAAATACTAACAAAGCCTTAGTTTTTCTAAACTTTTGGAATTTTCATTGAGTCTTGTTGCTTCAGTTCTGATATCAAAAAGGAAGAAGGAAGTGGTACTCTAACGTTAATTATAATGTGCAATTATAGTTTTAGCAAATATGCAAAGCTTTATTTTGTTAGAATGAGTAACTGACAGTTTAATTGATTTACTGCTTTGCTGATTAATTGATTGATTGATGAATAGATAAATTACAGTATATTGACTGATAGAATTGTTTGTTGGTTATAGTGATCGATATATTAAATGATTATTTTTTAGATTGATAAATTTAGTAGTCCACCAAAAGTGAGCATCCATGATAGATTTCTTTATTAAATAAGGAAATAAATCAATCAATAAATCAATACTAAATAACGTCATTTATGCATAGTTGTTGTCTTACCTTATCCTGAAGGAACACCGCCAGTATATGAGGATCATTAGAGATCCGGTTGTTGGAAATACGCTCATCATCTCTGAAGTGGAGTAGCTTTTGTAGGAAGTCATCACTGAACTCCTGATCCGTTACGGTGTTTCCAGCAAAGACGTCTGGAAATGATACCGTCCTACAAGCAATACAATATTCTGAAATTATTATTATTATTATTTTTATTTTTATTTTTTTTAAATTTTTACCCCGGTGTAAAGAACCTGGGGTTTGATAAAAACGATTCAAGCAATACGTGCTGAATCGCCGCCCGGTTACTCGAGGTCATCAATCGGCTTTAAAGAATTGTTGAAGCAGACTGCATGAAATCTTTGCAAAGTCATGGAAAGCCTTTGCCAAAGAAAAGATGTCTCTCGCTTATCGCCGGTTTGCTCTGTGATAAGTCTGCCTATGCCATTGATAAAGTCAGCTCCTTCGGGATTCATCGGGCCCATGGTTTCAATGGCCACCGGAACAACTTCATATCCTGAGGACAGATCACGGTATTTATCCAACTTTCTAGAGGCGGCATGAACAGCAGCTCCACCGGCTGTGACTGAAGTCGTATTCAGGTAGGAGTTTGCCATAGTGTCAATGACCGTGACGTCCCATACGGCACATTTACCGTTGCACCAGGGTACTATTATTATTATTATTATTATTACTATTATTATTATTATTATTATTACTATTATTATTATTATTATTATTACTATTATTAACATTGAAAACTCATATATTGCAGTGTCAGGGCCGAACTTGGTCTTCGGGACTACTTTACAGAAAGAGTTAAATAATAATAGTAAGCTAAATAAAATTGCAGTTAAATTAATATCTAAACAAGTAAAAATGTCTACATATGAGTGGAACTTTATACCATCCAGCAACGCAAAAAAAGCTAAAAAGTCTCAATAGAGTCATTACTGGCATAGCGTTGTAGGCTCTCTTCTAGAAGTTAATCCAATTGTATCCCTTAATTAAATTAGGTCTATTTTAGCCTCGTATTATAATTATTAACTTGAAATCACAACTAATGGAAACAGCACATTCTAAATGTACATTTATGCATAAAAACTTAGATCAGAATTTTGTTTGGTCCTGGAACCAGGATCTCTTCTAATGAAACAGCGATGGTAAATGTGCCATGTGGGACTTCCTTCACAGTCAATTTGGCAAATTCTTACCAGTCAAAGCCAGGGGAGCTGGTGAACTTGTCGCTTCTAGGAAAATGAATAAATACTGTGATTGTCCTTAGGGTATGAAGTTGTTCCGGTGACCATTAAAATCACGGGCCACATGAATATCGATGGAGTTGACTTCATTTATGACATAGGAAGGCTAATTGCAGAGCAAACCGGCGATAAGCGAGAGAACGCGTATCTTTGGCAAAGGCTTTCCATAACTTTGCAAAGATTTAATGCAGTCTGCTTCAACAATTCTTTCAGCAGTTAGATGACCTCGAGTAGCCAGGCGGCGATTCAGCATCTACTGCTACAATCGCTTTTTTTATCAAACCTCGGGTTCCTTACATCCGGGGTAATTAAAAAAGTAATAGTTATACTAATATTAATATAAAAAGTAATAGAAAATAATAATAATAATAATAATATAATAATAATAATATTTACAAATAATAATAGTAGTTATAATGAGAGTAGCCAGTGATATTAACTTTTTGTGATATTAACTTCACTCTATAAGGAGAAGTTAATATCACAATAAATGGTACGAAATTGGAACAGGTAAGGAGTTCCAAATATTTGGGTCATACTATAACCGATGATGGGAAATGTGAGACAGAAATATGCAGTAGGATTGCACAAGCAAAAGCGGCCTTTGTTAGTAGAAAAGAACTATTAACAAAAAGTCTATAGAAAGACACAAAGATAAAGATAGTGAAAACTTTGGTTTGGACCACGCTATTGTATGGATGTGAAACATGGACCTTAAGGAAGGAAGATATTAGGAAGCTGGAGGCATTGGAAATGTGGATTTGGAGAAGAATGGAGAGGATTAGCTGGACTCAAAAGGTTACAAATGAGGAAGTCCTGGAGAGAGTTGGCACAGATAGACAGTTGATAAATGTATTAAGAAATAGGAAGAAGAGATGGATAGGACACATTCTAAGGGGGAAGGTCTATTAAAAGAGGTCATAGAAGGTAGAATGGAAGGAAAAAGAGGCAGGGCAGGCCGAGATTAGGTATGTTAGATGATTTAAAGACCCACTCATATGTGGAAATGAAGAGGAAGGCGGAAGACAGAGAAGAGTGGAGAGAGAGAGAGAGAGAGAGATACGTGTTTATTTCAGCATCAACACTAAATCACTGACAAATGCAAACAGAAATAAACATTTAAATGAAATAAAATTTAAAAAAAGTACCCAGGAACACAGTGTGTCAATCAGTCTATATACACCAGAACAACGGCCGTCAGGGAAGATGATACACATCTTATCTAGCTGACCACCGTCTATAACTCATTAATGACATATACATGTTTAATGCAAAATCAACCGAAATAAAAATTTATCTTAAGAAAGGAAAATAAATTACAAATTAATGTGATTAGAAAGTAGTTAGCTAAGTCACAAATCTATCTGAACAATTACACAAAAAACGAAAATATAGACATTTACAACCCATCAAACAATATACATTTGTAACGTTTGGTGAATTCAGCTAGAGACCCCGAAGTGCGGATATCAGAAGGTATTTGGTTCCAAGAAGTGACATACTTATATGCATAAGATTTTAAAAATTCTGAGGTTGTTCTAGTACACAAATAATTGGTCTCGGAGAGCCTGGTATTATATACAGACGAAATCTGATGGACAATCAAAATACATCTCATGGATTCTGACATAGTCAGATCGGGAAAATTAATACATTTATAAACAAGTTTACCAGTATGTAATTGGAATAACTGAAAAATTGGTAATACATTATAATTCATATAAAGTTGTTTAACATTATGAAATTTGTGTTTATGCTGTAAAGTTCGTAGAATACGATTACAGGCAACATGTAAGGGTTTTTGCAACTGTTTGGTTGTATTTGCATAAACTTCAATTCCATATTGAGTCCTTGATTGCACCAATGAAAGGTATAAATTTCTACGACAATTCATACGAATAAAATCTCTACGATTGTATAACATACTATTAGAGTTATTAATTTTAAAGATTAATGATTTAATATGATCACCAAAAGTCAAATTGTCATCTGATGTTAAGCCTAAGAATGAGGTAACATAATATGTTCTATTAATGCAAGGGATACACTTAAATTGTTGGATCGAATAGTAGCTTCATCGTCTTTCGTGGGGTAGAATAAAACATACGAGGACTTTACAGTTAGCATTTTATTTTTGTTGAGGCGTTATGTACCATGGACCTGCCAGTAGGCAGTGCACTAAGAGAGAGAATGAGACTCTGTATTGACAATCTGTAAGGAGAATAATATTATTATTGTGGAATATGTTTACAATTACAAAGAAGTAATTATTATTTATTTATATAATAATAATAATAATTTTTATTATTATAATTATTATATAATAATTATCTATTTATTCATTTTATTTTTGTATTTATTGTATATGAATATGTCTTATTTTTCTCTCTCATATTTAAGAGAACCAATGAAAAGTAATGCGTTGAATAATTGTAACTGTACGAAACTTTTACCTTGTCGTAGTCCATAGAAAAACCGGAACCTCGTCTCCATTCACTGCGGTATTACCAATTTGAAGCAGAGCCAGCACCAGGAATAGTGTCCGCATCATAACTAATGCCTCTGTGTGTACTAACTATAAGCGAATATTAAAAATTCACACTCAAACAATAAATGAATGAATAAATTACTGAATGAATGAATGAGTTAATCAATCAATTAAAGATGTAAAGCTAATATTAGCGTCATCAAAGTAAAGCTAATATTACTGACATCGCCACTGGCTCCAACCAGTGGCGTCAACTCAATGGTCGTATTTAATTTATCATGGTGATCTATAGTCAATGGTCGTATATAATTAATCTTGATGGTATACACTGTGTTGTTTATAACTGATACCCCATATTATTTTTACAATAAAGTCGTCAGGAGTTGACAGACGTTTTGGAAATTTGCCGAACTTTACCAGCAGCCAATTCTACCAAGCATATTCAAATTTCGTTTGAATATCTTTAATAACGCGAGAGTTATTGTTTTTCGAATAGGAGTGGGGTCAGATAAGGAATTTCCAGTATAGGCTTACGGTATGTTACATGCAGCGTAAAATAATCTCGATAAAAATAATTGCGAACAAGTAACATAAAACTTCTGCTAATGCTAATATGAATAGCAATCATTTCTTTTCAAAGCGACGTAAAATACTTGCTGATATGTTCTTAATTGCCAAAGTTATTGAACTTCTAATGCATGCATTGCAGTGGTACTGTGCTCTCATCGTCTCACGGCAGCTGAGCTCTCGCCAAGCACACGTAGGCCTAAGGACTTAATGCATGCATTAAGAGTTCAATAACTTTGTCAATTAATAACATATCAGCACGTATTTTACGTCTTTTGAAAAGAAATGATTGCTATTCAAAATATTATTAGCAGAAATGTTATTTTACTTGTTCGCTACTATTTTTATGGAGATAATGTTAAGCGGCATGTAACATGCCCGTGATCCTGTATTGGAAATATCTTATCTCACCCCACTGCAATTCGCAAAACTATAACTTTCACGTTATTAAATGTATTCAAACGAAAATTCTCTATGTTTGGTAGAATTGGCTGCTGGTCAAGTCTGTGCATTTCAAGAACATCGGTCAACTCTTTACGACTTTATTGTACAAATATTTAGGGGTATCAGTTATAAAAACCACAGTGTAGAATAGACAATAAAATCACCATTTCATTTTGTTCTTAAACTATCAATTCATAAATATTAAATATTTTAACATTTGTCTCTTTGATTCTCTTACTAATTTTAGTCATTTATATTCATTACATAAATTATACTAACTATTTGTAAAGTACAAACCTGACTGTTTCAATCTGTAACTCTCTCTCTCTGTAGTCAACAACGGCTCAAGTAAAACTGCTCTTGATCTGATACTTTATATGGAGTGCTACTTTAACCAAACCTCTCATACTGCACTAAACTACAATGTTCACAATTTTATCTTTAACTTTCAGTCAAAAATTATTTTACGCACAGGACTGAGCCGGTGGATTGTTGGTAAGCTGTTCTACACTGCGGATTAGTTGCTGTAGGGTTCAAAACCAGTGCTCTCCCGTCACTGACCTGCCATCTAGCAGGAAATTGATGTCAAGCTTCTAAATTTAGACCGAATTATGACTGTGCGTTCGTCTAGGCGTTTACGACACCGTCCTTTATTATTTGTTTCTTCATTTAGATTTATTTCTGGTGATTTTCAGTAACGAGATTAGTCATCTAGTTGCAGTCAAGGAATTGAGAACATGGTTTGGCAGTGTGTTGTTATCGATGGTACGAGTATGGAGCGAACGATGTCAAGTATTTCCACCTCTTCAGAGACTTCAGTATGTACAGGGAAATGTCTGAACCAAGAAATGGGGCTATGTTAGTTTTATGTCTAAGCCTACGATTCACAGGCTTGTAAAATTGACCTAAGTTTCCTGATTTGTCTATCACTGAGCTCATTCAGGTAGGTCTAGGGAGCTAACGCCATGCTGAGATCATCTGTTGAGTTACAAGTAGGCCTACTTCTGCTTTTGCTCAGTGGAAAAAAGTTAGTTAGTTGTAAACCTAATCCTATTGCATGCCTACATATAAATTAATTAAATTTTTAAAAAATCATTAAAAATTACAAACTGTAAAGTTATCTTGAAAATAGATTACTTTTAAACTACTTGAAATGTTAATAGGTCTTAACTATAATTAGAGACATCGTAAAATTTACAGTTTGCAGGCAGTGCTTAAGAGCGATATTTAAAAATATTCATTTGTGTTTTTGTCAGACCTATATATATTTCATACGTAATATAATATGTAAATATATTATTAGCTGAATGATTTAAAATTTACTACCGATACAGAGAACTATGACGAACACACACACCCACATACACACACACACACACATACACACACACACACACATACACACAGAGAGAGAGAGAGAGAGAGAGAGATAGAGAGAGAGAAAAAAAAACAATGAGAAAGAGATAGATAGAGAATAAGGGAGAGGAAAGAGTGAGAGATAAAAGGAACTTTAAAAGAGACAGAGACAATGAAATGGGAAATAAAAAGAGTACGAAACTACTTTAGGCCTACTTAGTTCGAATAGAATACACCATACGTCATGCATGTAATATGTAACATACAATACTGGCAAAACCACGCCCATATGCTCCTAAATAGTATACTCTCAAACCTAACTGAAACTCTAAAATAAGCATTCAAGATCACTAATATGAAATTTAATACAGAGTTTGTTAGAGATAGAAATAGAGCAAACAGGGGTTTGATTGTACACATTTTTAAAGCATTTGAGTAAGAGTCAGAAAACATAACCATTTTGATGCCTCTAATATCTAATATATCAAAGTATCATATTATATCTAAATATTATGATAAATCGGAAGATGTAGTCCACTTGTTGATAAATTACCATGCTTGACACTTGATTCTCTTGGTTCTTCTAATAGAATTACCTGCTTTTACATAATACCTGCAACACATAAACGTCGTCAGTAATATACAGATTTTACAGCTGGCAATAAATTTGGTACTACTTGATCTTTCGGCTGCATCTGATATAGTCTAATTGATATAACATTCTGATCAGAAAACTTACAAAATGTCTTGGTGTATTTGACTCTGCTACGCCCAGAAAAGAAGCGAAGTAGCGAATTTTGTAAATTTTCAAAATTTTAAACGCACTTCTACTTATAACGCTCAAAACCTTGATATCATATTTGAATAAAATCACAACTTCAAATCTTATATCTCTCTTGTCTTTTGTCGGCAAATTTCTTTAGGATTCGTCAAATCAGACAGATAGGGCCTTCTCTATTGCAGTAGTAGCAGTACCATATATGGTTTACCTTTCACTTCGCTATTGCAGTAGTAGCAGTACCGTATATGGTTTACCTTTCACTTCTCTAACGCGCTTGCTACTTTTTCAGAATTATCATAAACATGTTTCCAATCGAACTTCAAAGTTTCAGACCACCTCCAGCTCAGTAGTTATTAATCATCTCTCGCTGTCTGTTGTTCAAAGTAATAAGAATTGCTCTGTTGACTTTCAAAGCAGTTTCTCGCAAACATCTTACAATTCTGATCTCTAATCTCAGATTATTCTTCTCAGAAGCTTCGTTTATCTGATGCCAACGTCCTCAAAATTCCAAATAGTCTGAAGTAGACGATCTATTTATTTTTCAGCTCATACGATTTGGAACTCTCTGCCTCTTGGTCTTTGCTCATGATCTACCATGAGCAAAGAACATCACTTCTGGTTATAGGTTGAAAACATCGATCTTCCACCATAGATTTATGCCATCATTCCTCTTTTTGAACACAGAACAAGCACCGTTTAGTATCTTTTTTCTAGGCGCATATTAATCATTTAGATCAAAGGATTTTTATAGTAACACGTGTAATTACTTCTTGGACGTCAAACTTGTATGAACAAATAAAAGTTAAACCTTTATATTTTTAAAATTTAACAAATTTATATTAATTTAATTTCGATCTGCAATACGAGAACGCATTATTATTGTTGAGGCTGTCTGATGTTGATGGTTGAGTAGATGGTTTGTTGGGGTTCGTGTGTGTATGAAGATAGGATAGGAGTTATTGAAGTGCGCACGCTGTTTGATTGGTCTGATTGGTCTGTTTGAACAGCACTGACATCATCATTGTGTGAGGAACGAACTTCAAATGTTTATTATCGTTGTTTCCTTTTATTATTAAGTATGCAATTTTATATTTTCTAATTTTCGTAATGTACATGTACATTCTTGTTGGCCTATTTTCCGTCTGATTATATTGTGTAGGTGAAATAGGAGGCTACTTGGGTCTGTTGCTGGGAGCCAGTGCCCTCTCAGTCTTTGAGGTGCTGGATTTGTTCATTTATCACGCCATTCTGAGACTATTCCATCGCAAGGAAGTCGCAGTAAATCCCAATTTAAATCTAGGAGATCCTTCCATAGATCTGCATATTCACGAAATGACTGGTTTATGAACAGATATAAGACAAATAGTGCACTTCAACTATCTTCTAATTTCGTACTGGACAGACGCTTAAAATTACCTAGTCCAAATTGACGATATACTACACGTGTAGATTGACTTCTATGATTGCGCAATTGTCAAAGGCTTTAGGTATCAAGCGAATTTTATTTTAAGTTGAATATCCGCGACTCTTCTCGGTTATATTTTGACTATTTTTAACATGCTACAAGTTAAAAAAATTGAAATGCTAAAATATTAACACTATCTGCAAAATCCGTCAACTGACGGGCCAAGACCCGGAAAGTGAAACGGTTTCTTCGCTCCCTTTCGCCTTCAAAGTTCCCATTTCTACTCCAACGCCTGCCTAGTCTTTCGCCTCCATCTTGCAGACCTAACGTAATACTACAATAAAATAGAAGATTTATGTTTAGGGCTAAAGGACGGAGGCTTCGCATTGCTCGTCGGTAATTTAATGTTATCAGAATCATCCAGTTTATCTACGTCACTAATGAGCAAATCCTTTGCATTAATAATAGTATTCACTTGATTGAAGTCAAAACAGATAGACATTACAATTTTCACTTGGTATTTACGAAAACTGTCTAAAATCAACTGTCTAATTAACTGTCTATAGAATAAAGTTGAGTTAACAACAAGTGCTCTAGCCGCCATGTTTGTTTACCATTATCGTTATGGTTGCTTCTGCTTCAAATAGACAAGGCTTGAAAAAGTCGCGATTTTAGGGCACTTGATTTCACACACAGTTAGCTTCAGATATTACCAATTTTGACACAGTTCGAAATTCCTCAGATAAGATATACTGACAGATAAAACATATCTATGAATCATACAGTGAGTCTAAATAACCATTGGGACGCTATCATTTACGACTCGGCGGAAAACCACCTACATCCTACGTGGTAGCTTACCTGGAACGTCGTCGGTACAACTCGTCTAACATTTTGGCACCTAAGCAATTGTTCCCATTCTTGTGGAGTAAACTGATTCCCTGTTTTAAGATGTTTAAACAGGCAGTAGTAAACATTGCAACTAAATAATATTAATAATAACAGTAATAATAATAAAGGTTTAGCGTCCGTTTCCTCATCCAGGGATGATGTCAGGGACGTTCCCAACAGCACACATCACTATAGATTAATTCACCCAGACCAATCTGTAAAAGAAATGTGCTGACGCACATCTCACAGTGATGACGCCTTGCTGTATAATTTGTATTAGTTAATTTTTGATAGTCTTGCAAAAGTTTGCATTTTATCGCACAAATTATTAGCAGGCAGTGACTCTTACGATTTGGTCAAGGGTGCCCCCGAGGGGTCGCGTCCCACGTGCTGAGAGTACTTCTGATCAAATCAGTATCAAGTCGGTTCCACATACATGTATATAGACCTACCGGACGTAGAATTATGCAGAGTTAATTTTTGTGGATTTCCATAAAACGAAGTTGACAGATAATCAGACCATAAAATTTAGTCTCAAGTCAAAGTTGAATTTTGTGCATTTCTCTAAAAGGAAGTTGATAAATAAGTCTGACTCTAAACTTTCTTTCAAGCGGGTAATTTCTCGATATATTTAGGTTATGACCTCGGCATATATTATGTTATTAACTGCGTGAAACCATACTCAAGTTTTCTAGTTGGTACGCAATAATGTTATCAGTCTAGATGAAATCTTGGCGTCATAATAAATAAGTATACAAGAGAGTTCAAAAGTGATTGTGAAACGATGTTGATACATATCTGTTTAATATTTAATTAATAGTTCACCTATTCAGCATATATTCTTTCTGTCTGCCATATATTCTGTTCTTTCTGTATGTATGTGGGCCTATGATATTAATAGCTGTGTCGTTTAAAATTTATTTGAGCAAAATTCGAAACTGTAGTGTTAATTTCAATATTTTGATATTAAGATGCTGTTTAGCTGAACAATAGGTAGCACAAACTGGTCTCGAGTGCTAAGTGTAAAGTGGAATAAGTGTTTTTATCTAGCAACCAATAATGTACATGTACATGCTTGACATTAGTATTGACCGAGTCACTCCGAGTGATGAAGACATTGTTTCGAACTCTTAATATGATTAAATAAATTTTAAAATGATTGACCTCCAGGAATTTAACAAACAAATAACAGTGCTGCAATAGGATGAGAATAAATAACTAGTTGACACTAGATGCCACAAGGCTCAAATTAACTGACGGACTAAAAAGCTTATTACGACTCATGTAAATAATAACTCAGACAGGGTCCAATTTTTCGTTTATGCAGTAACTACATCTACATTGTCAATTTGTCAGCAATCTAGGGTTCTTTCACATTGTATCGAGGCGTAAAGAACAATGTTAACTTTAACTAGATTTCGGCCGATATACAAAAGTACAGAACTAGACATGTATTGTTCTAGCTCTGTACATCTGCGTATAGTGTCGATACGATGTATTGTATCGTTTATGATCTGCACCAACTATTGCCGTTTGGCCAAAGAGATTTGTCTCAAAAAGTAGTTCTAGATTGATTTTGCAGTAAGGCTCAATGAAATAATTGAAGATTTTAACGTGTTTTTATAGATTATTTGGGCATTGTATTCGAGTCTCTACTTTTCTTGTTATCTTTTCTTATCTTTTCTTTTAGCCTTATATTATAGTCCTTTCTTCTGATCTGCTTTAATCACATTTTATCTAAGGCCCAATGAACACTTCTATAATGATGATTTAGAAATTTGCTTCTTGTTGCTAAATTGCATTGTAATTTAGAAAGATGTGTAGCTCTAGGCCTACTTAAAATGCAACTAAAATGAATGTATTTTTAACAACTGAAAAAGCACAGGTGCAAATTATTATTAAAAAATTATTATTTACAAATTATTTCTTTGACTCCCTTTACTTTGGACTGACTTTCTGGATTTTGAAATTTGCACCGTTTTTGAACCTTCTTTTTGCTCGCCGGCTTGATTTTTGTCTCAATAGTGCTCGATGTTGTCATTGATGACTGTAGCACTCTAATTGTTGTTATTTATTTTAATTGTTGTTATATTATTATATGTTTTAAATTTTTTAATTAAATACAATAAAAAGTTGTTATGATTGCAAATTAATTATTTCTTTTTACAGACTGTGTCAAAAAGGGCCCTCGTAATGAAGAATTTCTATAACTTACTTATCTAGCTTGATGTCTGTTTGTCATGTCAATTTCCAAGATCATTTCTGGTCCAATTTTAAGCATTGTTTTCTAAATGCCATGACAATTGGGGGTCTTTAGTCAAGTTATGACTATTACTGTTCCACAACCCTAATTGTGTATACTAGTCGAGTGTACATATAACTGAATTATAACGCTTTTTGGAGAGTATTGCTGGTCTTTTGTTTTTATTTAAATGGCAATGACTGTTGCTGGAATACCCGCGTGCTCTGTGTAGCCCGCAATTTATACTAGACTTAGAAAATTAGAGGCCTCGCAATAGCCCACAATTCTTGTCCATACTAGTGTCTACTTAAATCGTATATATATATATATATATATATATATATATATATAATATACGATTTCAAATACATGTACAGGTATGTATATAGGCCTATATATACGTGTACATATATATATATATACATGTATATATATACATGTATATATATACATGTATATATATACTGTATATATATACTGTATATATATATATATATATATATATATATATATATATATATATATTTCTGTGTGTGTATGTACGAAGTATATATGCATATTTCTAAATACTTATATATAGAAATTATGTTTGATCTTAGGTTTGTATATATTCTAAACATTTTAATATTGTATATATTATAAACAGTATGTTTGATCTTGTTAAATATATTCTGTTGTATCCTTAAAAATTGCACAGTTCCTGAACACTATTTTACAGTAGTCCACCATACCCAATGGATATTGATAAGGGCGTTTGAAATTACTATGTTGCCTAGGACTAGAGAAGGAATTTTTAAAGTCAGATTTTAAAATCGTGAACCCAGGCTAACAAATCCCTGACCTTTTGAATTTCTCAACAAATCATGACGTCGTGGCCAATCATATTGTACTGAGGTTTCTAATTCCAAAAAACCAGGTAAGTTTTATTTTCGATATGATTAGTCGAAGATTTATCAAGATAAGGAATCTAAAAACTGCACGAATTGTTTTCATGCTATTGTTTTATTCCTGATAGCAACTGTTATCAATAGTGAGCACAATTGTTGTATCGACAACCACATTTAGTCGAATTAAAGGGACGAAGAAGGAAATGGGAGGGGTGAAACTTGTCTGTGTTAAGAATGCAATAAAGATATGACAGAACCGTAGGAAAGTTTTCGTCAAAGAGTATACTTCTATATACTCTTCTGGATATTCAACGTTACCGATGAATACCTAGAATATACTTGATACATTTAATTTCCGACATTGCGCGCCCACTTTAAGGATCCAGAGAAGCAAAGTCTGAGCCTTCAATTGAATCAGTTGCATCACAATTCTTTTTATTTATTGTCGCTGATTTGATTGAAGCGAGTGAGAGACTTACTTTGCAAGGGTATAGCCCTACTGGAAACGCAGGAGTAGACATAAAGGTCATTTTAGTGTGGGCTTTGAATGAATCAAGTTTCGATAGATTTATTGTGAACTTGATTCCATTTAATTGGTAGCTTTAAGCTCCGCTCTACTCCAGTAAGTTAATTATAATATGCCAATTTAGAGGAACGGCTTTGCAAATATTTTTAAACTTCCATAATTATTCATATTTCGTGATTTGCGTAAGACTAGGCAAAATAAATAAATAATATTTTGTCTTATTTATTCAGTACAATAATGAAATTGCTATTAGCCTACTTTGCTATACCAAGCATCGTATGGTTATATTATTCATAATTTTCCTATTGGCTACATGTATTAGTCTTGAACTTTAATTATCTATGCTACATAATAATTTAATTGTTCTATAAATTGTAGTTATTATATTATGTATGCTATATTTTTACTTAATAATGAACATTCTGCTTTCTCTTTTCTATATTTACTGGTAACTTCTAGTAAGATATCGCTATGAATGTTACCGTCTTTTTACGATCAGATGTCAAATCAGACAGACATTATGAACAACTTTAGTAAATTATGTCTAATTAATTTATATCATAACTTGAGCTAGATACACTTATTATCAATTTTTTTCCGTAACTCACATGGTGTTGAGCCCTACATTAGGCCTAATTACTAACAGCTCTAACCTTTTATAAGGTAGTTAAAGTGAAGATATCTCCTGTGATAGACATTTCCAGAAATTGTGTGATTATTGTTTCGGAATTTTTTTAAAATGACTACCAATCAATCAATTATCCAAAGACAATTAATTATCTTTAACCTTGAAACTTGCCGCAATTGTTTTGAAATAATATATACTTGCATAATTTCCTATTATGACATAATATTTCACGACGTCATAAATTATCTGGATTTGCCAAACCTGATTTACATTTTAATGGAACTACATTCAGAATTAGAGTGGCGAATTGCAGGGGCGTCAATCCTCCCCAGAGAGTAACGACGCTAACTTTCCCCCTGGATTTTCACAAAGTCATAAAGTCCAAGGTTAATTTTTTCTATTCCCCTTTGTTTAAAGCTTCGTACCTTTTTCCACTTACACCTTCGTCTTCATCAATGCACTACCAATTGGCAGGTTCAAGGTACATATTCATACTCAAAGTCTGCTTTCTCGCTCCATAAGAGCACTCCTTAGATCAACAAGTCAATCCCTTCACAAAGTCTACGCCTTATCCATACCTTATGTAGCCTATAGTTTGGGACAAATATGGCTTCTGAGGTGGTTTCCCGTAGCCTTCCTCAGTTAGGGGATTAATTATCATTTAATCCTGGCGGAAAATATTTCATGGTGAGGTTGGTCTCCTCTTGCCATCCTCAGCTCCTGCCTTTAGTCGCCTCTTACGTACACGTGGCAGATTGTTTGCGGTTGCCCTATTCTGCAGTGGTCCAACCACACCCGAGCACAACACGGCGACCACTTGCACCACTTACCCATATATTTTTTAAATAACGCACACATTCGTAATTTGTTAACATTATGTGGACGCTCCAGTTGAATTATAATGGACGTTTAGAGAAAGAGAGAGAGAGAGAGAGGGAGAGGGTAGGGGATATGTAAGTAGATAAAGAAGAAAGAGCGCACGATGTTGAACATTAAATTATTGTTAATGTGTATAATTTCGATCAATTGCCGTTTGTTACCTTTGGGCAGTTTTTTAATGATTGCAGAGTGACCAGTTATTAACTTTAGTTGTTTGAGTAATCAATTTCTTATTAATTTACATCATAACTTGAGCTAGTTAAACATTAAAAAAAATTTGTAACCTTAGCCTAAATGGATTGTGAAAGATCTTATAGAGGTAGAGCAGTGGGAGATGTCAGCTCTAATAAAAATCTAGACTTTGTGGGATTAATTATATTTGATGTATAATAAGATAAATTTCCAATCAAATAATATTATCTACAGAAAATTGGCGTCTATAACCTTTAAAGTACAATGCAATTGTTTTGATTCAGTGTTTTCTTGCGAAATTTCATTACGTGATAACATCTTAATTTATATTGATATATCAAATTTGATTTACTTCCTAACAGACCTACATGTAAAATTAGAGTGGTACCGTAAAATACAATCAGTGCTTAGAGAATGAGAGATAGGGTAATTATTTAAATATATTGAAAAGAACGAGAGCAAGAAAGAGATTAATGGGAAGAGAATGAAAGAGAGATATATAGAGATGACTAGATCAAGAAGGAGAGATCAATAGAAAGAGAAAGAGAGAAAGAGAGAGAGAGAGAGAGAGAGAGAGAGAGAGAAAGAGAAGGTTATCGGAGTGGGGAGAAGAAGGACTACATGTAGCCTAATAGAGCTTGTTAGATTTATAAAGCTTGTTAGACTTATCTAAAAGAGAGAATAAACTAACGAGGACCCCACATATTGCAGAGGGAAAGCACAGTATAAATAGGATCGATCTTCATTCACTTATCAGTCAGAAGTTAGCGTGGATTCGTAGTGTACATTTAAATAGTGCCTAAGAGAGAGTGAGAGAGAGAGAGAGAGAGAGAGAGAGAGAAAGAGAGAGAGCAAGAGAGAGAGAGAGAGAGAGTCATAGGAATGGATACAAACATGGACATGTACGGCTCACCCTCTAGACTGCCTCTAATTCCGTGTCATAGCTTAAAATAATTTTTCTCTGAGAAAATAATACTACAGGCTCTAAGTATTAAAAGTGAGTATGTATGGAAAAAATACAAGAAGACATATACAAGAAGACATATACTGACATATACAGTAAAAACTAAGAAAAGGAGATTTAATAGTCTGCGCCAAAACCAAAAGAATTTAAAGTCAACCTATTCACGGAAGATTTAAAAGTAATATAAACCGAGATGACCCAAGTCTTTATGAATAAGGCCATACGCACGTTACTTCAAAGGTTGCAGTCATGCTTTCAGGTTGAAGGTTGATATTTTGAACCGTTATTTCTTTGGCAATTTTTTCATGAGATTACTAAACTGCCCATTAAAGTGCCAAAGATGCATGTATATTAATATAAAATATATTTAATTGAGAAATTCAATAATCAAGTGCGGGGCTAAGATACAAAGAGTCTATAGAATTCGACCTGTACTTCGGACATTTTCATTATAGGCTATTTGGAACACATGTGCAGATTTGAAACAGAATGTTCATTTAAATTTATATGAGAAATATCAGTTGAGGAACTTACGCAACATTTGTATTAGAGCTGTCGTTCATGACACAGTCTGTATATATTTTACAAGTGCACGCTAAAAAAGCAGGCCCTAGGTTTATTGAAAGTCGATAGGCAATGGATTAATATCTGGTTTCCATTATAATATATGAATCTTTATTACACCATCAAAACGTGGTAGCAAGTTACAATAAACAAACAAAAAATACCACAGTGCATTACAACAAATACTGCTGCATTGAAAATAAACCAAAATGAAATAGAATTACAAATATATAGCATAGATTATCTACTTAATGCATGGCTAGTTAGAC
Source organism: Enchytraeus crypticus (assembly GCA_905160935.1). Lineage (NCBI taxonomy): Eukaryota > Metazoa > Annelida > Clitellata > Enchytraeida > Enchytraeidae > Enchytraeus > Enchytraeus crypticus. Next base: position 1,266,001 of record CAJHZI010000641.1, read on the forward strand.
CTTTCGCTTTATTTATGCATATATTTCTTACAATTAAATTTTGACTTTTACAAGCCTTCATAATACAGATTAGGCCTAATATCTACAGTATGTATATACAATTTACAAGATCTATAGCAAGTATTATTTTGAGTCAAGAAATTCCTTGTATAGGCCTATTTACGAATAGTTGAACTCGTTATATAATAAATTGCACGAGTTCAATCACGATTAATTTGTGGAGAAATTTACGAAGGTTATGTGAAGCTATTTCTGAAATAAAATCTTTCAAAGTTTTACATATCTGCCATATTCAATATTCTGATATGGCGTCAATTTAGATTAGATGCAGGTAAATGAAATCTGGTCAATTTATTAAAGAAACAAACTGGTCGAGTATGAAATAATTATTGCTTCGTACCTGTATCTATAATTCCACTAGAAACAAAGATGTATACGAAGTCTTAGATAAAGTTCTATATTTGACTAATTTACAGTATATAACTGTTTCTATTTTAGGATTCTGAACTTTATCAATAATACACAGACATCATTATAGTACACTAGGCTACGTCACGAAGAATGGAATTGGCCGGAAACTGTTCCAATCAAACGGATTTTCCGGGACTTGTGGACGGATCACCAGCTTCTGCGATTTTAAATGACATGATTTTGTTCCTTCGTCTCTGCTTTTACCTCGTAACTCCGAACGAGACAACATATGAGCACATCGATGACGTGCCGAACTATTTTGTGAAAGTAAAGTCGTTTATTAAATATTCATTAGCACTTTTTATCATTTCCGCTTCAATATCCTATGGCGTATATTTATTTAAATAGCGCGTTCAATTTTTTGCTGCTTTGATTTTTCCATAATCAATCAACTCGATCTTAATTTTATAAGCCTATATAGTTGTAATTTGTTAATTTTTAACTGTATGAATTATACAGTTATTTATTCAGAGCATCCCAGTATATGTTCTTTCGACAGTTCAATGATGATATCAAATTTAATTACAAATACTATTTTGAATAAAAATATATAAAATACATATTGGCCTATGTGGAAATTAATTTAGATTAAAAATAAATTCTAAATAGAATACATATTGTTAATAAAAATAGGCCTATATTAAACTCTTCGGACTCATCATAAACCCATCGAAAACTCTGCATGATCTCTAGAAAAGTATAACAGATTAACTTAGGTGGAATAATTAGCATAGCAACATCTGTCTGGTTAAAGCTTTGAACTGATCAATTCTAGTTTCAGAGCCTTTCTAGCTACCATCTACCACATCATCGAGACTTATTTTTTTTTTTTTTTGATTTTTGTTCAAATGACTAACCGACTGTAATTACTCACTGACTCGCTTAACATTTACATCTAATCGCTTAAATATTGTATCATGAAATTTCGTTAAACGTAAGACGAGAATAATAAAATAAAATAATTTCTCGTGGAAGATGCTCTAGTTTTTAATTCGGAATATCCAGAAATATGGCATCCTTGTTTGAATAATAATCTAAAAGCCGTTTCAATGGAATTTTCTTCTCTGTCTGGGTATTACATGTATATAGTAATTATGGGGATTTTATGAATAGGCCTACAAATGATCACAATATATAAAAATATATTTGTGAATGGGACAATTGAGATTTGTGAGGCATATTCATACGAATATCGAGGTACATGGTGATCTCTCTTTTGTTATTATAGTGGAAAGAAAGCATTGTCTTTCAATCACTATTATTATTGGTGATGTTCCTGTCCCATATCTCGTTACCGTTTGACTAGTTTAATCCACTCTTATTTACCTTTCCTGTTCTATAGGTCTATCTAATTAATAACACTTAAACCTTGTGTCTCCCTTCACTGTAATATCAATTATATGTGTCTTAGGCACGTGTAGTTGTTGTGGATTCAAATCCTGTCCAGTGCGCATGCGTCACGTTCTTCTTGTAGGATACTATTTAAACGGGTTTCCTACTTGTTCCAGATCTCTCTTGGTAGCTCTAATATGATCTCTTTGCAGCTCCTTGTATCTCTTTGTATCTCTAGTCTTTCCTTCTTATTCTATCTCTAGTATGCTGAGTTCTTAGTTAGTTTCTGAGATAGAAGGGTAGTCATGTCTGTAGGTAGCAACTGAGTTTTACTTAGTCTTTCTATAGGGTTGTCTTCCGTGGACGGCAGCTTCTATCTGGGTAATGTGGTCTAGTTATATTTCTAAGTATTAACTTTTAGAAGTTACATTCTATTAAATGAACGGTACCATAACAAGCCATTAATGATTTAGAGACAGTGTCATATATGCATGTATGTATGAATGTTGTAATATAATATGAAATGTATTAAGGTCTCGAGTTCTTATAGAAGTAACCTAACAGCCCTAACTTCCCGCCTCAGCAGGTACACCCAGCACTTAATTGTGTAAAGTTTAAGGCCTTTCGCGTCCGTTTCTGAGCTATTCTCCCAATACCGTTAGATTATCTAACTTTGTGAGAAATTACTATGTAGTGATTGCCTATAATTGCTGTCTATCTCTCTCTCTCTCTCTCTCTCTCTCTCTCTCTCTCTCCCTTTCAGTAGTGTTCTGCCAAATGCCAGGTTCAGGAAAGTCATATTCATACTTCTATTGTCAAGTAATTCATATACATTCGTCTGCTTTCAAGTTTCATAAAGAGCATTTCTTAGATCAACAAGTTAATCACTTCACAAAGGAAATGCCCTATCCATATCACATGTAGCTTATAGCTTGGGAAAAATATGACTTCTGAGTTTATTTGCAGCTGACTTCTTCAGTTCTTCGCTTAGTCGCCTCTTATTTATGCACGCTTAGTCGCCTCTTATATGCTCAGTTAGCTGTTGGTCTAATCTTTAGTGTCCCGGACACAACAAGCGAATGGCCTAAGATTTATTAAGTACATAGTTATTAATTAATTTTCGATTAATTATTTCTATTTTTTCACAGTTCACACCTATGGCGCCATTTATTCTGCTACCTGAATATATTGTGCTGTATTTTCAAAAGAAGAACGTTCCGTCATTCGCAGAAACCATTACATCCTTTCTCTGCATAATACTCATTTTCATTCCAAGGTATACTATATAACTAAATAAATAAATATATTAATAAAAAAATATTTAAAAAATATATATATATATATATAGTTAACATATATATATATATATATATATATATATATATATATATATATATATATATATATAGTTAACATATATATATATATATATATATATATATATATATATATATCTTAGTGCACTGCCTACTGGCAGGTTCATGGTATATAACGCCTCCACTCTTCTCTATTTTCCGCTTTCATCTTCATGTCCACATATGAGTGGATCTTTAAATAATCTTACATTCCTAATCTCGGCCTGCCTTTGCCTCTATTTCCTTCCATTCTGCTTTCTATGATCTGTTTTAGTAGACTTTCCCCCTTAAAATGTGTCCTATCCAACTCTTCTTCCTATTTCTTATTTCATTTATCAACTGTCTATCTGTGCCAACTCTCTCCAGAACTTTCTCATTTATAATCTTTTGAGTCCAGCTAATCCTATCTATCCTTCTCCATTCTTCTCCATATCCACATTCCAATGCCTCTGGTTTCCTAATATCTTTCTTCCTTAAGGTCCATGTTTTACATCCATATAATAGAATGATCCAAACCAAGGAAATCCCTCAAAAATTAATACCTTTTAATCGGCACTCCTTTGCAAACAAGTAAAATTACTATTAACTCTGTTCAGTTTCAAAATCTTGCTTTACAGATTCTCGATCCTCCTAAAACATCGGAGTCATATTTGATGAAAACCTTGACTTTAAACCCCATATATCTTCCATTTGTTGCGCTTCTTTCTTTCAGATTCATCAGAATAGGCTAATACATCCATCCAATACTAGAAATTCCACAACTACCCTTGCAAATTCTAGAGCTCATTCAAAGCCTGATTACTGTAACTCTTTCTATGGATTTGCTTCTTCTTCTCTCAATCGTTTGCAGCTCGTTCAAACTTCTCTCTCACGTGTTGTTTGCAATTCCTCTAGACTTCAATTTCGCTCTCTTTCTCTACTTAGCAGTCTTCACTGGCTAACTGTTAATCAACGCATGAAATTTAAAATAGCTCCATTAAATTTCACAACTCTGCAATTTGGCAAGCCTTATTACTTATCTGAAATTTTACTTCCCTATTATCCCTCACATGCACTTCGTTCCACTGATGCCAATCTTCTCTCTGTTCTAAATATTCTCGCATCATCGGGCAGACGTTCAATTTCTTATGCAGCACTCACAATCTGGAACTCTTTACCTATTTATCTTCGCTCTTGTACTTCTCTTTCAACTTTCTCTAAAAGCGTAAGACTTTCCTTTTCCCACCGTAGACATATTCGATCTACCCTGACCATTTTTGAACACCAGACCGGTTGTCGTTTAGGACCTTACTTCTCCTCAGCACTTTTCTTTCGCAGATTGGTTTGGGTGAATTGATCTGTAGTGATGTGTGCTGTGTTGACGTCCGTGACATCATCCTTAGATGAGGAAACGGAAGTTAAACTTCATTATATATATGTATATACATATGTATATAAAGCATGAAGCACAGTTATATATATATATACATGTGTATATATATATATATGGATTTATAATATATATTCATATACATGTATATATATATACTGTGTGTATATATATACATGTATATATATATATATATATATATATATATATACAAGTATATATATAATATATATATATATTTGCATTATCAAGTAGGCCCCTATATATGTATATTTTGTATGTAGTTGTATTTATTTATTTTTCACATCCATCACTAAACACACACCAATCAGAGCATAAAGTAACGAGTAATATAAGAAGAAGTGAGGAAATGGAAAATACAAAAAGCTGGTAGAGCTAATGTTAACGTCAGTTTCCTTACTCGAAAGTGATGTCAGTGACGGGAGAGCCCAGGCTTTGAACCTCACACGTACTGATCCGCGGTCGGATATCGTACAGACATCGCCACTGGCTCCAGCCATACAAACCATTGTGGCACTTACATATTCCGAATGTAGATCAGTACAAGTAGTAAGTTAAAATAAAAATACTTCATTACTAGAATATGAGTAAAAATTAAAAGGTAACTAATAGAGGGATAAAGTTTGCACACCAAGGGCCTACATAAAATCTTCATAAAAGCAACCATGATTAAATTTTTTCACAATTTTTACGTCAGAATAATAAGCCTTTTTGAAGTAGTTCAAAGTATTTAGACATGTTTTTGAAGTAATATTGTTCGGCGTAATATACTGCATATAAAAGAGTTAATACAAACATAACAGCACACTGGTTCAAGAAGCACAGATGCTTGATAAGTTCCATTTCCTCCTCCTCTCCATGGTTATTAGTCTTTGTTACCTTCTGATGGCGCATTAAAAGGCAACGACGGCGCTGATTTAAGAATAACCTTCCATCACTCTCCCATTTTTTAGGAAAGCATTTTGGTGTGGTATACTATGTGCATCGTATGGTTGTAGCATAATCCTGGGTCAATTTGAGGTTCATCTCTACGCATGGATCTATAATCGATATAACATCATTGATCTCTCTTGGAACTCACCGGTCACGTGGTTCATATGTCTACTTGCCGTCGATTTCGGATCATTTATGTGGCATAAAACTGCACACGGTAAGCCTAGAGACGTTTCTGCTATCTGATTACAAATATAAAGGCTATGCATGACAGATAAATATTTAATTTAAATATTTAAAGATATATGTGCTGAGGGAGGCATAAGGGGTAAACCTCGTCCCAGTCGCGCAGATTTGAGAGTAAAATCTCGGACATTCACTGGACTGATTACACGAAAAATGGTCTAAATTTTCTAACGGTTTAAACATGTGGTTTTTAAGTGATAGATATCAGCATATCAACATGATCACTTCACTTTAATGCGTGTTTCACTTGTCATTAGCAGAATCTCCCAAGAATAAAGGTATTTCAAAAGGAATGTTAGAAATGATTTAAATACCCACTCATATGTGGACATGAAGAGGAAAACGGAAGATTGAGATGAGGGAAGGCGTTTTATATCATGGGCCTGCCAGTAGGCAGTGCACTAAGAGAGAGAAATATATATAAGAGATAAATACTCCAATCTTTACGGCTTACCGGATGTTCACTTAAATAGGTATCAGTCGGTTCTGAATGCAGCAGCGAGACTTACCCATGGCGGTAGAAGAGGAGATCACGTCACTCCACTGTTAATGCAGCTGCATTGGCTGAGGGTACGTGAACGGGTGACTTTTAAAATTGCATGCCTAACTTGGCGGTCACTGCACGGCTGTGGACCAGAATATCTCTCTTATGACCTTCAATATGTTTCTCTGGGTCGTCAGCGTCACGGTCAGATGGTTTGGGTCTACTCATTTGGCCGAGACCAAATGCCTCACTAGGTGATCGAGCCTGGCCTTATGCTGCAGCTTGCGTTTGGAATGGTTTGACGCCTAATAGTCTGAGACATGAGTGCAATTATTTAACTTTCCGTCGTGGTGTGAAAACATTATTGTGGTCGCGTAGTTTTTCTACATGAAAGTATTATAACATACACGTTTTGCATGTATGTTTATTATAAGTATTTTGTATATAAAGACTGGAACGAGTGTTGCTGGATAGCGTAACGTTCCGCTCATATGTAGAAATTTTTACTACTTTAGATATTAATTTAAATGTAATTGTTATTTAGCTCATGATTTCTATTGAACTTTTCCTGTAAAGTAGTCTCGAAGACCGAGTTCGGCCATGACACTGCTATATAAGTTTTCGTTGTTAATAATAATAATGATGTGCTAATTACTATAGTCAAGCTATACTGTTTAGAGAAGTACAGAAATTGTAGAGGTCCTGCAGGATCTAATGTCTAATTAAAAAGGAACGTTATTCAATGTAGGCCAAATACAAAGTCAGATGCCAGTTTGTGAAAGGTAAAATCACTAGAAGGTGATATTTGGCTTCTGTATTTGCAAATGGCTGATAATTATTAGGAAATTTTGATAATTATTGATAATTATTACACTATCTTTAATGTGTAATGGAGCATATCATGCAAAGGCATCTCTATAACAAAAATGCGTATAGTAAGAGAAAAATACAAGATATAATACACATAATACACTCATCACAAAACCCTACCTAATCTAGTATATCTAAAATATCCAAAACTGAGAATTATTAAGATAGATCCGAGCTCAGAATTTACAGAGAATAATTTCTCAAAACGATTAAGATTCATGACTCACCAGATAACAAGTTTTCCCTTAACCGAATTTTGCTCCTTATGGCTTACAGCAAGATGTGCTGGGGCTGAGATGTTCAGACAGTTGAATATTGTCAGGCAGAATGTACTGTAGGTTTCTGCATTGTGTATTGCTCGCTTAATCTTTAATATAGCTAACACATCATCATCGTCATCATCTTCCCTTTAATCCCAGTTTAACTAGGGTCGGGATTATGAATGGACCTTCTCCACCCCTCTTTGTCCCATACCATATCAAAATCACTTCCATTCGTTTCAGAAAATTTTTGCGGTAATTTCTGAAGCCTAGGCGCTCCCCAACCGAATGCCCTTTCTGACGTTGGTTTGAATCTTAGTGCTTTAGTCGCCTTCTACGACACGTGCAGTCACCGGCTGCTCTATTCTACAAACAACCCGGACACAACACGGGAAATAATATGACTAAAACAATAGTTTTTGAATTTCAATATGTTTAATTGTCTTAAATTTTGCAATTTGATACTTGGTCAATTATTGGTCCTAATCAATACCATACAATGGTATAAATCAATATCATTGCAGTGGTCCTAATCACTACCATACAATGGTGTAAATCAATATCATTGCATTGATCCTAATCAATACCATATAATGGTATAAATCAATATCGTTGCAGTGGAGTAAAAAACAGTAGCCATGGATTGCTTTAATCGCCAGTTGAAGATTACTTCTTAAAGAAGATCAAGTTATTCTTTACAGCTGAAACTTGAGATTTGAATCTTCATCAACTTAATCTTAAGCTAACTTTAAGTCAACTACGTTTAGTTTGATATTAGTTCAATATTGATTTTGTTAACTTGATTTTATAACCGTAAGTCTAGGGTTTAAGTAGGCTATCTTTTATTTTAAATTTATAAAACTATGTTTCTGATATTTAGGGCCAACCTGCTTTTATGTGCAGTAATTAATGTGTATGGTTGCAGTAGGTTCTGCAGTATTCTGTAGCATGGAAGGCAATTAGTAAACGTATTTGTTATTCTTTGTTATTGATGCTGACTGTATTACCTCACAGAGCTTTGTCTCTTTTGTGGCAATCCTTTTCCTGCTTATTTGTTTAATTTCGAATTAAGTATGCTATATTTCTTGCTTATTATTGACATGGAAACAAGTAATATGGCTGAAAGAATGAAAGAAGAAGCCACCCCTTCTTCTACTTCTAAAAGTTCTATTTAGGTCCTACTGCTAGTTTAAAGCTGAAAACTCTCTAAGATGCTCTTTATATTTGTACTCTCTGTTGGAAGATGGAGATATACATTTTCATAAGCTCTTTCAATTAATAAAATAATGATTTTGCAAGCATTTGACAGTTAATTGCTGATTGCTGAAAACCGTGTCTTTGTTGCAGAGGTCAACTTTATTTGGGCATTTCATCAAGTTCACCATACATCTCAAGATTTTGGATTGCACGTGTCACTTAGAGTACCAACTCTAAATCGCTATGTGGCCATGGTGAGTAGAAGCAATATAAACTAGGAAGTGTTAACGTCTCTAACTCCTGCAAAAATTCCTTGATAAATGTCTATATTGTTCTGCAGTTAGAAACAATTAACTATGACACTCAAATACAACTTAAGTGGTTCATTATTTCATATTTAATGCTACTTCTACCGCAAACGTTCATGTAACAGATTTTTCTATAGGCAAAGGCTAAAATCATTGGTCAGTGAACATTGACATTTTTTGCAATATAAATCCAGGAGGTTTAGACAAAATGCCAAAATTGTTGCTCTTGTTAACCTTTAGTTAGTCTCACCTAAATTGTTGACTAACTATTTGAAAACTAGAAAAGAAACAAATAATAGAAAAAAATAAAAACTAACTAAATAAATAATTGTCAGAAATAACATTACTCCGCAACTGTTATTGTCTGCTCAAATTAGTCTCATTTCTTTAAGGAATCAAATCAAACGTAAACAAGCTGGATGTTTCATAGGCCTTCAGGTCAATGGGTTGTAGCCCTCTTATACAACAATTAAAAAGTTTTGAAGAGAAATAAGAAAGTGACATTAAATATAAAATTGAAATGAATTTATGAAAATGCGAGGAAACTGGACTCTTTCATCATGACGAGATGCTATATGTGCAAGTCTGGCGATGTCCAATCTACGTGTGGATTTGTAGATTGACTTCTCTGCTTGAACTTTTTAGTTTCGTACTATTGAACTAATTGTTTGCTCATAAGGAGAGCACCAAACGAAATTTGGGTAAGGGTGTAACAACAAAGTATTACCTTTAAATTAGGAAGCCATTTCAGTGTGAAGTTTATCAAGTGCAAGTTTTCAAGGCGTTAGTTTCATTTTTCACTCAATGAAGTGCATGCTTTTCCATTACACTCTCAAATAATGAATTAAACGATATTTAAAATTATGTTCAAATTTCATTTGCAATTATTTATCAGTAAAAAAGCTAACAAAAGCTAATGTTAATGTCAGTTTTCTCACTCGAAAGCGATGTCAGTGACGGGCGAGCCCAGGATTTGAACCCCGCACATACTGATCAGCGGTCGAATATCTTACCGATATCGCCAATGGCTCCAGCCAGTGGCGATGTCGGTAAGATATTCAATATATTAAATAATTTTTAGCGTTTCCTTTTATTTTAAAACTAGTGATCATTTGTAATTATATCATTTTCAGCGGTAATAGGATTAACATTTAACCTACAATTTCAAGAATGTACGTCATATGTTTGATTTACAGCTGTTTATGCTTCCCCTGGCTCTGATATTTCCTCCGTCAGTTTTCTATGTACACTATCAGCTCAACTACATCTTCCAAATCTGGATACATTCCCTCGTATGATTTCACTATTTTGTCATATGCTGCCAGAAAAAGTTACTAATTTACTTATTTTTTGATAGTAAATTCTCATTATTCTCATTATTCTTAATGAAGATTTGATTCTTGTTATGTATTTAAACAAATGTTATTCTATACGGCAAATAGTGAATAATATACAGCATAAATGCTAGGTCCAAGTGTCTCTTGAATTTCATGAAAGTATAGACATGAAGGTCAAGTACCGAATTGGAAAACCCGCACTACTGACTCTCAGCCGCACATCTATTCGAAGGGGCTATATCTTGTCATCATTTTACTGATATAACTTCAGTTATATGCATTTTAGCAATGCGTATTCTTGCATTTTGATACAATCAACAGTTATATTTATTAACACAGTTACTTTGTTAATAAATGACAATCTACAGTTTCTAGTACCTAAAGCTACTCCGTCTGGTATAGGTTGTTATTATACAAACAGATTCATTGATTTAGCTTATGCAAGCTCCATCTTGGCGTGCTCTGCATAATATATAGCATACACTAGACAGTGCTGCGAGGAAAAGTAACATAAAGTGTAACACTGAGAAAACTACTTGTATGGTTTTTAATATCAAAGTTAAACCTGTGTGCGATAGTTTTCCACAATTTATTCTTAATGGCCATCAGCTATCTTTTCAGTCTCGTGAGCATATCATACAGAACGATCTGCATGATGACTTAGCTGTCAATGGTTAGATCAGGAACCTATTTTATCCTACTAGTGTTCTTTACGGAAATTGGGCTTATGATCACTTGCTTTTAAATTTTAATTATTTAGACGTTTTTGTTCATGCTTCTATTATATAATCCTATAGAAGGTTTTAAAATAAAATACTCTCTGCCGCGTGTAGTAATGCAATATAAAATGCGTTAAATCGTTTTTACATCCCAAAATTTAGTGGTGTCACTGAAACGATTTTACATGTATATCTTGAGTCACGGTATTGGCCAGTGTGTTACACACCTCATAGTTTATTTAGTTAAAACGCGCTGAAGAGTCCAATATCTTCAATTTCTTCCGTATCAAGGTATCTTTAAGTTCTTTTTTTATTTCTGCACATAACTTGTGTCTTTTTATCGCTTGCACTCCATTTTCTATTTCGTGTCAGTGTATCTGTCATTGTCTTCATAGAAGCTATGTCTTATGGACTTATGTCCAAACGAGTGATGACCCGATTGCTTTTTAGAAGGTGTGTATATGCTCAGAACTTCAATGTGCTCAGATTATGCTTATACGTTAATGGTTATTTTCTTGAATTAATTCAGAATTGATATATTTTTATGAAAAATATTAATTAAAAATAGTATTCTTATCAATATATATATATATATATATATATATATATATATGCTTGAGATCGATTTAAAAATATGTAAATACAGTGCTCTAAGGCATCTTGTGTCCATGAGCTGCGACCTCTGCCTAAACCTCCTTTTCTTTAAATCCCTTTACTTTGGACTGATTTTCTGGTTTTTGAATTTTGCATCGTTTTTGGACCTTCTTTTTGCTCGCCGGCTTCATTTTGTCACGATAGTGCTCGATGTTGTCATTGATGACTGTATCACTCTAATTGTTTTTATTGTTATTATTGTGCTTACTGATCAGCGATCAGCATATGGTCTCGTTAAGCCACTCGAAAAATGACGCTTGACGCTGAATGACCTGCTCAGAGTTTCATAAAGACACTTCCAAGCTCCACTGTCCTTGTCCTACAAAGAACTGTCCTTGTCCTTGTCCTACAAAGAACTCGCAAAGCGCAATAAGTTTTCAGCCAATCGATGAGATATCCTGAATTAACTTTACATGACCGTCTGTAGATTCGTAAAATGCTGCGAGTTATAAAGTAAACCCAGTCATAAAATCTGACAATAATTTAAAAAAATTTCAGACTTTTGTTTTATTAAACTCGGTCACTTTTTGGAAGTAAGAATGTTCTTTCTTCATAGTCTCATTTCCTTCCTTTCTATGTGTACAGGACCTCTGAATCAAAGAAAGTGCGGTGTTCCTTATTTATCAGACTAACCTGTAGCTACTATTACTAATTTAAAAGTAACATATGTTCTACTTTTAGTAAATTTCTCATTTCAGTCGTTTCCAAGTCTCGGACCTCTGGACTACATCATCAACAACCCGAGTGTGCACCGAGTTCATCACGGCAGGAACAGATACTGCATCGACAAGAACTTTGCCAACGTCCTCACCATCTGGGATGTCATGTTTGGTATAAATCTTTCAAGATCATTAGAACTAGGTCATAGCAATGGAATTTTGATTTGAGCATATTAACAAACATATAAAGTGTAATGTTTTACCCGACACATTGCGGTAAGCTACTAATTAATGATTCTTTAATTAATGCCAACGTCCTCACCATCTGGGACGTCATGTTTGGTAGGAAATTATCTCATCACGGCAAAATTAAACTTAATTTTGCTGCAAATATCTCATAGCAGCTGCTATTCGTGTTCTCATCTTAATTTGAAAAGATCCCGTTTATAGAACGACTAAATGTTTAACACAGTTAAATGCCAAAGCCAAATTTAGCGTCAGTTTTCTACTTCATAGAAAGTCAGTGACGAGGCTATTACTTCCATTATAATCAAACTCTATAACATTGATGAGTAATATTTAGCTATTTTAGTTATAGCTAAACGTTTAACATAACATAACATAACATTACAGAGTCAGGAAGTAATCATATGCTTGTTTAAGACTCATCAGGCTCTTAACCAAAACCAATTAATATAAATAAGACGTAGTTCAATATAAAACTGAAAACTACATTGTAGGCCTACAAGTACATTTCCCAAAAAGAGCCAGTGCCCAACTAAGCTTTTAAAAAGTCAAATCATACAGACTTCACGTCAACATGTCAAATTTGTACATAGCCTATGTATAACACTGAACATGTAGTTTAACTATTCAAATGGTACACAATTTTTCCATATTTTTGTACTGCAGTAGATTTTCAAGATTCTGGTTACGAACCTTTTAACCGGATCTTCTATCATTTGTTATTGGATTTGATCATAGATTCTAAACATTGAATGTTATAATGAATGAAAGTAGCATTTCAGTTGTGTGTTGCCCTTGTAAAGGTCCTTTGACTCATATAACTGACTTACTCTTAACTTTAACTGCATTTTCAAATTCGACCCATGGTCGTCATTAAATGACCTATGTTTTACACCTAATGGCTTTTGGTAATAATTAATAGGTGGTCATGACAATTAATGATTTCGCTCTATATAGTATTCAAGTTACATGCTCTCTCTAGTGTTCTGAAAATTGTCAGGTCCAAGTCAAATATTCACACCTAAAGACTACTTTTACTCTTCATGTAGGGCACTCAATAAACCAATAAATTAATCCCTTCACAGATGGCTGTGTCTTACCCAAATCGTTAGTAGCCTATAGCTAAGGAAAACTATGGCTTCTGAAGTGATCTCCATTTTCCTTCCTCAGATTTTGCTTTGGCGCTTCTTGCGACACTTGCATTTAACGGTTGATCTATTTTTCATGTGTCCCGGACACAACATGAGAATATTCCAGACACTACAGGGGAAGTTGCATTAGCCCCTTTTAAAAATACCAGTACTCACGTAGATATCGGACAGCTTGTTACTGTGATCGATACATACCAGGCGTATGGACTACTGGCGCGTTTAATAAATTTAATGACGTCACTATTCTCTCTCGTTACAGGAACATTTGAGAAAGAGAGACCGGATGAAGAAATATACTATGGTCTGGTCAGCCCTGTGAGGTCTTTCGATATCCTGTATCTTCAGGTATTGTATTCAACAAGACAGAGAAGTATACACGTATTAATTGGGTTCCTCTCTTCTCATTAACATGATACGTTCGTTAGCAAACTTGAATAGTTTTGATGAACAAATTTTTATTGAATTCCTGCCACTGCATTTTGGTTCATGATAAAGCTTCATATTGTATTTTAAGAAATTATAGATTCGGTATGAGCAAATCAATCTCTCAGTCAGAGAGTCGGTCAATTGACTGAATGAATGAATGAATCAATCAATCAATCAATCGATCACTATGTCAATCAATAACAAAGTTAATCAATAAATAAGTCGATCAATCAACAAGTCAATTAATCAACCAAATCAAACAGTCAATCAGTTGATTGTTCAGAAAAATACTAAATCCGCAAGTCTGTTAGTCAAGCAATCAATTAGTCGAAGAATCAATCAATCCATCAATCACTCAATCAGTCAAACAATCGTCCAATCTAAAGGACTATTGAAGCACCTATACAAATCGACCAATCTGAAGAACTAATAAAGCACTTATACAATTCAGATGAACTCTGAATATTGATCTACCCAGCTCTTCATTTCGTTTTGATACAATGGAGATGAGAAATTCTCTACAGAGCCTAATAAATATAAGCTCGTTGGTCAGGTTTACGGAAGGCGAGATTTAGAGCAGTTTATTCTTTAGCATGACATTGTGCGCTGATAAGCTCGTACGTCTTATTATATGAAGAATCATTGCGCAGTATGCGATAGCTACATGCATATAGTAAGTAGTCTTATTGTCAGATAATTAAGATTTTCATGCATCATAGATATACTACACTCTATACCTGATTCACTAATAAATGCGCAGATTTATTCACTGAATAAATGTATTTACAGATTCATCATTTTAAAGATATGGCACGAAGAGTTAGAGAAATGAGCAGAATCGGAAACAAACTCTCCGTTTTATTCAAGGGTCCCGGATGGACTCCTGGAAAGCCTCGGCTAGGAAATGTGGAAGAGATACCAGAGGTTTGCTGCGGATTAGTTTTATTCTAGACTATTCGCAAGATGGCAGGTTCGAGGCATATGCTTCCATACTCTAACCACCGGAGCACCCTTAAATACTACATAATCAAGAAGCATTCAAAAAGCATCAAACGTCTATTTGAATGCTTCATCAGAAACATTCAAATAGCTCAAAAGGCCTGTATCGTATATATTTACGTATATTTGTGCTCATGAAATCATGAAAATATTGTTTGCAGTAACAGACTTCCTTTGTCTTGCTTAGAACTTCTACTATCTGCTCTTTCTGAATTCTCTAATAACAAAATAGCAACATATAATTTTATATTGCGTTATATAAACTAGCAATGACTCATTCTTGAGCACCGGGTGGAAATATTATTATTTGGTTTGTAATTTAAGAACCGGCGAATAAGTGCCTCCTTCGCATCATGAACAAACAGAAATATTTCTTGGCAATTCTATCTATATTAAATCTAAAATATGTTACTCTATTATCAGCTCGACCTGGAATTGACCAAGCGACCTTAGGAATAGCCATTTAAAATCTGATTACACTATTCGTCTCTCTACATACTCATCCATTACGAGATATGATATTAACGTAAGTAGTGGAGTTTTGAAACTAGTGTTGAAGCAAAGGAATCAACATAGCAGGCTCTATGTTTAGTTTCACTTGTAATTAAGGTTTCGGGTCTGTTTCTATAATAGCCGAATGCGTTAATTTGCAACCTCGCCAGTAAGGGATCCAAAAAGTTGTTTTTGATCATACTGTTAGGCATATGTGGGATGCATTGGTTGCAGATCCGGAAGTAGCATAATAGATATTGGACACTAGGATTTACTGTCGCTATCTGGTGTTCTGCCAAGTGGAAGGTCCAAGGTTCAAATTCATACTTAGAGTCATCTTTCACGCTATACGAAGAGTACTCCTTAGATCAGCAAATTAATTTCTTCACAAAACAGTTTTGCCTTAGCCATGTCAAATGTAGCCCATTGCTTCGAGAAATATAACTTTTCTCACGTAGTTTCTTGTTGATTTCCTCTTGCTTAATTGTCTCTTACGCCGCGTGTCATGCAGTCAACGGTTGGTATAATTTTTTCTTCAGCGGCACTGAGACAGCAGAGGAAGCACTTAGTCTATGTAATTGTTATTTAGCTTATTATTACTATTGAACTCTTTCTGTAACGTAGTCTCGAAAACCGAGTTCGGCCATGACTCTTCTATATAAGTTTTCGTAGCTAATAATAATAATAATAATAATGTCATTTTAAATACCTAGATTCCAGAAGACGTATCAGAAGGTGCTTCTAGGTACGATACAAGGCCTTCTCTTCTCCTGAAGATCTACTTTTCAGTTCAATTGATTCTGATTCTGACCATCTACGCAAAAATCAGTCAACGTCGAGAGGTTGGTTTTATTTTATATAAACGCTTTGTCAACATTAAAGTCTTTTGAGCATTCATTCATAAGTATTGGAAACTAATTCATCATTCGCCTTCTCTAATTGCTTGCAAGTTGCAATTTTAACATTCATAT